>JAJJWW010014285.1:0-366761 GCA_023531295.1 Papaver armeniacum
ACTCTTAAACTTTCTCTCTCCTAATGACTTGCGCAACAATTCCAAAAAGATCTCCCCTACAACAGACTCACTCAACCCTTTATATAGGGTAATACATAGTGGATGACAGCTAAGTTATCCTTTATTTTCGGGAATGTCTCGCGAAGTGTCGCCAGTGTACAACTATTCAATCTCGCGACACTTCTTAACCCTCGCCAGGTTCCATGTCTTTCAGTTGTTTTGTGTGTCGTTTCCCATTGCGTCGTCTATTTTAGTTTCCTGCGACTCCCTCGCGGTACTGTCGTTTATTGATCTCGCGAGCCCTATGCATTGCGATATTATGATCCTACACCTTGAGTGATTTTGCGAAACTCAAAATTGCCATAAGTGCTAACAATTAGGCAAAATTACCACAAAAATCGGTAAAACGGGTCTTTGGATACCATATTATAGAAAAAATTCCAAAAAGTTGAGCACCATTTCCCATCAAACAAGATGCCTCCGTAGTGTATTTACTAATCCCAGGTCATTGGTTTCAAATGAGACATTTTCCTAGCCTGTGGGAAGTATCCATAAAAGCGCTCCAAAAGCGCTCGGAAAACGTAAAACGTCCTTTTTGCCCTCTTAAACGATGAAATATTGCTAAAAAACTGAGGACCATGTGACATAGTTACATGTATTGACCGTTGGCCCTTTTCCCATCAAAATGCACTCCTCTTGAGTGATTTTGCGTAACTCAAAATTGCCATAAGTGCTAAAAATTAGGAAAAATTACCACAAAAATCGGTAAAACGGGTCTTTGGATACCATATTATAGAAAAAATTCCAAAAAGTTGAGCACCATTTCCCATCAAACAAGATTCCTCCTTAGTGTATTTACTAATCCTGGTCATTGGTTTCAAATGAGACATTTTCCTAGCCTGTGGGAAGTATCCATAAAAGCGCTCCAAAAGCGCTCGGAAAACAGAAAACGTCCTTTTTGCCCTCTTAAACGATGGAATATTGCTAAAAAACTGAGGACCATGTGACATAGTTACATGTATTGACCGTTGGCCTATTTCCAATCAAAATGCACTCTTCTTGAGTGATTTTGCGGAACTCAAAAGTGCCATAAGTCCTAAAAATTAGGCAAAATTACCAAAAAAATCGGTAAAACGGGTCTTGGATACCATATTATGGAAAAATTCCAAAAAGGTGGAACAAAATTTCACATCAAACTAGATGCCTCCTTAGTGTATTTACTAATCCCAGGTAATTGGTTTCAAACGGGACATTTTCCTAGCCTGTGAGAAGCATCCAATAAAAGCGCTCCAAAAGCGCTCGGAAAACAGAAAATGTCATTTTTACCCTCTTAAAAGACGGAATATTGCTAAAACACTGAGGAACATGTGACGTAGTTCCATGTCTTGACAGTTGGCCCTTTTCCCATCAAAATACACTCCTCTTGACTGATTTTGCGGAACTCAAAATTGCCATAAGTGCTAAAAATTAAGCAAAATTACCACAAAAATCGGTAAAACGGGTCTTTGGATACCATATTATAGAAAAAATTCCAAAAAGTTGAGCACCATTTCCCATCAAACTAGATGCCTCCTTAGTGTATTTAATAATCCCAAGTCATTGGTTTCAAACGGGTCATTTTCCTAGCATGTGGGAAGTATCCATAAAAGCGCTCCAAAAGCTCTTGGAAAACAGAAAACGTCCTTTTTGCCCTCTTAAACGATGGAATATTGCTAAAACACTGAGGAACATGTGACGTAGTTCCATGTCTTGACCCTTGGCCATTTTTCCCATCAAAATGCACTCCCCTTGAGTGATTTTGCGGAACTCAAAATTGCCATAAGTGCTAACAATTAGGCAAAATTACCACAAAAGTCGGTAAAACGGGTCTTTGGATACCATATTATGGAAAAAATTCCAAAAAATTGAACACAATTTCCCATCAAACTAGATGCCTCCTGAGTGTATTTACTAATCCCTGGTCATTGGTTTAAAACGGGTCATTTTCCTAGCATGTGCGAAGCATCCATAAAAGCGCTCCAAAAGCGCTTGGAAAACAGAAAACCTCCTTTTTGCCCTCTTAAACGATGGAATATTGGTAAAACACTGAGGAACATGTGACGTAGTTCCATGTCTTGACCCTTGGACCTTTTTCCCATCAAAATGCACTCCCCTTGAGTGATTTTGCGGAACTCAAAATTGTCATAAGTGCTAAAAATTAGGCAAAATTACCACAAAAGTCGGTAAAACGGGTCTTTGGATACCATATTATAGAAAAAATTCCAAAAAATTGAGCACCATTTCCCATCAAACTAGATGCCTCCTGAGTGTATTTACTAATCCCAGGTCATTGGTTTCAAACGGGACATTTTCTTAGCCTGTGGGAAGCATCCATAAAAGCGCTCCAAAAGCGCTTGGAAAACAGAAAACGTCCGTTTTGCCCTCTTAAACGATGGAATATTGCTAAAACACTGAGGAACATGTGACGTAGTTCCATGTCTTGACCCTTCGCCCTTTTTCCCATCAAAATGCACTCCCCTTGAGTGATTTTGCGGAACTCAAAATTGCCATAAGTGCTAACAATTAGGCAAAATTACCACAAAAGTCGGTAAAACGGGTCTTTGGATACCATATTATGGAAAAAATTCCAAAAAATTGAACACCATTTCCCATCAAACTAGATGCCTCCTGAGTGTATTTACTAATCCCAGGTCATTGGTTTCAAATGGGACATTTTCCTAGCATGTGGGAAGCATCCATAAAGCGCTTGAAAAGAAAACGTCCTTTTTGCCCTCTTAAACGATGGAATTTTGCTAAAACAACGAGGAACATGTGACGTAGTTCCATGTCTTGACCCTTGGCCATTTTCCCATCAAAATGCACTCCCATTGAGTGATTTTATGGAACTCAAAATTGCCATAAGTGCTAACAATTAGGCAAAATTACCAAAAAACTCGGTAAAACGGGTCTTTGGATACCATATTATGGAAAAATTCCAAAAAGGTGGAACAAAATTTCCCATCAAACTAGATGCCTCCCGAGTGTATTTACTAATCCCGGGTAATTGGTTTCAAACGGGACATTTCCTAGCTGTGAGAAGCATCAATAAAAGCGCTCCAAAGCGCTCGGAAAAGCAGAAAAATGTCATTTTTACCCTCTTAAAAGACGGAATATTGCTAAAAAACGAGGACCATGTGACGTAGTTACATGTCTTGACCGTTGGCCCTTTTCCCATCAAAATACACTCCTCTTGAATGATTTTGCGGAACTCAAAATTGACATAAGTGATAAAAATTAGGCAAAATTACCACAAAAATCGGTAAAACGGGTCTTTGGATACCATATTATAGAAAAAAATTCCAAAAGTTGAGCACCATTTCCTATCAAACTAGATGCCTCCTTAGTATATTTACTAATCCCAGGTCATTGGTTTCAAACGGGTCATTTTCCTAGCATGTGGGAAGCATCCATAAAAGCGCTCCAAAAGCGCTTGGAAAACAGAAAACGTCCTTTTTGCCCTCTTAAACGATGGAAATTTGCTAAAACACTGAGGAACATGTGACGTAGTTCCATGTCTTGACCCTTGGCCATTTTTCCCATCAAAATGCACTCCCATGGAGTGATTTTGCGGAACTCAAAATTGCCATAAGTGCTAACAATTAGGCAAAATTACCACAAAAGTCGGTAAAACGGGTCTTTGGATACCATATTATGGAAAAATTCCAAAAGGTGGAACAAAATTTCCCATCAAACTAGATGCCTCCCGAGTGTATTTACTAATCACAGGTAATTGGTTTCAAACGGGACATTTTCCTAGCCTGTGAGAAGCATCCAATAAAAGCGCTCCAAAAGCGCTCGGAAAACAGAAAATGTCATTTTTACCCTCTTAAAAGACGGAATATTGCTAAAAAACTGAGGACCATGTGACGTAGTTACATGTCTTGACCATTGGCCCTTTTCCCATCAAAATGCACTCCTCTTGAATGATTTTGCGGAACTCAAAATTGCCATAAGTGCTAAAAATTAGGCAAAATTACCACAAAAATCGGTAAACGGGTCTTTGGATACCATATTATAGAAAAAATTCCAAAAAGTTGAGCACCATTTCCTATCAAACTAGATGCCTCCTTAGTGTATTTACTAATCCCAGGTCATTGGTTTCAAACGGGTCATTTTCCTAGCATGTGGGAAGCATCCATAAAAGCGCTCCAAAAGCGCTTGGAAAACAGAAAACGTCCTTTTTGCCCTCTTAAACGATGGAATATTGCTAAAACACTGAGGAACATGTGACGTAGTTCCATGTCTTGACCCTTGGCCATTTTTCCCATCAAAATGCACTCCCCTTGAGTGATTTTGCGGAACTCAAAATTGCCATAAGTGCTAACAATTAGGCAAAATTACCACAAAAGTCGGTAAAACGGGTCTTTGGATACCATATTATGGAAAAAATTAAAAAAAATTGAACACCATTTCCCATCAAACTAGATGCCTCCTGAGTGTATTTACTAATCCCAGGTCATTGGTTTCAAATGGGACATTTTCCTAGCATGTGGGAAGCATCCATAAAAGCGCTTGGAAAACAGAAAACGTCCTTTTTGCCCTCTTAAACGATGGAATTTTGCTAAAACACTGAGGAACATGTGACGTAGTTCCATGTCTTGACCCTTGGCCATTTTTCCCATCAAAATGCACTCCCATTGAGTGATTTTGCGGAACTCAAAATTGCCATAAGTGCTAACAATTAGGCAAAATTACCACAAAAGTCGGTAAAACGGGTCTTTGGATACCATATTATGGAAAAATTCCAAAAAGGTGGAACAAAATTTCCCATCAAACTAGATGCCTCCCGAGTGTATTTACTAATCCCAGGTAATTGGTTTCAAACGGGACATTTCCTAGCCTGTGAGAAGCATCCAATAAAAGCGCTCCAAAAGCGCTCGGAAAACAGAAAATGTCATTTTTACCCTCTTAAAAGACGGAATATTGCTAAAAAACTGAGGACCATGTGACGTAGTTACATGTCTTGACCGTTGGCCCTTTTCCCATCAAAATACACTCCTCTTGAATGATTTTGCGGAACTCAAAATTGACATAAGTGATAAAAATTAGGCAAAATTACCACAAAAATCGGTAAAACGGGTCTTTGGATACCATATTATAGAAAAAATTCCAAAAAGTTGAGCACCATTTCCTATCAAACTAGATGCCTCCTTAGTATATTTACTAATCCCAGGTCATTGGTTTCAAACGGGTCATTTTCCTAGCATGTGGGAAGCATCCATAAAAGCGCTCCAAAAGCGCTTGGAAAGCAAAACGTCCTTTTGCCCTCTTAAACGATGGAAATTTGCTAAAACACTGAGGAACATGTGACGTAGTTCCATGTCTTGACCCTTGGCCATTTTTCCCATCAAAATGCACTCCCATGGAGTGATTTTGCGGAACTCAAAATTGCCATAAGTGCTAACAATTAGGCAAAATTACCACAAAAGTCGGTAAAACGGGTCTTTGGATACCATATTATGGAAAAATTCCAAAAAGGTGGAACAAAATTTCCCATCAAACTAGATGCCTCCCGAGTGTATTTACTAATCACAGGTAATTGGTTTCAAACGGGACATTTTCCTAGCCTGTGAGAAGCATCCAATAAAAGCGCTCCAAAAGCGCTCGGAAAACAGAAAATGTCATTTTTACCCTCTTAAAAGACGGAATATTGCTAAAAAACTGAGGACCATGTGACGTAGTTACATGTCTTGACCGTTGGCCCTTTTCCCATCAAAATGCACTCCTCTTGAATGATTTTGCGGAACTCAAAATTGCCATAAGTGCTAAAAATTAGGCAAAATTACCACAAAAATCGGTAAAACGGGTCTTTGGATACCATATTATAGAAAAAATTCCAAAAAGTTGAGCACCATTTCCTATCAAACTAGATGCCTCCTTAGTGTATTTACTAATCCCAGGTCATTGGTTTCAAACGGGTCATTTTCTAGCATGTGGGAAGCATCCATAAAAGCGCTCCAAAAGCGCTTGGAAAGAGAAAACGTCCTTTTTGCCCTCTTAAACGATGGAATATTGCTAAAACACTGAGGAACATGTGACGTAGTTCCATGTCTTGACCCTTGGACATTTTTCCCATCAAAATGCACTCCCCTTGATTGATTTTGCGGAACTCAAAATTGCCATAAGTGCTAACAATTAGGCAAAATTACCACAAAAATCGGTAAAACGGGTCTTTGGATACCATATTATGGAAAAAATTCCAAAAAAATGAACACCATTTCCCATCAAACTAGATGCCTCCTGAGTGTATTTACTAATCCCAGGTCATTGGTTTCAAATGGGACATTTTCCTAGCCTGTGGGAAGCATCCATAAAAGCGCTCCAAAAGCGCTCGGAAAACAGAAAACGTGCTTTTTGCCCTCTTAAACGATGGAATATTGCTAAAAAACTGAGGACCTTGTGACATAGTTACATGTGTTGACCGTTGGCCCTTTTCCCATCAAAATGCACTCCTCTTGAGTGATTTTGCGGAACTCAAAATTGCCATAAGTGCTAAAAATTAAGCAAAATAACCACAAAAATCGGTAAAACGGGTATTTGGATACCATATTATAGAAAAAATTCCTAAAAGTTGAGCACCATTTCCCATCAAACAAGATTTCTCCTTAGTGTATTTACTAATCCCTGGTCATTGGTTTCAAACGGGTCATTTTCCTAGCCTGTGGGAAGCATCCATAAAAGCGCTCCAGAAGCGCTAGGAAAACAGAAAACGTCCTTTTTCCCTCTTAAACGATGGAATATTGCTAAAACACTGAGGAACATGTGACGTAGTTCCATGTCTTGACCCTTGGCCGTTTTTCCCATCAAAATGCACTCCCCTTGAGTGATTTTGCGGAACTCAAAATTGCCATAAGTGCTAAAAATTAGGCAAAATTACCAAAACAATCGGTAAAACGGGTCTTTGGATACCATATAATGGAATCAAACTAGATGCCTCCTTAGTGTATTTACTAATCCCAGGTAATTGGTTTCAAACGGGACATTTTCCTTGCCTGTGGGAAGCATCCATAAAAGCGCTCCAAACGCGCTCGGAAAACAGAAAATGTCATTTTTGCCCTCTTAAAAGACGGAATATTGCTAAAAACTGAGGACCATGTGACGTAGTTACATGTATTGACCGTTGGCCCTTTTCCCATCAAAATACACTCCTCTTGAATGATTTTGCGGAACTCAAAATTGCCATAAGTGCTAAAAATTAGGTAAAATTACCACAAAAATCGGTAAAACGGGTCTTTGGATACCATATTATAGAAAAAATTCCAAAAAGTTGAGCACCATTTCCCATCAAACTAGATGCCTCCTTAGTGTATTTACTAATCCCAGGTCATTGGTTTCAAACGGATCATTTTCCTAGCATGTGCGAAGCATCTATAAAAGCGCTCCAAAAGCGCTTGGAAAACAGAAAACATCCTTTTTGCCCTCTTAAACGATGGAATATTGCTAAAACACTGAGAAACATGTGATGTAGTTCCATGTCTTGACCCTTGGCCCTTTTCCCATCAAAATGCACTCCCCTTGAGTGATTTTACGGAACTCAAAATTGCCATAAGTGCTAACAATTAGGCAAAATTACCACAAAAGTCGGTAAAACGGGTCTTTGGATACCATATTATGGAAAAAATTCCAAAAAATTGAACACCATTTCCCATCAAACTAGATGCCTCCTGAGTGTATTTACTAATCCCAGATCATTGGTTTCAAATGGGACATTTTCCTAGCCTGTGGAAGCCTCGATAAAAGCGCTCTAAAAGCTCTCGGAAAACAGAAAACATCCTTTTTGCCCTCTTAAACGATGGAATATTGCTAAAAAACTGAGGACCATGTGACATAGTTACATGTGTTGACCGTTGGCCCTTTTCCCATCAAAATGCACTCCTCTTGAGTGATTTTGCGGAACTCAAAATTGCCATAAGTGCTAAAAATTAAGCAAAATAACCACAAAAATCGGTAAAACAGGTCTTTGGATACCATATTATAGAAAAAATTCCTAAAAGTTGAGCACCATTTCCCATCAAACAAGATTTCTCCTTAGTGTATTTACTAATCCCAGGTCATTGGTTTCAAACGGGTCATTTTCCTAGCATGTGGGAAGCATCCATAAAAGCGCTCCAAAAGCGCTTGGAAAACAGAAAACGTCCTTTTTGCCCTCTTAAACGATGGAATATTGCTAAAACACTGAGGTACATGTGACGTAGTTCCATGTCTTGACCCTTGGCCATTTTTCCCATCAAAATGCACTCCCCTTGAGTGATTTTGCGGAACTCAAAATTGCCATAAGTGCTAAAAATTAGGCAAAATTACCAAAACAATCGGTAAAACGGGTCTTTGGATACCATATAATGGAATCAAACTAGATGCCTCCTTAGTGTATTTACTAATCCCAGGTAATTGGTTTCAAACGGGACATTTTCCTTGCCTGTGGGAAGCATCCATAAAAGCGCTCCAAAAGCGCTCGGAAAACAGAAAATGTCATTTTTGCCCTCTTAAAAGACGGAATATTGCTAAAAAACTGAGGACCATGTGACGTAGTTACATGTCTTGACCGTTGGCCTTTTTCCCATCAAAATACACTCCTCTTGAATGATTTTGCGGAACTCAAAATTGCCATAAGTGCTAAAAATTAGGTAAAATTACCACAAAAATCGGTAAAACGGGTCTTTGGATACCATATTATAGAAACAATTCCAAAAAGTTGAGCACCATTTCCCATCAAACTAGATGCCTCCTTAGTGTATTTACTAATCCCAGGTCATTGGTTTCAAACGGGTCATTTTCCTAGCATGTGCGAAGCATCTATAAAAGCGCTCCAAAAGCGCTTGGAAAACAGAAAACATCCTTTTTGCCCTCTTAAACGATGGAATATTGCTAAAACACTGAGGAACTTGTGATGTAGTTCCATGTCTTGACCCTTGGCCCTTTTACCATCAAAATGCACTCCCCTTGAGTGATTTTGCGGAACTCAAAATTGACATAAGTGCTAACAATTAGGCAAAATTACCACAAAAGTCGGTAAAACGGGTCTTTGGATACCATATTATGGAAAAAATTCCAAAAATTGAACACCATTTCCCATCAAACTAGATGCCTCCCGAGTGTATTTACTAATCCCAGGTCATTGGTTTCAAATGGGACATTTTCCTAGCCTGTGGGAAGCATCCATAAAAGCGCTCCAAAAGCGCTCGGAAAACAGAAAACGTGCTTTTTGCCCTCTTAAACGATGGAATATTGCTAAAAAACTGAGGACCATGTGACATAGTTACATGTGTTGACCGTTGGCCCTTTTCCCATCAAAATGCACTCCTCTTGAGTGATTTTGCGGAACTCAAAATTGCCATAAGTGCTAAAAATTAAGCAAAATAACCACAAAAATCGGTAAAACGGGTCTTTGGATACCATATTATAGAAAAAATTCCAAAAAGTTAAGAACCATTTCCCATCAAACTAGATGCCTCCTTAGTGTTTTTACTAATCCCAGGTCATTGGTTTCAAACGGGACATTTTCCTAGCCTGTGGGGAGCATCCATTAAAGCGCTCCAAAAGCGCTAGGAAAACAGAAAACGTCCTTTTTGCCCTCTTAAACGATGGAATATTGCTAAAAAACTGAGGACCATGTGACGTAGTGACATGTCTTGACCGTTGGCCTTTTTTCCATCAAAATGCACTCCTCTTGAGTGATTTTCCGGAACTCAAAAGTGCCATAAGTGGTAAAAATTAAGCAAAATTACCACAAAAATCGGTAAAACGGGTCTTTGGATACCATATTATGGAAAAATTCCAAAAAGTGGAACACAATTTCATATCAAACTAGATGCCTCCTGAGTGTATTTACTAATCCCATGTCATTGGTTTCAAATGGGATATTGTCCTAGGGAAGCATCCATAAAAGCGCTCCAATAGCGCTCGGAAAACAGAAAACGTACTTTTTGCCATCTTAAGCGATGGAATATTGCTAAAACCCTGAGGACAATGTAACGTACTTACATGTATTGACCGTTGGCCATTTTCCCATCAAAATGCACTCCTCTTGAGTGATTTTGCGGAACGCAAAATTGCCATAAGTGCTAAAAATTAGGCGAAATTACCACAAAAAAAAAACGGTAAAAAGGGTCTTTGGATACCATATTATAGAAACAATTCTAAAAAGTTGAGCACCATTTCCCATCAAACTAGATGCCTCCTTAGTGTATTTACTAATCCCAGGTTATTGGTTTCAAACGGGGCATTTTCCTAGCCTGTGGGAAGCATCCATAAAAGCGCTCCAAAAGCGCTTGGAAAACAGAAAACGTCATTTTTCCCTCTTGAGCGATGGAATATTGCTAAAAAACTGAGGACCATGTGACATAGTAACATGTCTTGACTATTGGCCCTTTTTCCATCAAACTGCTCTTTAGTGATTTTGCGGAACTCAAAATTGCCATAATGCTAAAAATTAGGAAAAATTACCAAAAAATCGGTAAAACGGGTCTTTGGATACCATATTATGGAAAAAATTCCAAAAAGTTGAACATCATTTCCCATCAAACTAGATGCCTACTGAGTGTATTTACTAATCCCATGTCATTGGTTTCAAATGAGACATTTTCCTAGCTGTTGGGAAGCATCCATAAAAGCGCTCCAAAAGCGCTCGGAAAAAAGAAAACGTCTTTTTTGCCCTCTTAAACGATGAAATATTGCTAAAAAACTTAGGACCATGTGACGTAGTTACATGTATTGACCGTTGGCCCTTTTCCCATCAAAATTCACTCCTCTTGAGTATTTTTGCGGAACTCAAAAGTGCCATATGTGCTAAAAATTAGGCAAAATGACCACAAAAATCGGTAAAAATGGTCTTTGGATACCATATTATGGAAAAAATTCCAAAAAGTTGAACACCATTTCCCATCAAACTAGATGCCTCCTGAGTGTATTTACTAATCCCAGGTCATTGGTTTCAAACGGGACATTTTCCTAGCTTGTGGGAAGCATCCATAAAAGCGCTCCAAAATCGCTCTGAAAACAGAAAACGTCCTTTTTGCCCTCTTAAACGATGAAATATTGCTAAAAAACTTAGGACCATGTGACGTAGTTACATGTCTTGACCGTTGGCCCTTTTCCCATCAAAATTCACTCATCTTGAGTGATTTTGCGGAACTCAAAAGTGCCATATGTGCTAAAAATTAGGCAAAATTACCACAAAAATCGGTAAAAGGGGTCTTTGGATACCATATTATGGAAAAAATCCAAAAAGTTGAACACCTTATCCCATCAAACCAGATGCCTCCTGAGTGTATTTACTAATCCCATGTCATTGGTTTCAAACGGGACATTTTCTAGCCTGTGGGAAGCATCCATAAAAGCGCTCCAAAAGCGCCCGGAAAACAGAAAATGTCCTTTTCGCCCTCTTAAACAATGGAACATTGCTAAAAAAAATGAGGACCATATGACGTAGTTACATGTCTTGACCTTGAGTGCATTACCATTCCTTCTAGTTTGTCGGCATTGATGAGCTTGCAGTAACCTCCTAAGATAACTTCTGCCACTAGGTACGACTCATATTTTCCTTTTGCGGAACCGGGTGGGGGTTGAGCAGCAATCCTTATAATTATATCTCCAACTTGGAATGGGTTTGGGCGTTGCTCAGTAAGTTGGATCTTAGACTCATCATCTTTGAACGATACAGCTTCTAAACATTTGATAAAATATTTGAAAGGACCAGCATCCGATTCCTACCTCCTAGTGACAGCCGGGTTGATAACCGGCTCGATTCCCCAGGCTTTGACGAAGGGAGGAGTGACTGGGTTCAAAAAAGGGTTGTTCAATGAAACTTACTTGTGTTCGGAATCTGCGAACAAAAGTCGCCGGGCTCTCTCCAGGCAATTGGGTCACATTGGCAAGTTGTTGATGCGGGAGCAAATAATCTTCAGGGTTGGATGGCTTGTTGTAAATCCTTTTAGGTATAAACACTGGAAAAGGACATACTCCTAGTTTTTCTTTGTTGCTATGCACCCATGAGCGCCCCAGAACTATATTATAATTTGGGAATTCTTTGATAATATGAAATTTGGCGTGCGTTAGAGCATCTCTGATAGGTGCAATATTTGCACTAGTTAGGTACTCAAATGCTTTTTTTTCTTAATAGTTTATATATCATTATGTTTTGATTTTGTTTGTTTTTGAGTTTCTTAGGTGTTTGAGTCTATCTTAACCAATAGTAAGTGGAACTCGCTCAAATCAGAGATTTCTTCATATCACCTTGAAGAGGACGAAAAGACGAAGAGAATGACGAAAGAATGGAGTCATTCCGACTTCATATGAGAAAGTTGAGCGATATTGAAGCAAGCCAAAGCTGCAAAAAAGTGTTGAAGCGCAGAATTAATGAAAGCACTCGCAAGGATTACTTAAGGCAGCCGCGGAACAGAAAGTGAACTGTCGGTCTCGGAGGCGATGGTGGAACTACGAGGCACCAGCAGTGATCATATATTGAAGATGAAGTGGAAGGGTGTTGTCTCGAGATGATGTTGCTGCTGCCGGCAATGATAGTCGTGGGTTTTGAGCAGCTGCCGATATTGGAAGTAATGGAAAAGTAGGAGCTCGGGGTGGTGTTGTTGGCTATCGAACAGGAAAAACTTGAGAAGAGCTTGACATCGGTGATTAGTGGAAGTAACTGAGAGATTGAGTCTGTGTTGGACGAGATGAGTAATGGAGATTCTGTTTCCGTTATTTCTCTTGATTGACAGTTTGGTAAGTCGCATGCTAGAGATGATGGAAGACGTGATGATATTTGCTGCCATCGATCAATGCCGTGATGAACAGATGAAGCTGCAGAAATGATCGAGATAGACAAAGTAATGCAGCTGCTATTATTGGCAGTGGCGGAAAAGAACTCAAGCTGCCATTGTTCATGAAAAGATGAGTTACGGAACTGTTAATGGGTTCGTTATATCATACGAGTTTGGTTGATGGAGGTATCGAGACACAGAGAATGCGCTGGAGTTTTTGGCTGTTGCCATTGAATGGCGAGTGATGGTTGATCGAGATGTGCTCGGAGATGATCGGGACGTAAAGGATTGAATGGAGTCAGTAGGAGGCATTGAGAGTTTATGATGCTTGGGTAACAAGAACTCGATTTGGGATTATTTTGTTGGTGACGGGATTGGCAGTAGTTGGTTGATGCCATCATCGATCGATAACCTGGGTAAGATGATGGTGAATAGTTGTCTGGTAATGATGTTCGAAGTAGTATAATGGCAGTCAATGGACAACTGAGCTGTGTTATGCATGAGAGGTTGAAGATGGAAGATAACTCAAGAGGGAGAAGTCAGTCTTTGAAGTGGGTTTCTTTGTTGTTGCTCGAGTTGGTGATTGCTTTTGTAACAGAGGAGGAGTTGGCAGAGGATAAGAAAGATGATGACAGTGAGATGGAGTTCTAAAATAGGGAATGGTTTTGTTGATACCAACCGGTGATTGATGGAGCTTGGCAATGGAGTTATTTGCTGTCATTGTCGATGAACTGAGTTTTAAGAAGTCATGGGAAGATAAGAGATGTCTGAGTCTTGAAATGTTTAGGAGAAGTTAGAGTTCACAAGGAAGAGTACCTACGGTGGTGTTTTCCAACCGTATTGTTTCTCGGGGAAGGTTATGGTTCTATTTTCAAACCGTGGAAAGAGCAGATGAACATACGGTGGAGTTTTCCAGCCATACGTAGACTCGGAAGGAAAAGAAGTTTTACCGTGAAAAATATAAATGGAATATCGCATCGATCCTGGGTTTCATTGGCCAAGTTCGAGCTAATGCCGTTTTGGGATGGACTTATGCATGGCCCATTGGAATGATACAAGTAATCCAGGAGGGACAAGGGCATGAGTGGCTGAGGGTATATACCGGCGAGTGATGTGAATCAATAATGTTGTAGTAAATATGTTCGTTGAGACTTGTGAAAGCAATGGATTTTAGACTTATAAAAATTAATAATAAAGAAAACTTAACACAAAATTGATTCAAGATATGAGAAAATAACCAAGACACTGATTCCACTATTACACATGAATGAATAACGGTAAATAACCCAAAACTCTAATTATCTTTTAAATCCCTTGTTTCTTAATTCACAAATAATCAGGCAAATTCTCAAAAATTAATTGTATCCCCTAAGCATAGATTATCTTAATACAAGCATAACCTATCTAATTGAATCACAACTAATGAAAAGAATTTTGCAAACAATTAAAACTCTGCAAAAGCAGTGATTGAGTGAATTATTAATTATAAATTAGTGAAAATAAAATAGTTACCAATTATTCATGCGTAAATAGCTTCCTCATTGCCTTGGTTGTGGGAGATTAGCCGCTCATCATGTTGGAAACACGCTCAAAAATCATTATTATTGCTCAAAGGAGGTGTACAAATGATGAAATGGATAAAATGATGAAAATCGGGTGTTTGCAACGATTATAATTGTTGCAAACACTGTTACAAAGAACTATAAAGAAAAACTGTCACTGTTGCTTTAAGACTGTCCTATGAACTACGACCCACGTCTGTGAGTCGTTATCACTGTATCATAAACGACTGTCACCCGTGCGTTGAATGTTCTTCGTGTTCTTCAATGGCAGCAGCAGCAGCAGAATTCTCTAACTTGATTTTTATTGCTCTGTGGTTGCTCTAAACCCTCCCAATCTCTCCGTATATCCTCTTATCGACCCCAGCAACCTATTTAAACACCTTTGGAGCAAGAATAAATCCTCATTAATCCAACAAATCTTCTCATTACTCGGCAGTAATAATATTATTCTCGGGATATATTATTTCCATTTTTTTTAGCAGCACGCTTATACAACTACTGATTCTTCCTTATTTAACTCCTACACGCTTCTGCAGAGACCCAGCTCAATCCAAACACGATCAGCACACGCTGTAATCCCGTGTTTCTCTTCCCATGCACATCTCCATGTTTTCTTCCAACACGAGTTATCTAGCCAAATTTGGACGACGAATCGACCCATACCAATCCTGTTAGGCCCAAAGGAAGATACCCAATGATTTTCAGCCTTTGAATCTCCTTCTAGCACGCCCAAAATCGCAACTCAGTTCTGCCAGGCGAAAACTTATTTTTCCCGCCAATTTTCATTTTCAAACGAAGAAGAAGGAGGTGCCCCTTAACCAGTGATGGGGTGCGATTAGCAGTTGGCTCTCTGGGGTGCATCTTAGCAATTGGGTTACCCCTTATCCAAAGTGGGAGTCCGAATAGCAAATGTCCTCCGGAGGTGTTCCGAGCAACTTTTCGAGCCGAATTTTCCAACAATCTTTATTTCCAAAAAATACCTACAAACACACAAAACACCATAATAAGGACAAAAATGAGTACTAACAATACGAAACATTGAGGACAAATTAGACACATAAATGCGTCTATCAGCGAGTTTCAGAGATATCTTTATTTTGTTTTTTTTTAAAAACATACTTTTGGAAGAGAAGAAAAGGAGCTAGGGCTTGGAGTTGGAGATTTTTCTACAACCTAGGGTTTGCTTTACCTATTCTCTTTTATTATTTTTCATGGGTTTTAAGAAATCCATGAGTAGCTAATCACCTCATATTGGTGAAGGATGTAGTCGGATATCATAAACATGCTACTAAATTAATAATATTGGTCATGTTATCTCAATCAATTGATTATTGTCTTGTTCTAAGATTTATTATCGCGTTTGATTGTAGGATTGTTTGTTTAGGAGCGCTACTAAATAACCATGAGTGCATATCTAAAGCTAGGCTAGGGTTTTGAGATACATAATTGTTGATAATACTTGTCATAAGTAGCATATTGTGATTACCAATTGTATTCAAAACCTTTGTGTGATTGCAAGTAGAAGCTTGACCTATGTTAAATAGTTTACTCGTAGTATTTCTATTACATGGATTATTATAATTATTAGAACTTAAAGCACTTGAAGGATTAAACCTAATAGCACGTTGCATTAGGTTGTTCGCTAAGTAGTATTCATATATTCATCGTTATGGTATGTGATGACATAAGTAATTTACCGGAGTATGCTCTCGATGGGGTACTTTAGGACTCTTGATAATGAATGATTGAGTGACAACACCAGTTATTAGTCGAAATGCATGTATTATGATTGATGATGAACCCTTAACCAGTATTCTCAACTTATTGATTCTTTTTATTTATTCTTTGCTATTATTACTAGTTTAATTATTTTAGACCAAAATCAAAAATCCCACCAGGTTACTTAAGTTTTCAATTACGAATAACAACCCATATCTCATTGTGGAACGAATCTGATCTTATTACTATACTATTATTTATAATTGTGAAGTGAAAGAACTTAAATTATTTTTGCGTCGGCTGACAACCGATCAAATTTTGGCGCCGCTGCCGGGGAGGCATATCGGATTGTTATTTTGTTGTTGATTTCTTATTTTTAGTTTTTAATTTCGTTTTTTGAGAATCTTGTTTCAGGTACTTAATCTCTGGCACCCAAACGTTGGGATTACCAAAGATGCAGAATTTCAACTCGCAGAGGAACAGTGCTACAAGAGCCTCAGAATTCACAACAAGAAGAGATGGTTGGCGGAACGAACAACCAAAACACTGGTAACCAGGGAAACCAAGGGAACCAGGGAAACCAAGGGAACCAGGGAAATGATGGCGCTCCACCAGCTCCACCTCCCAAGAGGACACTCAAAGATCTGACATCCCTATCATTTGATCAACAAAAGTTGTGTGTCAACTTGGAAGATTCAATTGAGATAAAATCTCAGTTGATTCATTGGTTACCGAAATTCAAAGGGCTTCCAGGAGACGATCCAAATCGTCATTTACTATTGTTTCAACATAGGTTGACAAGTTTAAATCCAACTGGAACTGATCAAGGAAGAGCTTTACTGACAACTTTTCCGTTCTGTTTGATTGATTCTGCAGAAGAATGGTTTTATGGTCTTCCACCTGGAAGTATCACAACATGGAACGAGATACAGAGAGAATTTTTAGAGAAGTACTTTCCCGCCTCTAAAGAAGCAACTATTCGTAAAGCAATTAGTGGGATTGAACAAATTACTGGTGAGACTCTTTATGAATACTGGGAACGGTACAAGAAGTTGTTAGCAAGCTTCCCACATCATCAAATCTCTGAGCAACTCATAGTGCAGTATTTTTACAATGGTTTGCTCCAATCCGAGAGAAATCTTATTGATGTAGCTAGTGTTGGTGCTTTGACAAACAAAACCATTGACGAAGCGACAGAATTGATCGAGAACATGGCTGCAAACAAGCAACAATTCAACACAAGAGGTGTGTCAATGAGTCGAAAGGTTAATGAGGTTACTTCTTTACCGCACTTAGAACATAGGATTGGTAATATGGAGAAGATGATACAACAAATGGCCTCAGTAATCATTCCTTCTTATGAGGAAGAAGTTGAACAACTCAATGCAGTATTCCCGAATCAACAGAGACAACGGTATGATCCTTATTCCAATACTTATAATCCATGGTGGACCAGTTTTCAATCGTCCAAGTGGTTTTCAACAACAACAACAACCACAACCAGTGCAGAACTCAGAATCATCAGAGATGCTTGCTATGATGAAGAATCTAACCACAATGGTGCAAAAGAATCAGCAAATGACTGATGGTGCAATCAAGGAGTTGCAGACACAAATGAGCACCATGGCAGGTAGATTGAATCATTTGGAGACGCAGAATAGTGGGAAACTTCCTTCTCAACCTCTTAATCCAAGAGATTCTGTCAACGCTGTGACATTGAGAAGTGGTACACGAACTGTGCAACCAAAAGATGCTGAGAAAAGCAAAGACTCCAAGGGTCCATTTTGGAGAAAGAGATTAATGACTCTTCCCAAACCGATGAGGTACCTAAAACGAACTCTAAACCTCCTGTTTCTACTTATGTTCCCCCTTTACCTTTTCCTCGCAGGTTTGCTAATTCTAAAAAGGTGGAACAAGATAAGGAGATTTTAGATATTTCCAGGAAGATTCATGTGAACATTCCATTGATAGATGCAATTAAACAAGTCCCAAAGTATGCAAGAATTATTAAGGACTTGTGTACCAATAAGCAAAGGTTAACCGCTAATGAGGTAATGAAAGTGGGGGAAAATGCTTCGGCTATCTTGCAAAAGAAACTCCCACTTCAATATAAATACCCCGGTAGTTTTGATATTCCTATTGTTATTGGTAACACTAAGTTTAATAAGGCTATGCTTGATTTAGGAGCATCAGTAAATATTATGCCTGCATCTATAGATGAATCTCTTAAGTTAGGTCCCTTGAAAGAAACTGGAATTACTTTACAGTTAGCTGACCATTCTAATGTATACCCTAGAGGTAATATTGAGGATGTACTTGTGCAGGTGAACCAACTAATTTTTCCAGCGGATTTCTGTGTGTTGGAGATGACATACGGATCAAATGACACATCTCAACGTTTGCTTCTTGGTCGACCATTTATGAGCACGACTAGAACTAAAATTGATGTGCATGATAGTTCATTGACCATGGAATTTGATGGAGAAGTAATACGTTTCAACATTTATGAAACGATGAGATATCCTAGTGTTGTCCATTCTTGCTTCTCTGTTGATTGATTGATAACTTGGCTCAACAGTTATTCAATATGAATCGGGAGGATGTGCTTGAAACCGCGTTAACGACACCCATTGATGGAAGATTTGAGTTTGGAGAAGAAACCAAAGAAGCCTTAGGCTTTTTAAATTCTTTAAAAGAAGTACCACAAAACTCAAATATTTCTTTTATCTCTTTGCCCTGCTCTGATGAAAAATTATTGCCATTTATTTTGCAGGCTCCGAAACTTGAACTAAAGCCTCTTCTTGATCACCTAAAATACATGTATTTGGGTGATAATGAAGAGTTTCCAGTTATAGTTTCAAATGCACTAACTGAATTGCAGGAACAAAGACTTCTTCGAGTTTTGAGGGAGTACAAAACTGATATAGGATGGACAATCGCTGATATCAAGGGAATAAGCCCATCGACGTGCATGCATAAAATACGACTTGAGGATGAAGCAAAGCCTACAAGGGAGGAACAACGCCGCTTGAATCCTCCAATGATGGAAGTCGTAAAGAAAGAGATACTAAAGTTATTAGACGTGGGAGTTATCTACCCCATTTCTGATAGCAAATGGGTGAGCCCGATACAAGTGGTACCAAAGAAGTCAGGTGTCACTGTGGTGCAAAATGATAATAACTAACTTGTCCCAACTCGTGTGCAAACCGGTTGGAGGGTTTGTATAGATTACAGAAAACTGAATGCAACCACTAAAAAAAGATCATTTTCCTTTCCCTTTTATGGATAAAATGTTGGAACGTTTGTCTGGACACTCTCACTACTGTTTTCTTGATGGTTATTCAGGTTACAATCAGATTGCTATAACACCTGAGGATCAAGAGAAAACTACTTTTACGTGTCCGTTCGGAACATTTGAATATAAAAGGATGCTTTTTGGTTTGTGTAATGCACCCGTTACGTTCCAAAGGTGTATGGTAAGTATCTTTTCTGAATATGTCGAAAACATTATCGAAGTTTTTATGGATGATATTCAGTGTGTATGGTTATTCATTTGACTTGTGCTTGGTTAACCTTATATTAATTCTTAAACGATGTGTTGAGACTAATCTTGTGCTAAATTGGGAGAAGTGCCATTTTATGGTAACTCATGGCATTGTTTTAGGCCATATTATATCTTCTAAAGGATTAGAAGTTAATAAATCTAAGATTGATCTTATTTGTGCTCTAACTCCTCCCACTACGGTGAGGGAAATTCGTTCATTTCTTGGTCACGCAGGATTTTATCGCAGGTTTATCAAGGACTTTTCTAAGGTTGCAACACCATTATGCAACCTTTTGCAAAAAGACGTGGTTTTTAACTTCGATGAGAAGTGTTTGGTGGCATTCAATCGTTTGAAATAACTTTTGATAACAGCCCCTATTATGAAACCACCAGATTGGAGTAAGCCATTCGAGCTAATGTGTGATGCTAGTGATTATGCAGTCGGTAAAGATTGGGCCAGCGTCGGGAAGCTACCCCATGCCATTTATTATGCTTCCAGAACGTTGAATGATGCTCAACAAAATTACACGACCACGGAAAAAGAGTTATTAGCAATCGTTTTGGCATTGGAA
Source organism: Papaver armeniacum (assembly GCA_023531295.1). Lineage (NCBI taxonomy): Eukaryota > Viridiplantae > Streptophyta > Magnoliopsida > Ranunculales > Papaveraceae > Papaver > Papaver armeniacum. The sequence continues at coordinate 20,195 of JAJJWW010014285.1, forward strand.
AAATTTCATTCTTATTTAATTGGTACAAAAGTTGTTGTGTTTTCTGATCATGCAGCACTTAGGTACTTACTTGCATAAAAGGAGGCGAAACCAAGGCTCATTTGATGGATATTACTCTTACAAGAGTTTGATCTCGAAATTAAAGACAATAAAGGCATTGAGAACACTGTTTCGGATCACTTGAGTCGTCTTACTGTAGAAGAAGAAGCTATCCCGTTGCATGAAAGCTTCCCAGATGAGCAACTTTTCTCAATTGCAGTTTCAGAACCATGGTACGCTGATATTGTGAATTATTTAGTTTCTAAACAAATTCCAAAGAATTTGTCTCGTGCTGAGAGGGACAAACTTAAGAGATTAGCTTATCAATATATATGGGATGATCCATACCTATGGAAACATTGTTCAGACCAAGTTATACGAAGGTGCGTACCTGAATCTCAATTCAATTTTATATTGTCTTTTTTCCATTCATATGCCTGTGGAGGAAACTTTGGGTCTAAAGAACCGCACTCAAGGTACTTGAGAGTGGATTCTATTGGCCAACTTTATTCAAAGATGCATATATATTTTGCACTACTTGTGATCGATGCCAGAGAATGGGCAATCTCGGTGCTCGAAATCAAATGCCACAAACTCCCATACTCTTTGTTGAAATATTTGATGTTTGGGGAATTGATTTTATGGGGCCTTTTGTTAATTCTTTTGGTAAATATTATATCCTTTTAACTGTTAATTCTGTCTCGAAATGGGTGGAAGCTAAGTCCACCCCTACTAATGATTCTAAAGTGGTTACAGATTTTGTTAAAGAGTATATTTTTACAAGTTTTGGAATTCCAAGAGCCATAGTCAGTGATGGAGGATCGCACTTTCGAAACAAGTTCTTTCAAGGCTTGTTGAAAAAGTACAACATAGCTCACAAGATTGCTACAAAATATCATCCACAAACAAATGGGCAAGCAGAAGTCTTTAATCGAGAAGTGAAGTCTATTTTGGAGAAAATAGTAAATCCTACACGAAAGGATTGGAGTTTACGACTCGATGACGCTTTATGGGCGTATATGACTGCATACAAGACTCTTATTGGGATGTCTCCTTATAGAATTGTGTACGGTAAACCTTGTCATCTTCCTGTTGAAATCGAGCATAAGGCTTTTTGGGCTATTCAACAATGCAATATGGAGATGGTTGGGGCTGGTAATCAACGAAAACTTCAACTAAGTGAACTGGAAGAAATTCGTAATGACGCGTATGAAAGTTCACGTATTTACAAGGAGAAAACAAAGACTTTTCATGATAAGATGATTTCTAGAAAACAGTTCCGTGTTGGACAGAAAGTTTTGCTATTTAATTCTCGTCTTACTTTATTTCCTGGTAAATTACGTTCTCGTTGGATAGGTCCTTTTATTGTGCTTCACGTTTTTCCTCATGGTGCAGTAGACATTCAAAGTTTAGAAACGGGAAAGGAGCTAAAGGTGAATGGACATCGATTGAAACCGTAATATGAGTCGTTCACATCTGAAGTTGTGGAAGAGATCAACCTTGTTGATGCACTCCCTCTGGAGGAGTAATAGGCGAATGCCAAGTCGAGCTAAAGACGTTAAACTAAGCGCTTAATGGGAGGCAACCCATAGGTTTTGTATCTTAAACCCTTTTACGTTTTGTTTTTATTGTTTTCATATCATATTTGCATCCTCATGTTTAATTTCATTGAGTCCGGAATCTATTTTAGAAGAAAATCATGACGAATACCTTTTCGTCGGAAAAATTCAGACTGCGCGTAGTTCAGTACATAGACCATAACTGTCAGACCGTTTATCGAATCACTGTTCCCTTTTGACACTGTGTATAAAAGACGTAGGCGAACAACCTTCGTGAAATAGTGTTTTGCCAAATTCCTTACCAATTTGTATAGTTTTCGTGGTTTATCTTCTGCTATGTCAGAATTCAGAATTTTCAGTTTTGCACATTGAGGACAATGTGCAGTTTAAGTGTGGGGGAGTATTTTGCATATAGAGTTTTTAGCTTTTTGCCTAGATTTTTCAAACTTTTGTATATATTTGCATAAAAAAAAAATATATATAAAAAAAAAACTCCAACTTTTAGAGATTTTAGAGTCACTAGCATCCTTCTAGGTATGTTATTCTGACCGACATAACTGAACTTGGAACTGTTAGGGAACTACGTTCAGATTTCTTGCTTGTTAGAGTGTTAAATAATGGATTTAATATTCCGGTGATACAAATTAGGAGCAGAGGGAATGCATTATTAGAGTTGCTGATCAATCATTAGTGGAGACTACCTATTTTCAAATCAACAGAGGCACCAGAGCAAAATTGTTTTTGTATAGTTGACTAAAGAGATTTCTTTTGAGTGTGTGTCACCGTACGTTAATTCCGGGTAGAATGGTGAGCTACCTAACCTCCCACCAATAGAAACACTATTTTTGATCTATTGAGTGCTAATTTTGTCAATCATGAGGGTGACGTCTATAGATGAAAACCACCTTCTTGTAGTTTGATTTGCAGTTAGCACCATTCTCTATCTCGCCAACAACAGGTCCATAGAAACACAACCATCATCAACAAGGGAGCGACATCAAAATCTACAAGGAAAGTTGAAGACGTTTGAGGTTTACAAGCAACAGTACAAGGAAGAGCAAATTTCATATCCAAGTAAAGCAACATACAATGGGCAGATTTTTATATACATGTTGAAGACTTACACATAAGGAGCGGAATCTATATTCAAGTTGAAGACTTATTTACAAGAGCGAAGAGAATCAAAAGATGAGAATTATATTGAAGTTTATGAGACGAAGACAATGCAAGTTGTGAAGAATCAAGCGGTAAAGTACTTATCCCATGGCCATAATTTCATTGTTTGTTTTATTTTCAGTTTGTAGTTATTTCTCTTGTCAATAAAAAAAAAAAAAGGAATTCTTTGTATTATTTTGGTTTGTATTTCTTTTTTAAATCATTTAATAAAGCCATGGGAAGAAGAAAAATTTATGAAGAAGTTTCAAGCAACAAGAAATTGAAGAGAAAGAGTTACAAATTGTCAAAGTTATACGAAGTTAAAGAATTTATCATCAACAGTTGAAGACCGAAGACCAAGATCAAGAAGATGAAGAAGACGAGCCGAATGAAGACTACGTTTGTATTGGATGCTGTGAGAGTGGTGTTATCATCATTGCAATCAGATGTGAAGGTGGTAAGTACTCTCATCCTCTATTTTTAATAATAATGGTTGATTTCCCTTCCTAGAGATCATCAGAAATATTCTTGTTTTCCACGATTTTGTAGAGTCTCCAGAAATAATTCTGAAGGTTTCCTTCCCACCATTCAACGTGTAGGATTATCTCTTCATTCCTACCTGCACACATGTGAGACCCATAAAAAATCTGTCTTATTGAGTGCAATTGTCATAAAATCCTTTTAAGTGAGGCAGAAGTCGAGGCAAAATGCTTATTAATCGCTCTCAAACACGCGTTCTCTTATTATGGTGTGGTTATTTCTCACTCAACATTTAGGAATGAGAATATGTTCTTTGGTATTTCTAACTTCTTATTACTAACATGCAGAAACTCTATGTCCTCATAGCTCTTTGGATGCTTGGGAAGCTGGAACGCTTTGAAGTTGGAGTAGGTTTTGTGGGTTATACCTCTCGTAAGCCCTCACGAGACTATAACTCGTCCACTAGGAACACCTAGGGGTTTAAAGGCCTGTTGCACATGCTAAGTGCAACCGTGACTTCGACGACAATGAGTTGTGGTACCTTAGTTTATTTTTGTAGTTTGCTCGAGGACTAGCAAAAGGCAAGTGTGGGGGAATTTGATAGGTGCAATATTTGCACTAGTTAGCTAGGTACTCAAATGCTTTGTTTTCTTGATAGTTTTTATATCATTATGCTTTGATTTTGTTTGTTTTTGAGTTTCTTAGGTGTTTGAGGATATCTTAACCAAAAGGAAGTGAAACTCGCTCAAATCAGAGATTTCTTCACATCACCTTGAAGAGGACGAAAAGACGAAGAGAACGGCTAAAGAATGGATTCATTCCGACTTCATTTGAGAAAGTTGAGCGCAATTGAAGCAAGACAAAGCTGCAAAAGTGTTGAAGCACAGAATTGATGAAAGCACTCGCAAGGATTACTTAAGGCAGCCGCGGAACAAAAAGTGAACTGTCAGTCTCAGTAGACTGACAGTGAAACTACAGGCACCAGCAGTGATCGTATATTGAAGATGAAGTGGAACTGTGTTGTCTCGAGATGATGTTGCTACTGCCGGCGATGATAGTCGTGGGTTTTGAGCAGCTGCCGATATTGGAAGTAATAGAAAAGTAGGAGCTCGGGGTGGTGCTGTTGTCTATCGAACAGGAAAAACTTGAGCAGAGCTTGACATCGGTGATTAGTGGCAGTAACTGAGAGATTGAGTCTGTGTTGGACGAGATGAGTAATGGAGATTTCTGTTTCCGTTATTTCTCGACAGTCGACAGCCGAGTCTGCATGCTAGAGATGATGGAAGACGTGATGATATTTGCTGCCATCGATCAATGCCGTGATGAATAGATAAAGCTGCAGAGATGATTGAGATAGACAAAGTACTGCAGCTGCTATTATTGGCAGTGGTGGAGAAGAACTCAAGCTGCCATTGTTCATGAAAAGATGAGTTACGGAACTGTTAATGGGTTCGTTGTATCATACGAGTTTGGTTAATGGAGGTATCGAGACACAGAGAATGTGCTGGAGTTTTTGGCTATTGCCATTGAATGGCAGTGATGGTTGACTGAGCTGTGCTTGGAGATGATCATGACAGGGAGGATTGGATGGAGTCTGTAGGAGGCAGTGAGAGTTTATGATGCTTCAGGTAACAAGAACTCGAGCTGGGATTGAGCTGTTGGTGATGGGATTGGAAGTAGTTGGTTGCTGCCATCATCGATCGATAACTTGGGTAAGATGATGGTGAATAGTTGGATGGTAATGATGTTCGAAGGAGTATAATGGCAGTCAATGGACAACGGAGCTGTGTTATGCATGAGAGGTTGAAGATGGAAGATAACTCAAGAGGGAGAAGTCAGTGCTGAAGTGGGTTTGCTATTGTTGCTCGAGTTGGTGATTGCTTTTGTAACAGAGGCGGAGTTGGCAGAGGAGAAGAAAGATGATGACAGTGAGATGGAGTTCTAAAACAGTGAATGGATTTGTTCATACCAACCGGTGATTGATGGAGCTTGGCAATGGAGTTATTTGCTGTCATTGTCGATGAACTGAGTTATAAGAAGTCATGGGAAGATAAGAGATGTCTGAGTCTTGAAATGTTTAGGAGTAGTTAGAGTTCACAAGGAAGAGTACCTACGGTGGTGTTTTCCAACCGTATTGTTTCTCAGGGAAGGTTATGGTTCTATTTTCAAACCGTGGGAAAGAGCAGATGAACATACGGTGGAGTTTTCCAGCCATACGTAAACTCAGAAGGAAAAAGAAGTTTTACCGTGAAAAATATAAATGGAATATACTGTCAGTCCTGGGTTTCCGACTGGCCAAGTTCAGGCTAATGCCGTTTTGGGCTGGACTTATGCATGCACCAGTGGAATGATACAAGTATTCCAGGAGGTACAAGGGCGTGAGTGGCTGAGGGTATATACCGGCGAGTTTCAGAGATATCTTTATTTTTAATTTTTTTAAAAACATACTTTTGGAAGAGAAGAAGAGGAGCTAGGGCTTGGAGTTGGAGATTTTTCTACAACCTAGGGTTTGCTTTACCTATTCTCTTTTACTATTTTTCATGGGTTTTAAGAAATCCATGAGTAGCTAATCACCTCATATTGGTTAAGGATGTAGTCGGATATCATAAACATGCTACTAAATTAATATATTCGTCATGTTATCTCAATCAATTGATTATTATCTTGTTCTACGATTTATTATCGCGTTTGATTGTAGGATTGTTTGTTTAGGAGCGCTACTAAATAACCATGAGTGCATATTTAAAGTTAGGCTAGGGTTTTGAGATACGTAAGTGTTGATAACCCTTGTCATAAGTAACATATTGTGATTACCAATTGTATTCAAAACCTTTGTGTGATTTCAAGTAGAAGCTTGACCTATGTTAAATAGTTTACTCGTAGTATTTCTATTACATGGATTATTCTAATTATTAGAACTTAAAGCACTTGGAGGATTAAACCTAATAGCACGTTGCATTAGGTTGTTCGCTAAGTAGTATTCATATATTCATCGTTATGGTATGTGATGACATAAGGAATTTACCGGAGTATGCTCTCGATGGGGTACTTTAGGACTCTTGATAATGAATGATTGAGTGACAACACCAGTTATTAGTCGAAATGCATGTATTATGATTGATGATGAACCCTTAACCAGTATTTTCAATTTATTGATTCTCTTTATTTATTCTTTGCTATTATTACTAGTTTAATTATTTTAGACCAAAATCAAAATCCCCCCAGGTTACTTAAGTTTTCAATTACGAATAACAACCCATATCTCCTTGTGGAACGAATATTTTCTTATTACTATACTATTATTTATAATTGTGAAGTGAAAGAACTTAAATTATTTTTGCGTTGGATGACAAACGGCCAATCTCCCACCTTGATTTCGAGATTAATGTACCCGTAAGCATTTTTTGATTATTCTTCTGGGTTTTTGATCACAGTTGGGCAGTACACAACTTCCTGATTTGAAATTCCTGCGGCTCTCAGATCTTGACGGTAACAATGTTGAAGTCAGTGTCTGCGTCAATCAGCGTGTTGTCGAACTCGATATCGCTCAGGTGGACAGTGGTCAGCAGTCCCAAGTTGCATTTACCAGTGGCACATTCTAGAAGAGGTTGGTATTTGGGAGCGGCTTCCCCGACTGAAAACAACCGCTTTCCTGACACAACACGCACTACACCATATGGCCCGAATTGAGACATCTCGATTTTTGAGTTCGAGACACATATATGTGTCTTTAGTGCTTCCACTCATATAAAAGTCTCAAATGAAAGATATGAGTTGCTTTAATTCTGATTTTTCAACTACTCTTATAAGTGTCTCATAAGTGTCTTAAAATATCATATACTTGTAAAATTAAAACTTTATAAATTTCTTTTTTACCTAATTTAGGAAAGAAAATTATTTCCATTTTATTTCCCTCTAAAAGCTCAAACTTTCCCCCAATATTCCCTCTCTTTCACAGTTAGAAGAACCATATCTCTAATTCATTAATTTCTCTCTTTTGGTTTCACAAGAACTTGATTTCAAGGCTTAATTTTTGTTTTTTAGGTATATTTTCTCGCATCTAGGGTTTTGATTTTGCACAACTTTGGATTTTAAGTTTTATTTTATGATCAAATTATATATATATTTAGTTGTGTGGAACGAATGATGGCAGGGAAATTATCAGGAGCTGATATAGTTCACAGTATTAGTCCACCATTATCGTCCACCAAGGAGAGGCTGTGGTGGAGGTGGTGGATATGGTGGAAGGAAAGAATCGAATATGAATTGCAGGTACATTTTTTATTTTATTTTAATGTATATTAATGTATTGGTTAATTGTGGATTCTTGTTGATTTTGTGTGTTTACTAATGGTTTTTAAATGTTTGCAGGCCTGAAGACCTTCATATTCCATTTGAAAGATCTGGAGAAGTGAGGGATCTGTATTTGCCTAAAGATTTTTACTCAGGGTGAGATTTTCTTGTGTAAGTTTTCATGTGTCAAATAGTATTTGATTGCGCTCTGATTGCGCCGGTGTTTGCTTTTGATCAACTTGTTAATTGTCAAGGTGTGCGATATTGATATGGATGGTTCTGTATGCTTGTGCGAGATTGATTTGTATATGTGCCTGACATTGATGTTCTTGTGTTTTCTATCAGTGGGCAGACTTTGTCGAGGATAATTTGTCCCTTGATCAGATTAAGATTTAGTAATTGTCGGTTATTAGGTTGTCCACATGTATCTCTGTTCTTGCTAGTTATGTTGTTGAACTTGGGGTATACCATTTAGCTCTGTCAATAGAGTTGAAATAAATAGTCGAAGACATTCTACTTTTGTTGTACAAGGTCAACTGAATTTGGGAATTCTGGAGTTTACGGTTAATAATTATGGTAATGTGTATGAATATTAATAATTATTAAATGGATGCCCTACTTACAGAATAAACAAGAAGTACAAAGAACTATTTATTCTAAGTAAAGACAACATTAAATACTTTGGTTTTTTAAATTTCAGTTGCAGTGTTCCCTTAAGTTTGGATGAGCAGTTGAACGCGTTGTATCAATTGTTTGAGTTGAATCTAAAATATAATTGTTTTTGTTGTGAAGGAAGTGTATGACACACAATCCTTGTTGGTATTCTTTGTTATTGGCTTTGATTTTTAAATTTGGTATGTGTTCTCTGTTTATTGTGTTATGCAAATGACTGGAGATGGTGGAGGTGGTAATTTGAAGTAGTAAGGAACAAGTATTGGAGATGGTGGTCATGGTGACTTGTAGTTAAGTGAAGTGGGGGTACTGGAGATGGTGATGGTGGTGATTTGTAATAGTATGGATCAGGTTGTGGTGATGAATTGAAGCGGAAGTAGTATGGGGTGATTTATGGAGATGGTGGTGGCAGTGAATTTTAGTAGCATGGTGGTGCTTTTTTTTCCCCATTTTGTTAACAGTCTCCTGACTTTATTCCCTGATACACAAACATTGTTTTCATTTCTCGCAATTTTTTGTAGGGTTTGAGTATCCAATGCTGGTTCTTAGAATTTTAAAGTTAAAACGATGTCACATGTTATTGTATAGGATGGGTATTGGAGATGGTGGTGGTGGCGGCTTGAGGGTTACAAGGTATTCCTTATATTTTCAAAACATGTTGTAGCTCTTTGCAGGGTGTTATATATATATTTTGTTCACTTTGAACTCTAACATACTACATGGTTGCAGATGACGGCTAGTGCAAGATCCCATGTATGCTTCTTCCGTGGTTCAGCTTCGAGAGATGTTTCAAGTTAACCCCAAGGAGTTTCATCTGCAGACACACATCCACCAAGGAAGAAATCGTTGTTGTTGGAGGGTAAGATGTATTCAACCATGTAAATTCGTGGATTGGAAGATACAATTAGTCATACAAAAATTTGCTTGGTCCTTTCATAGATTTTTACAGCGACTTCTATGTTTTGTTGTCTTCAGTTAAGAGGTATATAACCCTTTAGTTTGGATATGAAAACCCCAATGACTTCTCCAACTGGTGATTTAAAGTTGCACGCAGAGGGATCAGTTAGATCACATCCTAGTAATGAAGTGCCTTTAGATGGAAAGTTCGTAGTGAAATTACAAGAGCAAGATATCAAGGAGACCATAAAGGAAGCAAAGATTCATGATTTCTGCTTTGGAATTCCTTTCAGTAAGTGTATTCATGTTTGATCGTATTTAAATTTAATGAAAGTGATACTCGATTGTACTTTCGGATATGTTTCTGCTCATTTTGACCGTCAAATTCTTATGCTTCTCAACTTTAATGATGAACTACATCTAGTTGTATGTGCCTAGTAATGAAGAGTTTGAATGTGGAAAGTTATGAATTGATATGGAGTTACAAGGTAGTGTATTCCTTCCCGACTAATGACTAATGTATACAAATCATAGGTTTCCACTATTAATAATACAATCAGTAGAAAATCTAGTGGTTCCTCTGCTCATTAAAATTGTATGCACCTCCTTTAAGTTTTTATGAATGACACAGTTCAGTCAAGAGCTTCAGGGATCAGGATATTGTTCGTGTAAATGTCTCTTAAAATCTTGTCGAACTTGCAGTAGCAGGCGCCCTTCATTTCTTTTCAATTGTTTCTTGAGAGTTGCCATTTGTCCATTGATCATAAATGTCAATGTTTCTTATGGAACCCCATTGTTTATTTCAGGTATGAAAGCTCATTTCTTGTACTATTTGTGAGATAACAAGGAGCTCAATCTATGATCATTCTGAATTTCCCATTCTTGTTACTGATTATGTTCAACATATTTTATTCATGATGAGTTTCAACATCTTTTATTCCTGACGAGTCACTTGAGTCATTTTCAACATCTTCTCTAGTATTTCCAGCTTTGGTTTTTAATTTTTTACTTAAAGACATTATATTTAAGACTTCATTTTTGTTGTTAATGTTAGAGTTAATTAGTGTTTGGGTCGTAGATTTTGGTATGGTTTAGTGTTTGGGTCCTAAGTTTGTCCAATTTTGAGTTTGGGTCGTTGACTCGTTAGTCAAGGAGTAAGGTCAAAGTGTTAACAGAGTTAGAGAGTTAATGTTAGTTAGCAGAATTAGTTACACGTTTGCCATTCTTTCTGAAAATATCCATGAATATCGGTCATTCTCGCCATAGATGAATATTTCATCACATATCACTCAGTTAACCCCATCAGAGTACGCAAATCAGCTTGTGCAGTGCAGTGGTGAAATACCATTTTATTACCATGAGAGAACGAATCCATTGAAATCTAAATATTATTGTTACCACTATCCAAGAATGAACATGTGTTGGTGATGCTCTTTAACTCACACCTTTATCTATAAACTCAATATCGACTTCAAAACAAACATCGCCTCATCTCAGATGTTATCTACTAGTTTGCATGGAAAAAAAAATCAAATTAGAAAACGCCTTTATTAACCCCTGAGATCTAAACCTTTACGGATGAGAAATGGAAACACTGACCGTTCAAGATTAACTCTAAAGAATCAAACATACCATACAAGATGATCACAAAAGAATCAAACCAAAAACTTGTACCAAGAAATCAAACTTTTCAATTCAGTGAACATGTCACAGATTCATACTCAAAAAGGATGGAAATTCTGAATTTCCATACACATCTAATCCCTAAACGAAGCCAACACGATTATGCTTTTGTTAATGAAGATAAAAGAAAAAATTCTCCCGAGTATGTCAACGTTAACTATATTAACAGATTGACCTGATTCTGTAGTTGACTAACGGGTCCACGACCCAAACTCAAAATCGGACAAACTTAAGAACCAAACACTAAGCCATACCAAAATCTACGACCCAAATACTAATTAACTCTTAGTGTTAATATTTGATTGAGAATGGAATTGCGGCTTCTATTGGGGTGCAGAAAATCAAAATATGTTGGTGCAGGAAATAATTTGATTTTGGGAATTCAGAACTGAAAAATTATAATTTTTAAAAAAAAAGCTAATTTAAGTTTGAGACAGATATAAGTGTCGCTTAAATTAATTCTAATTGTCGCCTAAAAGTAATTAAGAGACACTTATAAGTGTCGCTTAGATTAATTAAGAGACACTTATAGGTGTCGCTTTAGGCGTCTCAAACGATTCCAGATGCACGATTTGAGACACTTATATGTGTCTCTTAAATTCAAAACAACGGATATAAATGTCTCTAAACCGTTGATTTGGTGTAGTGACGATTGAGGGCTTTAAATATGTCTTGACGCTACGCCTTGGAGAAATACAAAATCTCACATAAATGCTCCATCATAGACTGTACGGTTTTGTGGACGGAGTCCCCAGAAATCATGCATCTCCTGATGGGAAGAGGGTCTCTGTGAACTCCTTTGGTGCCTAATTGAAGTTCTCCTGCATCTACCTTCTCCTTGAAAATGCGTATGAATTTGTTGCATTCATTGGTTAGATGATTGACGAACCTGTGGTAATGGCAATACTTGGGATTTGCCATTTGTTCCTCAGTTGGTAGGCGCCTAACAAGAGGTAGTTTGATGACATCGTCTTGAATCCATACTTCCAGGAGTTCAATTACTTCCTCGATCGGGAACGGGAAGTTTGGACCAGCATCTCCGGTTTCTTGTTGTTGCGCAGGAATCTTAGCCGCGACCTTCCGGGGTGAAGCCGTCTGATGCGCTGGTGCCCACGTTTGGATTGTTATTCCGCTGTTGGAGCTTTTCTCTTTTCTTCCTTCATTAGCGATTGATTGGAGGTTGGATATTTTATTGGAAGGACGCCTGCTTTACTGAACGTCTTTACAAGCTTCTTCATTCTGGAATGGTTCGGATCGACTGAGTAAAGCAGCTTCTGATGCAATATGGGAATTGATATTTTCCAAGAAGGACGCACATAATCAAACAACCTTTTCATTGCGATGACTCTCATGAGAACGTGATAAATCCAACGAGTCTTCTTTCTGATCTTGAGGAAACATCAGATCTTCATGAGCAGACAAGTTAGGTTGGTGGATACCTTTCCATTCAGCGTGACCATAGGGTTCATACTCCTTACTAGGAGTAAAAATATGAATCTTGGAAGAAGGACTACTACCATCAGCATTGATCCAAAATGAATTGTTGATGGCGTTTCCTCAAGAATGAATATGTGTTGGTTCCTTTGATAGTTGATCCGTGAGCGCTTTCAAAAGTGTAAATACTCCGTCCTACGTCTTGACAATAATAGCTTGATTCCCGACAATATCATTCAGGATTTTCGTCAAATCGTGAATAGTTGTTAAATATCGAGACTCCATAGCCTCGACAAGGGTTTTGAATGAAAGAACGGATTCATGAATAACATGTGAAGTATTTTCAGTGCTAGGAGAAGTAAATATGGGATTAAGGGTTTCTAAACCATTCCTAAGATCAACCATCTTGAGAAATTTAGGAAATTGAAAATGGAATAGGGAAAATGATTTTTTGCAACCGAGAGATTAATCTCCCACTGTGGTCGGCAGTTGTTTTCGGGTAAAAATTGATTCTGCTAGAAATTGTAAATCTGGGTGTGCCGCCGAGAAACGAATCTAAACCCTAAACAAATACACTGCACGGGAGTACTTTAGATTCGAGAGATCAATCTGTATAATCTTGGCCTAAACCATGAAATGGTCGTTCCAGACTTGCTTCGGTCACAAAGTGAAGGAGAAGGGTTGATCTTAGGGAGGGAAGCGAAGAAGGTGTTGAGATCAAAATATTGAATTTTGAGGGTGTGGCTGTTTTATGGTTTGTATCAGAATTTGGAAGTGTCTTGCGGAATGTAAGCTATCAGTTCTTGATGTTTTTCTGGATACTTGTGTTGTTGTTAACCAAAACTGTCTTGTTGGTCGAAATAGGTTGAAAACCTATTTATACAAGTCATTGAGCCCCATGATCTCGTAGGAAGTGGAGACAGTTAAGTAGTGGAAAAGTGGGGTTGTGTAGAAGCGATTTACCATCACATTCCCATTATCATGGGAAAATGGTCAGCCTTACTCCCACTATTCTCTTACTGCTATCTAACCGTCTGCTCTTTCCTGACACTTTCTTATAATGGGCGTATTGTACGGCGCTCGCTGTAAACCGCAAGACCAATACCCTGATGAGTATCCCCCAGTTTGTGACATGTTTGATGTTTCGAGTGTTTCGTGGAAAAATATGCAACAAGTTGCTGAGTGGGTCTAATGTGCAATACCTAGTTATTCTGACCAATCGCACGCAAGCTAGGCGGCATAATGGCATAGTGGCGTCTGCATAGTGGCACAATGGCAATGTGGCGCCTGTTAGTGGCGCAATGGTAATGTGTCGCATGTGAGTGGCACAATGTCAGTGTGGCGCCAGTTAGTGGCGCAATGGTAATGTGGACGCGCTGTGGCATGGTATTGTGGTCGCGCCAGTAACATGGTAATGTGGCCGCGCCAGCGGCATGGTGTTGTGGCCGCGCCAGTGGCATGATAATGTGGTCGCGCCAGTGGCATGGTGGTGTAGTCGCGACCACTATATCTTGGCATATTGGTGTTAGACCCTGTCCTAATTAAGTTTGGCGTATCGAAACCCTAACGCGGGCGGCTAGGTGGCGCGATACGGCACGGCCTGCCAATTGCCATACTGACGCGATTTGGCATGTTGACTGGCCAATTGTCATGGCGCCTGCGGTGATGGCTATTTGGGCGCGTTGGGAGCGCCCAAACTTAATAAATCAAGTGGCCAAATTGTACGATCGTTCTTGTTTTTTTGGAGTCTGGCTTGGGCCGTCTAGATTAGATTCCTGATGGAATTAGGCGCATCGACCCACCAACTTCTAATCTTTATTAAAAGTGTGTGTGGCGGGTTTTGAGCGATCTGATTGGTTGAAGGGAGAGGGGGTTAGTAAGAGAAATATGGAGCGTGGCCGATGGCCACAGGCGGCGCCTATTGGAGCGGATTGTCCGGCTATGTGGCGTGGCCGCGCCTCTTTCGTCATTGCTCTTTATTTGCCACAATTCCTCCTTTGTTTCTTGTTTTCTGGTAGGACTTTGTTCCTACTAGCTCCGGGGCGGATCAGTTTCCTAGTTGACCTAGATTTGGCCTCGACCAATAGGGTTCGAGATATTTGCACAAGGCGCAAAAGACCTAATGTTTGCAAATTAGTTAGGCCGAAAACTTGAATTTTGTGAGTTATCACAAAATTGAACAAATGTAACAAATTCCGTGTGTTGACACAAAATTCTTTTATTCTCAGAGAGCAGTTAGTGCATCTTATGATTGAGCATTTTCATGCAGACCTTAATTTTGATACTTCGGGAAACTCATGCTACTCAGCTGCAAGCGAACACTAATTGTCATATCATACCAATACTAAGGGTTCAGCTGGGGAACATATCATAGGAAAAATACTTGGCATTAGTGAGTAATGCAGCTAGGAGCTTATATACTCATTAGGCTCTATACTAGTGAACAATTCATCTAGGAGCTTGAGTTTCAATATAATATGAAGAGATACATAGGAACTCATCAGATTTTGATATATTCTCCAAATTCCCTGTGGAATATAGACATATCAATGTCTACTACATCTGATGCCGGGTCAGGTAGATAGACTTTTACAGTTTTCTCCCTATACTAAAAACCACCATCAACACTTGGAAGTTTAATAACCTTAACGGCGGGTGTAAAAAGATTTGGTGGAAGATCATTTATGTGGTTATGTGGCATTTGTGGAATGAAAGAAATAGAAGAGTCTTTCGGGGTAGAGCTATTTGGGGATAGAGCTATGAAGGCAGAAGAATTTGTCCTGCTTATAAAGCAAACAGTCTAATGATGTCTTTTTTGGTGTTTCTGTTAGTCAAATTTTATTCCATTGTATACATTGATTCACATGTAATTTAGTGACAGAATTGTTCCTAGATTTGTACATATCCTTTTCTTTTAATATAACCATCTTTAAAGAAAAAATGATATCCATAATTATTGTTTAATCTTTTGTTTATCCATGTTTCACTTAGTTGCGAGTGCTTTGCCACAATATCAGCGTAAACTGCTCGTGTCGTCTGATCGCCCAGGTATACCAAAATTAGCGGCAACAATATTCTTTGACTTGTGGAAGATTTGAATTCTGACAAATGATAGATATTTTAGAAGACTTGAATGGATAAGGTAATGAAAATTGGTGGAGATTTTAATGCAACTAGAATAAATAAAAAAAAAAAAAAAAACTATTCATGATATATAACCCACATGTTCATACTAAGAAATCTAGTGCAGATACAATAAACATACAAAGTGGTATAGCTCGATACGCTCATTTTTTCTCCCTAAGTCCTCAGGATTACAAGGGTCGAAAAGAAATATACTTCTGCATAAGTTATTATTGGAGTTTTTTTGCTTCAAAAAAAAAAAAAGTTATTATTGAAGGAGGATAGCGGAATAGGGATGTTTTATATTATTTTGTTTTTATTTTAAACATCTTTTATAAGAGGAGATATGCTATTACAACCCAGGTGGATAGGCAAAGAAAAGAAAAATCCTCGCTCGACTCTAATATCATATTGATGTAATAAGTTTAATTTAGCTAAGAGCTCTAATACAAATTAGGTTACTGATTATATGTTCTGATAACAAATTGGCTGAAATGTATTGGCTAATATTCCAATGTTTACTTGGAATCCAAACACCAACAGTAGTAATCAGACCTTGAAACGGCCAAGAGCTGATCCGGTGTCATTCTATCTAGTTCACTCTGCCTCCAACTTGCAAAATTATTGTTACGTGCATCTGCACCAGTTGAAACGTCCTCTGCTTTGTGATTTAGACTACGCATTCTCTTGTAGAGTCTCATTGTTGCTACGCAATCCTCAAAAGGGTCTTGTATCCCAGTTTGAATATCATACCTGTTCAGTTTTTATGTGCATTTTTCTTTCAGCATCAAATACATATTATTTCAAGAAAAAACTAGCACGATCGATTGAGTTCAAAAACTTTACGTACCCAAGATACGCTTGTGTTAGGTACTTAAGTGTGTTGCTCAGCTTACTGGTTTTCATTAGCGGTGGGTATTTTGCTGTATCCCTGATGAACAGTTATAATACCAAAGATTTTTCAGTCTGAACACCATGAGTTGGAGCATCCTTATAAATCTACGCTTGAAAAGGCTTAATTAATTACGTACCTGATCAGGTTTGAGGGATATTCCATTCCAAAACACTCAAGGTCATGACCTAGACCATGACCTACAAGTATCCTTGCTTTTCCGGTACCTTTTGATGAACGTATCTTCCATAAAGGCTCACCGTTGCACAAAAAATCTTGAATGATTTTTTGCACGTCCTTCAGTTGCATTGCGTTTGAATCCTTCAAGTATTCTGGCCGTAAACCAGTTGTTTCATACCTAAATTCGTATCATTAGTTAATTCATTAATTTGTGTGATGAAGATAATTGAATATATAATCTGCTTATCTCAATCGGTGTCCATAATACCGATAGTTAGTGACTGGAATGAGTGGTTTAACATAAGCCTGAAGTATGATTCTTTTGTCCTCATCAATAAGGCACACTCTTGCACAAAGATTGAGTGATCCATCACTTCCACCGCCAACCATTTTGCAACCTAATGCAAATGCTTGAGGTCCTCTCGTTCTTCCATCACCGTTTATACCCATATTGGACATTCGGGAGAGGATGTCGTCAGGTGAACCCTAGTAAATTTAAATCCAGAGGTCACTAGCTATCACGAAACAGTACTTAAACGATCAATATATATGTATCTATTATTAAGCTTACAAGGTTTTTCCTGGAGAACTGGCATGTTTGGCGATGACTGCGAAGAGCATTAGGTCCATTGAGAATAGTTAAGCAAAGGTTGCATCCTCGGGCACTGAATACCCTAGCACATTCTACCTTTGGCAAGGGTCCTGTTAACAATATTAATAAGCAAAGATCAATATATGATGTGCATATTCATATACATGTATTGAGTTTAGCCAATTGGCGAATTCCACATCTATAAATGTAGAGAGAATGATGAATATTGCTTTACCAATAAGATGCTCCCTAAGGGACTCGAAAGAACGGCAGTGTTTACCACAAACACCACACATGGGTTCATGAACAGAGTGAAATGAGATCTTCATGTGATCAACAAGGTGTTCTTTCTTATTGAATTGTCTGTAGCATGCTGCACACTTGTTCCTGGTTATTGTCATACCCACAGAGCAAGTTATATTACATATATAACAAGAAACACGTACGAACCCGCAGATATGACGACGTATAATATATATATATATATATACACACACACGGAGAGAGAGAGCTGAGAGCTGGGGTTATATGATGTAATACCTGATTAGAGACTCCGAATCCATGATATGCAATGAATTAATGTATAGATAATTAACAACTATATATATGATGGTTACAATAGAAGTGCAGAGATTGTTGAGGAAAAAAAAAAGATAGATGTGCAGAGATTGGTGAAGAAAAAGGATGGAACAGCTGCTACTATTTATAATGGTTTCTGAAGAGCTCAACTTGCATGGTGAAAGGGAAATGATGATTCTTCTTCAAAGAAAAAATATTTATTCATCTCAACAAGTTTCAACGCCTTTGGAGTTTTCTTCGTTCCTTATGGTCACTCTCATCACTGATCAGTACTGCCCCTTGATTTCATTCATACGGCAACATAACACATTCGTAGCGATCCACAAATGCATATTTGACGGGTCCATTTACTGTCAACTGGAATATTTCCCTTACCCTACTACTTTTTTCTTCTCAGATGAACTACGTCAAGAAGCCATGTTGGCTAGCTCCACGTATGGACGTTGATGTGCGTTTACTAGGCTTTCAGAAGTTCGACAAAAAGTTACATTATGCACGTTCAATAGATTAACTTTATGTATGTAGGGTTCTAACGAGCATAGTAAAGTTGGATAGTCTTCATGCCAGCCAATTCATACGATGTTCAAGATTATATACGACTAAAAAGATTAGATTCAAGATTATATACGACTAAAAGATTAGAAATTCTTCATCTGAAAACAAAGTAAACCTAGCATCAAGAAGAAAAAGAAAGTAGAAGAAGCCAAGAAGGTATCTTCTTTTCTCCTTGAAAATGAATATGCAGTCAAAAAAGTTTCTTTGACTTTTGACCTTGTATCTGCGGGAGAGAGAATGTCAACAGTACTTTCCCAAGTTTTGACTAGCTGTCTGCTCGAATTGGATTCTTGCTGCTTTAACTACTCATAATGCAACTTACTCTCTTTTATCTCACTCGATTTTTATCTTCGATTCCGCAAGCTATCCATAGTTTCATTCAAAAAACAAATTTTACAATCCTAGTAACAAACTTTTATGATTCTCGTACTAAGTAAGAACTTTATTTTGATTTTGACAAAGGAATATTTATATGACAAGTAAGAACTTTATTTTGATTTTGACAAAGGAATATTTATATGACAAATTCTACTTTATTTGATGTTTTAGGGTTTATTTTCTGCTCCAAAATAAGTGAGAGTTATAGTATTTTCCCCAAATTCTCTCTGATTTACTTGCTTTGGAATCACACCAGAGCATAAATCCTCATCGTAATCAACACATAAACAATTACTTAAATTTATAAACATTTTCCATGGAGGATATACACTCTAATTTATAAAAATTTGGTACATTCCAAGTAAATCACAATGGGATTGGTAACTTTCCTTAGAATCTAGAAAATAAAAAATACGTGATCATTTAATTTTTTTTAAAAGGTATTAATATGGTAGAATTGGAAAAATTTAACTCTCTCTGATGTTCCTTGATTTGCAAGAAAAACTCTACAACATCAAGTAAAACTGAACGGAGTATAATTTTTATTGGTCTACCAATTTTAAGAGGTCACAAAATCTAATATATATATATATATATATATTAGATAAAGAAAAAAAAAACCATATATATATGTTTCAAAAACCTATATATATGAAAAACCCATATATATATGTTTCCTTTATTATATATATAGAAAAGAATAAAGAAGAAAAAAAACCATTTGTATAGAAGATGTAAAAAACCTTTAAAATGTTTCAAAATAAAAAGTTAATTAAAACTACAAGGTCCATAAACTAAAAAAATAAAAGGTAAATTTTGTTATCATATCTTAAAAAATATTTATTTCCTGTTTTTATTAGTTTAATGGAAAAAAAATTAAGAAAAAGATAAAATCAAAAGCAATTATTACAAAAATGAGACAAATAATATTCCTTTCGTCGCTTTATTGCTTTGACAAAATCAAAAAATAAGGAGACGAACGATTTTTCAGAACTTTTTATTTTACTTTTTGAAGCAAATTTTTTAAATTCTTATGAAATGTCTTATTGTTACCAAAAATAGAAAAACATATAATACATTAAATCGGTAAATCGGTAAATTTATTTTTATCATGAAAGAAAAAGAGAGAAGATAAAATCAAATTTATTTTAACATATACTCATTTTGATACATAAGTCTATATTGTATTCTTTATATAATATAA
Source organism: Papaver armeniacum (assembly GCA_023531295.1). Classification (NCBI taxonomy): domain Eukaryota; kingdom Viridiplantae; phylum Streptophyta; class Magnoliopsida; order Ranunculales; family Papaveraceae; genus Papaver; species Papaver armeniacum. Next base: position 39,910 of record JAJJWW010014285.1, read on the forward strand.
GGTTGTTCGTAATATTGAAGCATAAGTCTATATTGTACTCTTACCATGTATTTGTATTCTTTATAATATAAGTCTGTTTTGTAGTATTGAATCATAAGTGTATATTGTACTGTACCATGTATTCACATCTATTATGTTCAACCCTATAATTCTTCTCCGTATAGTGTTTGTTAGAAGCATTTTACGTGTAATAAGTAATTGCTCAAGTATAGTGTTTGTTTTGAAGCATTCTTTGTGTAATAAGTAATTGCCTGAATCTTTGGTTTGGCTGATATAACACCTTTAAAATTCCTTTTTCCCCTTCCTACTGCACTTGGATGTGTTTTACTCTTTGTTAAAAGGTTCATATTCTTAGTCTAACCATTTCTTTTCTTATTCCACAAAAAGCCTTCTCTACTCATAAAGCCATATTAAACCAAAATATTCCATCTCTTCAAAAGCCCATTAAAACTTATCTTCAAAACCTTCTTAAACTTCCCTAACCTCAGACTGCAAAGCCCACCAAAAATATTTAATACAAACTGTTCGTCCTTTTCACTATGACTATCCTTGCTTGGAATTGTCAAGGAATAAACCTACCACCCTCAATTCAAAGCATTTAAAAGGACTAGTTAATATTCACAAGACTAGCATCCTATTTCTTTATGAAACACTTGCTAACGATAGAAGATTAGCACAATCCCTTCAATTCAATAATTACTTCAACATCCCAAAAACTAGAAGACGAGGGGGACTTTTCTTAATGTGGGAAGTTAACCTAAATGTCCAAATATTACTTCAATCTCAAAATTACATCCACACAAAAGTTACCCCACCGCCGCCGGAACAACCATGGTTCTTCACGGGTATCTATGTCCCTCCACATCAGGATATAAGGAAAAATCTTTGGCAAGAATTTCCAACAATCTTCAACAATATCGACCCGTCTACACCCTGGCTATTAATAGGAGATTTCAACGACGTCTTAAATCAATCGGAAAAAAAAGGAGGAAGTCAAGTGACATATGCTCAATCTCAACCTCTACTCACCCTGATGGATCAGATGAGTTTTATCGATCTAGGATTCCGAGGAGACCCATACACTTGGACAAACAACCAACTAGGGCAAGATAATATTCTAGAAAGATTAGATTAGGCTCTAGAAAATCAACTATGGAGGACGGTAAACCCACATGCAGTAGGTTACTCACCTTCCAAGAATAGCATCGATCATACCCCGATACTTCTACGGTAAGAAAGCAATAGACTGGCAAGGAACAAAAACTTACAAATTCGAACACCTATGGCTCTCTCATCCCCAACTCAAACAGATAGTCGAATCGGCTTGGGAACAACAACAAGGTAATGAACCTATAATCAACCTCAAGCTAAATCTAATCACAACAGAACAAACTATCCTAGAATGGAACAAGGAAACCTTTGGCCACCTACCAACTAAGATCAAGAAATCAATGACCAAGATAAAGAATGCCAAACACCAATGTGCTTCTCAAACTGGATCAGATCTAGAACTTTGGCTCATTCAAGAAAAACAACTGAGAATAGAACATGAAGAATTATTACAATGTCATGCGACATATTGGCAACAAAGATCTAGAATTCAGTGGCTTCAATCAGGAGATCTTAACACAACTTTTTTCCATACGAAAGCTACCATTCACAGAGCTTGTAACAATATACAACAATTACAAGACTCACAAAACAACTGGATTAGAAAAAAGGAAGACGTCATTCAACTCATCTTACAACACTATTCTCAGCAATATACGGCTCCACCGACAGTAATAAATGAAAATCTATTCACAAACATCAAACCAAGGTTGACTCCTAGACAATCAGACCAACTTATGAAAGAAGTAACTACAGCAGAAATCAAACAAGCAATTTTCTCCATAAATTCCGAAAGTGCCCCAGGTACGGATGGCTATATAAGTAAGTTTTTTTAAAGTTTTCTAGGATATAAATCACCCTCAATTGATGGAGATGGTTAAAGCTTTCTTCAATAACCTTAATATACACCCTCTCATGAATCACACAAACATAACACTAATACCTAAAGTCGACCACCCTTCAAAACCTTCACAATTCAGACCAATTGGACTCTGCAACATCACATATAAAATCATCTCAAAAATATTAGTCAACCGGATTAGACCTATTCTGCCCTTTTTAATAAGGCCTTTCCAAAGTGCTTTTGTTCCGCAAAGATCATTACACGACAATATAGCCATTGCTGGAGAACTCTTTCATAACATTAGAACCTCAAAACCCACCAAAGATCCAAAAATAGCTCTCAAACTAGATATCCAAAAAGCCTATGACAACCTAGACTAGGGATTCATCAAAACTTCATTTACAAAACTTGGATTCCCATCAGCCTTTATAGACTACATTATGCTTTGCATCACAACAGTTACTTACTCCATCACAATTAATGGTACACCTCATGGATACATCACCCCAAGTAGAGGCATCAGACAAGGAGACCCACTATCATCCTATATTTTTATCATCTGTGCTGAAATCCTATCCACAAACCTGGGAAACCTTCAAAACCGAAAATTAGTTCCATGAATTAACATTTCACAAAAAGCACCTCCTATAATACACCTAATGTATGCAGATGATCTACTGATCACTTTTAAAGCATCAACTCAGAGTAACCATCACCTTAAAACACTTCTACAGGCCTATAGCTCCTCTGCAGGGAAAGTAATTAACACTGCCAAATCAATAATCATCCACCATCCTAATTTAGACCCAATCAAAATAAGTGATCATTAACAATTCTTTAATATGCCGACCACATCAAAACCGCCAACCTATCTAGGCATACAATTTAAACAAGGAAGAGCATCAAATCGCACCTTCGCTCCTCTCCTACAAATATTGGCTAGAAAAGCAAAAGTTTGGATAACAATATGCCTAACCCCGGCCGGAAGACTCCTACTCATCAAAACATCCCTAACCCCTACCACACATCACATAATGCAAACACAAAAACTTCCCAAAAATATACACAACCAAATATATCGTATAACCAGGATTTTTTTTTGGGGACATGACTCAACAACCAAAAAACTACACCCTATAAGATGGGATAAAGCAACAAAGCCATTATCCAAAGGGGGGTTAGGAATAAGTAAAAAAAGTGATCATAATACAGCCCTTCTATTGAAAAGAATCTGGAATTTGCACGAACAACCTAATTCCATATGCGGAAGTCTTTTCAGTGAAAAATACCTCAATGAACAAACAATTCTACAAGGAAACATTACCATTCCTTCTTCTTCCAGTCCTCAATGGAGAAAACTAGCATCAATTATCCCTACCATGCAAAAATTAAATTTCCATCATATTGGAAATGGATTATCAACTCCGATAGAGGTTAATTGGATTCCACACTCTACCAATCTAGATCCAACACAATGCTACCCAATCCAAATGGTAGCAGATATCATCGACCCAATCTCCCACTCCTGGAATCATGAAAAATTGAACACCTTTCCCAACCCAACAATTCAGAAAATCATCAACATCCACCTACCCCAAAACAATACTCCAGATAAAATTATCTGGCCTCATTAAAAATCGGCAAACTACACCACATCTTCAGGATACAAATGTCTAACCCATGGTCATCCAACCCACACACCTCTACCACCTACCAAATTCTTATGGACCTTACCATGTCCACCAAAAATTCGGCTTTTCTTGTGGAAACCCATCAATGAAGGATTACCGACCTTCTCTCTCTTACACCGAATCCATTTGACCAACTCAGACATATTCCATAGATGCAATACTGATACGGAAGTAGCAGACCACCTTTTAATTCATTGTCCAACAGCGGCCTCTTCCTGGAACATCTTATTCAACCAACTTCAAAATGCACCAAACATCAACCCCAACCCAAACTTCTCTTTAACTCCACAAACAACCATATCCCAAATCCTCCAGCATCCAACATCAACATCTATAATATCCTCAGTCTGTTTCCTATTCTGGACCCTATGGCTATCCAGAAATGATCTAATTTACCAACAAAAACAAACAGATTCAGATGAAATCGTGGCCTGGGCACAAAAACTACAACAAGAATTTTCTTGGGAACTGCACGCTTCACCACCAATCATACCAGAAGATACACCAACACTCAACAACAAGATAACAAATAAAAGAACATCAACAATATTGGTAGGTTGGTCCACTCCGAATATCAACCGGATTAATTAAGATTAACACAGATGGAGCAGCCAGAGGACATCCAGGATTTGCAGGAACTGGATTCATTTGTAAAGACTCTGATGCACGAACTTTAATAGCTATGGATCAACCACTAGGAATTACGACGGCACTAACTGCAGAAACATGGGCCTTACTATTGGCAAGAACAAAGATCGGAGAGACAATGGCCTAGAATCCTATTTGAAACAGACTCGGAGAATCTCCTGAGGTTCATCACATCAACTACCTCTCCACCTTGGCACATAGCAGAAATGATCGAAGAAATAAAAATGAGACTTGGGCAAATCCTGCAAGTCAATATACAACACAACTACAGGGAAGGAAATCAAGCAGCGGACGGATTAGCAAACCATGCGGCGGATGGAAGCCAAGCATCAAATTTTTCAACCAAAATTGTGACCAGGCAATCCCATTCTTTATCAGTCACATTTTATTTCAAGACTCTGTGGGTACCACGTACTCACGATAACTTGTAAACTAAATTTATTATAATAAATTTTATGCTTCAAAAAAAAATTATTTTAACATTAAGAGCTTCTCCAACGGTTGTTTTGTGTGTTTCTTAGGTGGCAACACAAACAAGACATCCTCATTCCAATTTTTCCTTCAGTTTAGAGGGAAAAAATAATTCATCCCTAATGGTGTTGTTTGTGATGATTATTTAATTAAATGTAAATTTTATTTTTAGTAATTATAATATTTTATTAGAGCTAAAAATGGTTATTTAATATATTGGAATTAATTTTAGTTAAGCAAAAGCTTACTAGGATAACTTAACGTTTAGACATTCACCTTGAGGATGTCTTACAAAAGTTAAGTCATGTCATCTTAACATTGATTTAAGAAGTTGTGGTTGGAGAAGGATTTTAGTTAAAATGTATGTCCCATTTGAATTTAGACATTTATCTTCACATATATTCAATTGGAGAAGCTCTAAGGAATCTATCTTTTACAGCATAAGATAATTATTTCAAAACAGAAATGAAGATAAATAATAAATATATTCCCCCGGTCAATCTCAAAACCTAAATATTCCCACGAAGGGAGATAGGAAATTCTTTTCAGAAGACGGAATAGAGAGGCGGACCATCAAAATCCGAGTCCGTACGAGAATTCTACAAACGATTTTAGTAAGGGGCGCTAATTAGGGTTTTAGCCTACCAAACCCTAATTTAGACGAAACCCCAAGCGCTTCCCTACCATGCTTAGGCCTTCCCTTCACGGTTTGTTAAAACGAAGGCGTGCGGCAATCAACGACCACCTTTTCATCTTAGATTCAAATCTTAACCGTCCAAGGTCGTCAGCCAACGCATGGTAACCTTTGGCCCAATGCCAAAACCCTAGTTTTGGCCACGCCCAGCCGCACCATGTGCCAATCGGCATGCAAAACCATTAATTGGCCCCACCTCGCCAAGCCAAACGCACATTTCCTTGGACCTAGCCATGCTAGCCGTACCATGTGCCAAACGGTATGCCAAACCATTGGCCCCACCTCGCCAAGCCAGACACACCTTGCCTTGGCCCTAGCCATGCTAGCCGCACCATGTGCCAACGGCATGCCAAACCATTGGCCCCACCTCGCCAAGCCAAACACACCTTTCCTTGGCCCTAGCCATGCTAGCCGCACCATGTGCCAAACGACATGCCAAACCAGTGGCCCCACCTCGCCAAGCCAAACGCACCTTGCTTTGGCCCTTGCCATGCTAGCCACACCATGTGCCAACGACATGCCAAACCCTCGGACCCACTATACCATGCCGGCCTTCCCTATGCGGCTGCTAAAACGAAGGCGTGCGACAATTAACGGTCGCCCTTCAATTTTAGGAGAAAATCCTAGTCGTCCAAGGTTACCAGACAACACAAGGTAACCTTTGGCCCGAAACCCTAGTTTGGCCACGCCAAACCGCACCAAGGCTTGCCAACCTAGCCGCGCCACCATGCTGGCCTTCCCTATGTGGCTACTAAAACGAAGGCGTGCGAAATCAACGGTCGCCCTTCAATACCAGGATCAAATCCTAGCCGTCTAAGGTTACCAGACAATGCATGGTAACCTTTAGCCCGAAACCCTAGTTTGGCCGCGCCAAGGCATGCCATGCCAACCTAGATGTGCCACCATGCTGGCCTTCCCTACACGGCTATCGAAAACGGAAGCGTGCAACGATCAATGGCTACCTTTCCTCTTAAGATGCAAAATCTCGACCGTCGAAGGTCACCAAGCTAGCAAGTCTCCCAAGCTCGACTTGCCAGGCAACAACCATGCTACATGTTTTCCACGAAAACATTCGAGACATCAATACATATCACAAACTGAGGGATCCACTTTGGGTATTGGTTTGGAGGTTTACAGCATGCGGCGTACACTACGCCCGTCATAAGGAAGTGTAATAAGGATGAGGCGGTTAGTAAATACAAGGAGTAATGGTGAAACGCTCTTTTTTATGGAACATCAATTCCATGCGTTAACGGTTACCACCTCCTCCCATTTACTCACCCATTTTTCCATTCCTTAATGAGACCAGAGTACGTTTCACTTCGACTTGTATAAATAGGTCTTACTTATTTCCACCGATCAATAAGTTCAGTCAGGATAATTACAACACTCAGAAACATTTGCTAGCTTTCCATCTGTTAGCTTCTCATTTTCTGATACAAGTCGTGAAACCACTACTCTTCCAGAATCAACCTGGTCTCAACACTTTCTTCGCTTCCCTCCCCAAATCCAACCCATTCTCCTCCTTTTTGTGACCGAAGCAAGTCTGGAACGGCCATTTCTTGGTTTAGGATGAATTTGTAAAGATTGATCTCTTGAATCTAAAGTACTCCCTTAAAAGTACATTGTTTAGGTTTTAAATTCGTTTCTCACCCACACACCCGAAATTACTGAAATCAGCAGAAACCATTTTCACCCTCAAACAACGTGTAATTTCCCTTTTACGCTCGCATTCTTCTCTCAACAATTCTCTTTCATGTAATATCATTTGTCTTTGCCTTGGATCCTCTTATTCTCTTTCAAAATTATAAAGTGTGCGATGAAGAAGTTCACGCGGATGTTCATATCGGTTAGTTCCTAGATCTTGAGCTACACGTCGTCTCTTTTGTCGGTCTTGTAAATCGTCATCTATTTGCAGGTTTTCTTCGATGATTCCCATGCATTGTCTTCACCTAGCATCTCCTTGATTAGATTGACTTTGTCTTGATGAACTCCTACTTGATCTCGACCTTGACCGTGTAGCGCTTCTTGGTCTCTGTTCTTTCAATCTAAGAATCTCTTCTCTTAAATCATCATTCTGATGTACAAATTCGCACGTTCTTCTTCCTCTCTCCTTTGTTCAGCTAGTAATCTTTGCCTAAGTTCTTCTATGGTCATATTCTCTTCGTTTTCTTCAATTAATCTTGCATTCCTAGTCCTTTGTTCCTCTTCTTCAGTAGAATTTGTTTGTGTATTATGAATACTCACTCTATCATAATCAATATCATTGTTCTGCTCTTGTTCATACTTATGTCCAATTGGAATTTCGTTCCTTTGATTTTCTCCTTCTCTTTCTTGTTGTTCCGGATGTTCCTTGTTCAACAATAGATCCAAGTCTCACCATCTTCAACTTCCTATATTGACAAAGAATCAAAAGATTTTTCCACAATTTACTAACAGGATTTATCACCAAAGTTGTTTCTAGCGCCAAAAATGTAGTTGCAAGATTTCCTACAACCACACTCCACTATATTTAGACAAGATTCTAAGTGACCAAAATAGAATTCTTTTATTATTATTTATCAAGTTCTATATTTGGTTACAAGACTTTACTTGCTCTGCAAATAAACTTTCTCTCTCCTAATTTCTTATCTAACACCCTCTCGCATGTGTGATAACTCTTTCCCCTTATATAGGGTTCTATATAGTGGATGACAGCTAAGAGATCCACTATTTTCGGAATCACTGTGCGTTACATTCGCTCATATACGCTCACTCATTCTGGCACAGTTTATACTTCGCATAGACCCTCACACTATACTCGTGACTTTGCTGACCATCCAGTACGTCACCTCGATTATACTATGTGTGATAGTCCTTCTTTCATTAGATAGTATTCACTTCGCATACTCATTATATGTGCGATATTTCACTCCTACAAGAAAAGAAAAAAAGAAAAAAAAAAATGAAGCCCAATTAATTAAATAGCTTCTGATTGGTTGAATATGTTGTACTATAAGTTGCGCAACGGTTGCCATGGCTGGAAAGATGTACGTACCTCCTTTTGGCCTCATCAGGGTGATACTTCGGGGTTGGAGGTGTTTTGAACCCAGCAGATGATCTATATCACTGAACAACAGTTGATTGATTATTGTTAAGTAATTACTTTTAGAGTTTGTCCCACAATAGATGACTTATATCACTAAACAAGGAAATATTCTTAAAATTATCCTTTTGATTGATTATTGTTAGTATAAGAAATATGCATAATTTGATAGGCATGTTTATATTTGTATGCAGGTGTTTTAAAATGCTTTTCAATGGTATGAAGTTTGCTAGTGGCATAGTTTGAGAGATAAATCATTTCAAAGTTTCACTAGTTATTATTCATAAGGTATAATTGTAAAAAATACTTAAAAATACTATTTCCCTTCATTGTCTTAATATTTGTGCAAACTTGAACTAGGTCATGTAATAGTGGGACGGAGGGAGTAATTAACAAGATGATCTAACCGAAAGTCTTACTTTGACGAGTAGAGTCCGTAAGTTTACACTAATTGAATAATAACTAGAAAAATCTTTGGCTTCGAACTTTATTTGAAAACCCATGCACGGCTCGTAAGCATAAACTGTAGACCATTAACACATCACGTAAGATCTAGCAGTTAATATCTAGAAAAATCTCATACAATAATCAGATCAAAAGCTATTTTGATTATTGTATGTTGTCCATCCATCGTTCTAGCAGTAAATTGGCTGAAATGTCTTCCAGTACTGTTTACTTGGTATCCAAACACCAACAGTAGTAATCGGACCTTGAAATGGCCAATAGCTGATCCGGAGTCATTCTCTCAAGTTCACTCTGCCTCCAACTTGCAAGATTACTATCGTTACGGTTTTGTGCATCTGTTGCAGTTGAAATGTCCTCGGATTTGTGATTTAGATTGCGCATTCTCTTGTAGAGCCTCATTGTTGCTACACAATCCTCAAAAGGGTCTTGCGTTCCACTTTGAATATCATACCCAAGATAAGCTTGTGTTAGGTATTTAAGTGAGTTGCTCAGCTTACTGGTTTTCATTAGTGGTGGGTATTTTGCTGTATCCCTGATGAACACCCAAATATTAGATTTTTTAATCAGAACATTATGAGTAGGAACATCCTTATGAATCCATGCTTTTAAGGGCTTCACAAATTACGTACCTTATCAAATTTGAGGGATATTCCATTCCTAAACAATCAAGGTCATGATCCAGACCATGACCTACAAGTATCCTTGCTTTTCCGGTACCTTTTGATGAACGTATCTTCCATATAGGTTCACCGTTGCACAATAAATCTTGAATGATCTTTTGCACGTCCCTCAGTTGCATTGCGTTAGAATCCCTCAAGTATTCACGCCGTACACAAGTCGTTTCATACCTAAATTCGTGTTGTTTAAATGTATAATATCATTAGTTAGTTCATTAATTCTTGTGATGAAGATACATTAACTTAATTTATAACTTACCGATAGTTAGTGACCGGAATGAGTGGCTTAACAAAAGCCTGATATATGATTCTTTTATCCTCATCGATAAGGCACACTCTTGCACAAAGATTGAGTGATCCATCACTTCCTCCACCGACCATTTTGAGACCTAGTGCAAATGCTTGAGGTCCTCTTGTTCTTCCACAACCGTTTATACTCATGTTCGACATTCCGGGTAGGATGTCACTGGGAGAACCCTATAGTAGAATTAGAAACCAGCGGTCACTAGCTATTACGGACAGTTAAACCATGATAGCTAGCTCAAATATATAAAATATATTTTGGAAATTAAGCTTACAAGGTTTTTCCTGTAGAACTGGCAAGTGTGTCGATGACTGCGAACAGCATTAGGACCATTGAGAATAGTTAAACAAAGGTTGCATCCACGGGCGCTGAATACCCTAGCACATTCAAGCTTTGGCAAAGGTCCTGTTAACACAATATAAATAAGCAAAGATCGATGAATATATGTATATTAAGTTTATTAATGGCCTGTTGGTTTCCACATCTATATATGTAGAGAGACTGAAGACTGCTTAATTTACCGATAAGATGCTCCCTGAGGGACTCGAAAGAACGGCAGTGTTTACCACAAACACCACATATGGGTTCATGAGCAGAGTGAAATGAGATCTTCATGTGATCAACAAGGTGTTCTTTCTTATTGAATTGTCTGTAGCATGCTGCACACTTGTTCCTGGTTATTGTCATGAATTCACAGAGTAAGTGATTCTATTACATAACAAGAAAAACGAACCAACCCCGTACATTTGACATGCATATTTACGAGAGAGAGAGAGAGTTATGTGATGTACCTAAGAGACTCCGTATCCATGATCGACGAGTAAAAGAGAGGAGTAGTGCCTTGCTAATTATCAGAAAATTGCAGGAGATTGTTGAGGAAAAAGGACGGAATAGCTGCTAGTATTTATAATAATGGTTTTGAAGGGCTCAACTTGCATGGTAAAAGGAAATGATTCTTCAGAGAGAATATTTATTCCTCTCAATTTTCAACGCCGACATTTTTTTCCTTTTAGCTTGGTGTGCCCCGTGGCAATGCATTTTTGATCTGGTGTGGGCAGGGCTTTGCCCCGCTCCGTGGTGGCGGAAGACATTAATAGGAAAGATTTGCCGATTTTATTTATTTTTCCTTTTATTTTCGTGATTTCTTTTTTCATTTATGTATTAATTTGGATAAAAAAATCCTAATATTCCAAATTGGATTTGGACTTCCATAAAATTGCAAACACGGTTGAACAACATGAGATTTGGACTTCCATAAAATTGCAAACACGGTTTCCTCACGTTCAACGTGAAACCTTTATTTGTCTAGACCTTTTAAATCTTGCAGTAAAGTACAAAGCTACAACCATAAAATAATTCCCATGACTATTAAGAAATTTTCTTGACAAAGCTCTCAATTCCCACTTGCAGTACTTGATTCTTCTCCTAACGAAGGAAAGCATACGGAATATATAGAACGATCTTTGTAGTAGCCGTCCACACAACAACAGTATATAAAGAGTAAAAGGAATCTATGTATCTTACCATCTAAGTGTTCTATTACAAAAAAGAAAAAAAAAACTACCGAAACAGGAAGCGAGAATCAAAGAAACACCTTTTATAAGAAATATCCAAATATCCACTTGTTGATCTGAAAGGCTTCATAGTATGTAACTGAAAACTATACACATGCGGCTACTATCAGTCAAGTCCATGAAAAACAACATGGTGATAGCAGCTTATAAAGAATATGTAGTACTGACACTTGCTGGCATAAAAGTATTCAGTCACTTTGATTTAGCTCGTCGGACCATGGTGACTGATTGTTTTTGTGAAGGTCATTCATGGAGATTGAATTTAGTCCTGGTATTGTTAGATGAAGTCCTAGCATAAGAGACGTAATATCAGGATCAGTCATGCTGATAGCATTTAATAGGCCTATCTAATAAGAAAGACAAAAAGCACTTGACGGAGATACCAAAGGCATCTCTCTTCATAGAGCCCGCAAAGTCGTTGATATGAAATTCTTATGGTGGCAAAGCTTGTAGATGCTGAATTCTTCTAAGGTGATCGGAGATTTTAGTGCAAATGATATAGCATGAGTTAAACGTTAGAAGATAAATTAACTAAAGGCTACCTCTAATATATGAGAGAATATTCAGGGGTAAGAACTATCAAATAATACCCAACTGTTAACAACTATATCAGGATTGTGCAACTCTGTCCTTAAAAAAATGACTAAAGTAAAATTTATGATGTTAAGTTCTTACGGACTTTCTTCTCCATCTTCATTAATAAGATACTCTCTATGCGGCAGACGGTAGCCAAGCTGGAAACTACTCAACCTCAATATGGGACCGGGCAAACCCGGCTTTTCTTAACCATATTCTATTAAGCGATTCTAAGGGAATCACATTCCCTCGTGTAATAACAGTTTAGTTGATTTTATAATATATTCATGCTTCAAAAGAAAAAAATTACTACCATCAAAAACAATCTCCAGCAACTTGAACTGAGACCCTAGCTAATGCAAGTTTTTCCTTAAGGGTCACCCAAATGCGAGCTAGTTCTGTGGATTTATGCTTCAGAAATTTGATCTTCGCATTCCTAAGTGAGGTAGCTTGGTCAAAAAGGGCCATAGAATAAAAACTTTAACACATCCAACATTGATGGTAGTTGTTTCATGGTATCGAACTCAAGTACCTCCGTAGAATATAGCTGGTATGCTACGCGGAAACATTCAACTGAAGTCCAAAGCAACTTAAGAACAACACCACCAGCCTACTTGTTTTCCAGATTAATCTGAAACAATTAAATGGCGTTTTCTAATAATACGAAGTACAACTAAAAGAAAACAGTCAATGTTGGCATACCTTTATTGCTTTAGCAAAGCCCCTCAGCTTGCAACTCTGCATAATCTAGTCCATGGCTAGCATCCGCTGCGGAATAATTTTTCACCTCTGTAGAATGTAGCTGGTCAGCTACGGCTTCAATTAAACCCAAAGCAAATTAAGAACTACACCACCAGCCTACTTCTTATCCAGGCTCATATTGAACAATGAAATGGCTAGTCCATAATTTGTTTTCGAAGAATACAAAGTACAACCAATAGAAACAGTCAATGTTCATATACCCTTATTGCTTTATCCACTATGCTTGCAACTCTGAATAATCTGGTCTTGCATCGGTCGCGAAATAATTTTTCAACTCCTCAATGACATTTTCCAAATATATATACTTCCCCGGGTTTGCACCAGAATATGTCAAATACACACCCAAGATTCATCAAATACACACCCAAGATTAACAGGATTATTGATAGAAAAGTAAATCAAATACACATCCACAGGCCACAAACAAACCCAGAATTTCAAAACCAGGGAATTACAAACACAAATAGTAAATCTTAGTTTTTTTCTTTAAAAATAAATCAAAATTCAAAATTAAGGTTTTATTCCTGTTTGAAAAATTGAATTGTATCTGAATTACTATTTGGTTTTTTCTCAAAAACAACAAATTTAGATTTTTTTTTTGGCTGTAATGGAAATTGAATTCTACCAAATCCAACATACAACATGTACCTGAATATTTTGTGTAAAATCTCTTCATTCAACTACTTTGATCATCTGCAAACGATGGGAAATACAAAATTAGGTTTTTTTTTCCTGTAATGGAAATTGAATTCTTCCAAATCCAACACACAACCTGTCCTTGAATATTTTGCGTAAAATCTCTTCATTCGACTCCAAACGATGGCAGCAATTCACTTCTCCGGTTTCTCTGCTCAAGTTGATATTTTTATGAAATCAAAAGCAAGTCGGTGTTATAACTCAAAATCGGTGTTAAATTTGGAATGGGTTAGATTTTCAAAGTTTAGACGTAGGTATTATCCACCTTAACTAACATACAGTTAAGTATTGGTGTAAACATGGTGTAACTAAATAATTAAGGTTAAAACTCTGTCAGAAATGTTGTCAACCTATTTTTTTTTATAGACGCCGTTACTAACCAACAGTTAAATATTAGATGTAAATAAAGTGTAACCCAGTTTTAAATATTCCAACCAACAGAGTCTTGCCAAATGTCCACACCATAGCTTCTACATTAGAAAAGGCATATTTCGGACAATAGGAAGCGAGGGTTTCATCACCGTTTAATGTGTGAGCAAATTTTGTCAAAGCCTTTAAGGGGGAAGATGGTAGGTCACTCTCACTGCCCCTTGGCTAACAAATTTTTAGCAATCCAGATGCATTTAACAGGTCCATTTGGTGTCAACTGGAATATCCCTAGGGGTGAGCATGGGCCGGTATGGACCGGTTTTCACCTCATCCACATCCAATCCAAAATACTACGGATTTCAAATTTGGCATCCGCATCCAATCCAACATATAATGAAAAAATAAAGCCTATATAGATGACTTCTTATAGAACATACACATTTTATATATGTATATAAATATAGAAGTGTCATGGACAACACTTCAAACAAACACCCAAAAATTCTAGAACTATCCATATAATTTTCTAGAAACTATATAAATGCCCTAGATTTAACGGGTATGGATGTCCAACGGATTTTCAGGGTTGTATCCGGGTCTAACCCGTAATCCATTGGATTTCAAATATCTCATCCGCGTCCAACCCATTAGCGAACGGTCCGGGCATCCATCTGCACAACTACGGTTAGTCCGGTTAAATCTGCGGATTACCGATAAGATGCTCACCCCTAAATATCTCCCTTGCCCTACTCCTCTTCTTCTTTTTTTTTTATCAAGCCCTGTTTGCTAGCTCCACGTATGGACGTGCTGTGCATGGTTCCCTAGGCTTTCGGAAGTTCCACCAAAAGTCGCATTATGCAAGTTCAACATATCAACTTTACATTCATGGGGATCCAAAGCATGCATGTGATCTTATTTTCATACAGCAGGACGGAAAAGATGAAATAAAAAAAAAAAACAATTCTCTTAATATAAATATATATTCTAAAGGTTTACATTACTAATTTTAAAAGACCAAGGTGGGTGACATAAAAAGAGAGAAAAGATATTTGGCATCAGTAAATTTCAAAAGAAGATCCTTAGCTAATTCTTAGTTCATGATGCATGTTACCAACCATACTTACTAAAGATTTTAGGTGATAAGGATGATATATATGATAACGAGAATATGTTTAAGATATGGTCAGGGGCGAATCCACGGTGGGGTCACCGGCCCCCACACGATTTTTGAAAAAATAAAAATGGCATGCAGCTTTCATTCAAAAATCCCTATTGTGCCCCCCATAATATTCACGAAAACTTAGCTAAATTTTAACTAGATAAATTAATAACTTTGTTAAAATAATAATTTTTTCCTGTCAAGACTATTAATTTATCGAAGTTCTACTGTAATCAGTTTTATTTCGATCTCTAAATCCATCCACAAAATACAAAACTACCTAAAAATTAAGGAATATTAGTTTAAGGAATATTTATTTGATAAAATCCCTAAATTCCGGTAAACAAGGTGGTTTTCTTAAGTTTGAACTTCATATATACGCGTGATATGAACTGATAAAGACTAATCATATTCGACTGCAATGATTCCATTCCCAAAGAAAAACAAACAAATTGTATGGTTTTCAAGTTCAACTGATCCATGAAATTGGGATCATTATGATGCGGTTTAACATGTTTTTTATATTCCCTCCGTCCCAGTTATATAGGCGGATTTTACAAAATCTCTTAGATTAAGAAATTATCTTGATTTCCTAAATATACATCTACTTTCCTGTTTTAACCTTTGTCTCACTCTCAACACAATTATCAATGTACAATAAATAAGGGCATATATAAGAAAAACCCATCTTGAAAATTGTATTCCGCCTATCTAATGGGACTACAAAAATTGAAAACTCCGCCTATATATTGGGGACGGAGGGAGTAGTTATTTACTTTGAGAATATATTATGCCCCTAATATATTTTGATTTTTGTTAAAGGGAGAGCAAATACTGATCCGAGGAGAGCAAAAATTGCTGTCAACTCACTAACTCGGTTGATTTGATGATTTGGTTTGACAAGGACTAGAATACCCTTACTCGCACACACTCTCTTGGCACTCTAACCAACCAAACTCGTTCACGATCACTACAACTAGTTCCATCTCCATCATCTTTGTACCTTCGTTACTTTCTCTACCACCACAAACCGTAGAATGTAGTAGAACCAACAAAACACAACCGAAGACTCAAGTAACAATGTTAAAATCAAGCTTTAATTCGATATGAGAGTCTAATTACTGAAGTTTAACCTAGTTTGATTAAGTTTACACACGTCTGCCACTGCAGATTAGAGCTTAATTAATGTCCTAATAGGACGGGAAGACTAAAGAATCAGTTGCACGTACAACAACACGAATGTGGCTGTCGCATCTTATCACAAACACACCAAACACAATCGAAAGTAGAAGAAGGTATCTCTTTTTCTCTTCGTTTCTGCGTGGAAAGTGTTTTTATTTTTGTTTTTCATGAATCCTTGGATATGCAGTCAAAAGGTATTTGACTTTTGACCCTAGTATATTCGGGAAAGAGAATGTCAACAGTCAAAAGGTTTTCTACCCACTGTGTTCTCGAACTTATCCGCGCACCTTTTGTTCTTTAGCTTTAGATTCTCTTTTGATGGTGCTCCAACCAGCGGCGGAGCCAGAATTCAAATGTTGGAGGGCCATAAACATTAAATTGTAAAAATGAAACCATGGAGTATACGTTTGAAAATCTTAGGGTGGCCATGGCCACCCACAAGTAACATGTGGCTCCGCCACTGACTCCGACCAATTAGAGAATTCAGGGATATATACCCAGTATCAATTGGTGTTTCCTTTCCAGTTTTTCCGAATGTGTAGTCGTAGAAAATCTAACATCTTATATGCGCTCAAATAATAATTAAGAGTAAATCATCAAGCACAAAAATATATGTGGTTCGACATGATTAGTTGATTACATTACCTACGTCTATGGAGTCAAAAGGCCGTTCTTATTATGTTTGATGATTACAAGTTGCTAGGTTAACCTATCATTCTCAAGAATAATTCCCAGCTTTCATTAGTTAACATATCATAATTTCGGGAGTTAATATTGTCTCCTACCCAACCCGGTACTTACTACTGGAAAAGGGTTTTGGTCTTTTGGTATCAGGTTAATTTACTTTTTCTTCTTCCAAACAGTCTAGATCCTTCTTTTTCTCCGCCATCACCAAACAATTGCTTAGGGTTAGTCAACCTCTGGCTCAATCACTGCTGGAAGAGTACAACTGTACAAACACTACATAGAAGAAATTTGAAGAGTTGGAACTTCCTGTAAATGTTCATAATCATATAATTATGAACATTATATGATCATACTGTTCATAACCTAGTTAGTAATTCTCCGAATCATTCTCGAATGATTCGCGAACGTATCCGAACTGACCGAATCCGAATGATACTTCCGAACTATTTGAACTCCGAACCTAGTTCCCGGATTATATGGACCTCACGAATGATTCGCGAACGTATCCGAACTAACCGAATCCGAATGATATTTCCGAACTAGAACTTCGAACCTAGTTTGCGCCCAACCTCGCTCTCCCATAGGTAATTCTCTGACCAGAGTTCTGTTGATTGGTTTTTGTTTGATTTTGTATATACTTTATATTTAAATACAATTTTCAGTTAAAAATTTATATTGGTAGTTGTTTAACCAGCGTTTTATGCGTTAATTTTTGTTTAAAAGTCTATAAACTCGTTTTATAATACATTTATGCGATTAAATTGCTTACATTTTGTTAAATAATCACGCTAAAATATTTTTTTCCATCTTATAAATCATATACAAATAAAATTAGTCTCGTAATAAGGTCATAATACTTATCAATTTATCATATATGTAAGCCGAATTTTAAGTGCCGAACTTACATTTATAAAACGAATATGCACGTACGTATGTCGTTCCGAACTACTGTCCGAACAACGAACCGTTGACCGGATTTTTGACCGATTCCAACCTATCTGAATCCGTATAATTCCCGTACGTATGCCGTCCCGAACTACTACCCGTATCCCGAATTGCTAACTAGGGTTCATAATCAAACCTTTCATCTTATCTTGCAATTAGTGATTAGTCCACCCAATATTCAGATTTAGTCCCCATATTTCTATAAATAAAATTAGCCCCCTTTTTTAGGTTTTCTGGCTCCACCAACTCCAAGGATTAAAGTTATTCATTAGATTATTTTTTTTAGGCCCTACACCATGAAAAATTCATGCAAGTGTGCCGGTTTTTTGTCAAAAGATACATAGAAATTTGTCATTTTTTTAATTGGATACTAATTTTTTGCCATTTCAAATATTTATTATTGGTACTCCCTCAGTTTCAAAAAGACAGTCCATTTTGACTTTGTCAAAATATTAAGGAGATCATAGTATTTTACTTGACTATCCTTAATTATTTACCTATTTTATGTTATAATAAAAATGCAAATATTAAAAACTGCCTAAAATTGTTAAGAGGATTATAAATAGGAAATAAAAGAACCGCGATTGGGGATATTGAAACTAATTAGGGGATATAAATTACTTCCCCCAACCCATAGTGTCTGCTAAGAGGTGACTTTTGGATATGAAAATACTAAAATACCCTTTGGTTAATTAAAAAATATTATGAAAATACCCTTTCTACTAAAACTTAAAATCAAAAACCAAATCATTTATCCCCCATTCTCTCAAATCAGTTCCGGCACTCTTCATCTAGGTTAGGGTTTCGATTTTTTTTTCTTCACCTTCTTCATCGTTAATCGTCGATTCAAAAATTTCTTCGTCGATTAACCTACCCGAATCATAATCATGCCTCCAAGAAAGAAATTAGATGCCCAATCGAAGTCAAAATCGATTGCTCAACAAAAATTAGAACAAAGGCTTGGTTTGATTGCTCAAGATCAAGAAGAAGAAGAACAAGAGAACTCGGACAATCAACCTCTCGTAAACATGGCTTCCGTGAGAAGGTAAGTAATTTTGAACTGTTTTATAAGTGTTTGAATCGATTTATAGCAGTGGGTTTGGTTTAGAATTTTTAGAATCGCCAACCCTAACTCAAACAGTTGAGTTTCAGTGCGTACCGGCATTGATTTTAGTATGAATACAGTGCCGGTTATGGATTACGGCATTCTATTTAGGATGAAGACAGTGCCGGTAATTAGTTACGGCATTGATTTTAGTATGAATACAATGTCGTTTTCAAACCCAGATTCACCTGAAACTGAATGTTCTGTATCGGCATTGAAATTAGGTTGAACACTATGCCGGTAGTTAGTTACGGCATTGCTTTACATTTATTCGGGTATGCCGGTAGTTCTCTTTTGGTATCCAGGAAAATTATTATGAGTATCGGCATTAATTTTAGGTTGCATTGTGTGTCGGTACCTGGTAACGGCATGGAGTTGGATTTTTTAGGTTGTGCCGGTAGTTATCTTTTGTTATCCAGGAACAGTTTAGGAAATACCGGCATTGTCGATAGTTGTTATTCAATGCCGGAAAAGTGTACCGACATTCTGTTTTTTCCAAATTGCTATGCCGATTTTGGTCCCGACATGGTTTGTTTTTCTAGAATCTATGTCGGTATTAAGACTGAAAGTGAGTTGTCTTATATTCATTTCATGTGTCTTTTGATATAGGGCTAGAGCCAAGGAAGCTAACAAAGGAAAAACTAAAGATGTTGTCATCAAGAGAACAAGAAAGCACGGTCTTGATACTCCTAAGTCTCTGCCTCCTCGAGGGAAAGATCAAGGTCGCAAAAAGCGTTTGGGGGATGATATAAGAGGGATAATTTGGGAGAGTGGTGGTGACCGTAGTCTACTTGTAATCCGTGAACCTATTGGAACAGTTGAGGACGATGAGCATGATGAAGAGGAAAGTGAGGAGGAAGATAATGAGGTTCATCCAAGTCAATTAGTAAGCCAAAGCGAAGTTGTAGAGGAAGTTGGTGGGACAAGTCAACAACCGACACAATGCAAAGGCAAAGGCAAGGGCAAAGTAAAAGTTAAAGGTTCCCACCTTCCTCATGTTGATGACATGATACCTGACCTTGCTCGTGGTAGAATTTGGGGTAAAGCTCATCCGAGAATTCTATTTGGCTACAAGGACACGTGGGCTCGTAGTATCTATCAAACATATGTAGGAATTTTTTTATCTTGTGCATTTGTATTCTTGCGTATTTATGTAAAATCTTTTAATCGTATTATCTCCTAATTGTAGGATCATAAGAAGGTTGTGCGTGTTTGCCAAAACCAAGTCGCGTCTCGTTGGGATTTGTCTACGGAATGTGAAGAGGTCCAAACATTAGTAAGAGATTCTGGTCTATATGCTCTGGTTGAAAATTATGTGAATTGTGATTCTGTGACAGTCAATTGCTTCGTTGAAAGGTATCATGGTGAAAATGATACCATGAACTTCCCGTTTGGGGAGATGACCTTGATCCCTGATGATGCTCAGAACATTTTAGGCTTGAATATTATCGGAAAATCAATTACAGAAGGAGATAAGTGTCCGGACCTAAAATGGTCTAAGTTGCATGCTCTGACTAACAAGCTGTTTGGTTGGGACTACAAAACTTCTGTAGAAAGCTTCTATGTATCCAAGGCTAGTAGGACAAAGACAATCAATCTGACGCTACTTAAGAAGAAGTTCGAAAAAATAAAGGAAAGAAGTTTGAAGGATGGATGGGACCCTGCCCAAATTCGTTATACAGCCGTTGCGTACCTGTTATTCATCTTGGGCACTAAGGTATTCCCTGATACTAGTGGCAACAGGGTTAGTGCAAGCCTCCTTCAATACTTGGATCCGTTGGAAGATGTCTATCACTATTCTTGGGGAACCGTGGTAATGGCACATTTGATGGCGGAGATGAGAAGGGCCTCTAAGGCTGTTACAAACCAATTTGTTGGAAATTTCACTTTGCTCCAGTTAATTTTGTTTTTAAACTTATGTTCTTATGTATATTGTTCACATGTACCCTTATTATGAACTTAGAAACAAAATTTACTGCTTCTTATATGTATTATTCCACATTGGTATAGGTGTGGGCTTATGAACACTTCCCAACATTGTTCAAGGACTACCCCTTCTTGAAGATCATAGACCTTCCCGAACCTGAGGCGCCTAGAGCTAAGAGATACCAGTTTAACAATACTCTGAACCCCGGTAACAATGGTCGACTGATAGATATGAGATTGGCTCTGGACACGATGACTACCAAAGAGGTTGTGTTCGACCCTTACAAGGAGGCTAGAGAAAACCGCCAAATTTTGAGGTATCCGAACGTTGCATTTTACAATGGACCGTTGTTCCACCCAAAGGTATCCGATAAGAAACGATTTCTTTCTTGATCAACGACCAAGAGCTCAAGCTCAAAAGGTCATGATTCACAGAAATCAATAAACCAAAGGGTGGCAATTTGCTTAATAATTTTTCTTGTTATTATTAATAAACTGATAAGGCCTATTTATAGGCTACATTACCTGGAAAGTAAGAAAACAATACTACTCCTAAAATACTATTCCAAACAAATATAAACTCTAAATAAAATAATTAAATACTTAAAATATAATAAAATACATTAGTAAATATATTATCACTAATAATAAATAATTTATGTTTATCCAATGCCTTGTGCCTCCATTGGACTTATGTGCTCGTTGCGCCCTTCATTGGCTAGCCAGGGTGGCTTCCACAATCTTGAGAGATTTGACCTGTATAAAGGATCATACATGCCAAATACGCCAGAGTGACGTGTCGGGTCAACACCGTAGACATGCTCCATAAAACGATGTCTTATCATTCCACCCTCCTTAAATGGGACTTTGCCCTCAAAGTACAATATATATATCGATACTGGCTCCACATGTGATCTTACCGTTCCACCCTCCTTAAATAGAATTTCGCCCCCATGGTCGGATCTCGACACAGCTACGACTTGGTTTTGTTCGTCGACAACTTCCAAAGGAACATTAACGTTATCATAAAAATTAATCAACTCACTGGATTTCAGAATTTCAATATTAGAACAATCTGATGTACTTGCAACAGGTTATGGATTCACGACTTTAGCTCCTTGATGCTCACCGAACTCTTCGAATGCAGATTCCCAATAAGCACGATTTTCGTCCAAATCTTGTTGCAAATTTGCTAACACAAGAGTGGGATCCTCGCTTCCAAAACGCTTCAATAAACCAAAGCAAAAATTCTCCCAAGACCCAGAAATATAATCTTGCATCCACTTATACCATTTGAACGGACTACCGATAAAGTGATCACTCGCTACCTTCACAAAGTCTTCCGGCCGAATTTTATGGAATTCAAAAGCTAGTTGTGTGCTTGAAATAACCAACCCTCGGGACTCTGCCCTCAAAGCGCTGACATAACAACTTTTTGTTGGTTTCTTGGTACATACCGCATAGAAATTGGATGGACTGCTGGGCTTGTTTGTTGGGCTAAATGGGTTTTGATGTACGTTGGCTAGGTATGCAACTAATGGACAGGAAAAAACAATGCAAGACTGGTATTTTTTTTTTTTTAATGCTGGTATGAGATATAAACTATTATGCTGGTCTAAGATTTAAAGAGTGATGGGACGCCGATGCAATGGGTGTGCAAAAAACGTTTTGGATGATATTAAGTAACGCGATGATGTGTTCGAACCAAACAGAAACACGAGAAACCAAACTTATGGACTCGTGTAAAAAACTGGAACGCACTTGACCAGCATGCGATGGATTATAGAATACTACAGGCGGCGGAAGTGCTAGGGATATGACGGATTCGACAAAAAGTAACAATGGTATGCAATGAAGTGTATGGATGATTGAAAAAGATGAATAGTTTAACTAATTAACAAAATCAATGAGTGACGTGATGTGATACGTAATGGAAGGATGCCGTAACGATGCATGCAAGACTATTCAAACCTAAAAGTAAATTAACAACCAACAATAAATTCACCCAAATATGACCTGCAGCAACTCGTCGATCTTGAAGTCAACGATAACCGACCAAGATGAATCCTCGACGCTGTGTGATTCTTTTTTTTTTTTTTTTTTTTAACGACGATGGAAAGATAATGGTGGTGGTGGATGAAGCGACGATGACGATTGATGATTCTGATGATAGTCGCGGAAGTTGGGGTAGGAGCGAACTTGCTCTGATACCAATTGATAAGAAACGATTTGTTTCTTGATCAACGGCCAGCAGCTCAAGCTCAAAAGGTCATGATTCACATAAATCAATAAACCAAAGGGTAGCAATTTGCTTAATAATTTTTCTTGTTATTATTAATAAACTGATAAGGCCTATTTATAGGCTACATTACTTGGAAAATAAGAAAACAATACTACTCCTAAAATACTATTCCAAACAAATATAAACTCTAAATAAAATAATTAAATACTTAAAATATAATAAAATACCTAAATAAATATATTATCACTAATAATAAATAATTTATGCTTATCCAATGCCTTGTGCCTCCATTGGACTTATGTGCTCGTTGCGCCCTTCACTGGCTAGCCAGGGTGGCTTCCACAATCTTGAGAGATTTGACCCGTATAAAGGATCATACATGCCAAATACGCCAGAGTGACGTGTCGGGTCAACACCGTAGACATGCTCCATAAAACGCTGTCTTATCAGATATGTTATGGCTGATTCACGACGTGTGATGTGGCAACTTGGATATAAGCAATTACCTAGATTCATGACAGCCTCTACTGAAAGGTACGCTCTTGACTTGGCTGAGTGCATTACAACTTTCTCAAAGATGAGGGTAGTGTATGATCCAGTTCCAGAACCAACACATTGGAGGGATAGGGAACCGAGTCGTTTGGTAGATATTAGTAATTGGGAGCTTGTGAACAACGGTGATGAAGCCGATCCCACCTACATTGGTAATTACCTGTAGTGGTTACATCCTTTTGTCGTGCGCCCGGAAGACGTCCAAGTTCCACCCCCAGAAAAACCCACCCGTTTCAACTCCTCCAGAGGCACCACCTACAATGGCCCAACTTAATAAGACTCTTGGATTGCTAGTAAGTATTGTTAATTCCTTGGTAACATAAGGTACACATAATCTTATATTATCATATATATACTAATTATGTGTTGGATGTATGAAACTAGCGGCGTCGACTTGGCAAGATGAAGAAGATGTTTGGTTCCAAGTACGAGGAAGGATAGGTGATATTCCTTGAAGAAATGAAGTAAGTCGAGGAATAGCTGGATTAAATTTTAAGACCAAAGTGCAAAAGCTTTGTTCGGGGAAACGAGGAAGGTTGCGGCCAAAAAGAAGCAAAAGACCAATTGATTAACTCTTTAGTTGTGTTTCTTCATTTGGATGGTGGTTGTTACGTTTTGAAAAATTCCGAACTTGTTTTTGTTCGTACCTCATGGTTAACTCTTTAGTTGTTTGGTTTACTTTTGGTTTATGATACCTGGATTAAGAACATTTAAGCACAATCCAGGTGTTTGGTCTATGTTGAACATGTTTAAATTTGTAGTGAAATGTTTTTCTTTGTAAGTTTTCTTTACACCATAGCTGCCGGCAATGAAACGTTTAGGTTCTACAACGCCGTGACTGTTTCCGGCGTGTAAAAGTAATTATAATTCCATGCCGCCACTTGTACCGGCATTGAATGGTTTTCATATAACGATGCCGGAATTGGAGGATGAAAGGGTCCAAGTTCCTGTATAGAATTTGGACAGTACCAGCATTGAAATATTAACTGAATCTATGTCGGCATTCTGATTTACTTACAGTTGAATGGTTTTTCTAGAAAATCGGCATTGGTTTGGATAAAACTACAATGCTGGTATTGATTATAAATCCGTTCTGAATGCTCTTCTATTTCATTCCTAAGTAATCTATTACATTTTTAAATTAAAACATACTAAAAAACATGGAATGGAGTAATTTTGGTTAAAGATGATCTCATAATCTATTTCCATCCCTTTCAACAATTGCGGAACCTTTGAGCCTTTCGCAAATATCTTCGAAAACATCGTCTGGAATCTCGGTGTCAAGGACCAGCTTCATTGGTTCATTTTCTCTTTCAACATATTCCTTTCCCTTCATATAACACCCATCACACCCATCAATAAGCTTGCATTGGCCCTTGTGATTTTCTCTTGATTCTTCCAGTGCAACAGCTTTGTCAAACCATTGAAACTCATCGCACTTTGGGTGATTCAAACACCTTAGAAACATTCTTCCATTTTCAGCATTATCAGTTTTTGCAATCCAAAACCGGTGTGTCCCATCACAGCTTCTACACTTTGAATAAATAAAAGGACAGTCCATGGCTAGATGAGAAGGTGACTTGAAAATTTGACAGCTGCAATAATGACTCTGTAAGACAAGATTATATTAGTGATACATTCTAGAAGAGAAGATTTTAATAATGTTGAATCTACTTACTTTGCAGGTAGAGCTTGATGGTGGTTTTCAAATAGAGCTTGTTGATGAATCTCCCATCGCTTGTGAAGCTTGAACCGTGCTTGATTGATCTATTTTTTGAGGCTTGCTATCTTGAGATAAGGATTTTTGTTATTTGGTTGGTGCTTTGTGTAAATTTTTCAAAGGAATTAGGGGTATTATATAGAAAGAATCTCCAACGGTCTTATTTTTCAAAAAACTAGCCGTTTTTTTTTTTTTAATTTCAATTGTACCGGCATAGTCGCAGAAATATAATCACTGCCGGAACTAGGTATTGGCGTTGTTAACTGTTGTTCAATCAATGCCGGTGTGCATATTTGGCCCAATCTCTGTGAAAAAATTCACAGTTACCGGCATTGACATTTAACGATAATCCATACCGAAACCTGGTGCCGGCCAATCAGTTCACATTAACTTCAATGCCGGCACAAGTGATTTAAAAAAAAAACTAGTCGTTGAGGTTTTTCTCTATATAAGGAGAGCTAATACTTGGACCCAATTGTCCAATTACGAAACCCCAAACCCTAGAAGAGTCATCTATAAATAGCTTATTATAGATACCACTCCCACATACAACAAATGACATCGTTTGATTCTGAGGAAGATTTAGCAATCACCCAAGCATGGTACGCCGAAACTCGTCCTTCAACTATGGATAACAGTTCGGGGGATTCCATGTGGTTGAATATTTTTAACAAATTTACTCAAGATTATGGCGTTGCTTACTTAATCCCGGCATTGCTTTTTAATACGCCTCCATGCAGGCATCCGTTGCCGGCAATCAATTTCACCATAGTTTAGTGTCGGAATTTAACATTCAATGCTCAACGGCTATTTTTCCAAACCGCCACTAGATGCCCACAAAGCGGCATTCTCATCCAATATTGAGAAGGAAGGAACTTCATCTCCTGCTCGGGACCTAACACTTGAGCGTACATATCATCAAACCCTTCTTCATCACCAACCAATTGCTCATAAAATCTCTTCTTTTTCATAAGTTGTTCGGCCATCCTCTTTCTAGCATATCGGCATGGTGTCATCCCTTTACTAACCGCCGTCTCAAAGATTCCTAATTGTTCGGTCAGGGCATGATATCCAATTTCCATCTCCATCGACATCATCCGTGTATAAAATATACTCGCGAATAACCTCAGGAAGTTGGTTTATTTAAGACTGTATCTTGGTATGATAACTTATAAAGGTCCTACCTGTTTTGCGATCCTTATACATCTTCATATTACCCTTTTGTATCTTAATTATATTCAATCCATCCTCTGCAATCTCTACACTTCCAGTGTCTTCAGTATGTGATGGGAGTCTGTACTTCCTTGGCCTACCCCTTGGCTTTTGAACCGAAAAAACATCAACGTCGATGGTGCCTACGGAGT
Source organism: Papaver armeniacum (assembly GCA_023531295.1). Classification (NCBI taxonomy): domain Eukaryota; kingdom Viridiplantae; phylum Streptophyta; class Magnoliopsida; order Ranunculales; family Papaveraceae; genus Papaver; species Papaver armeniacum. The sequence goes on from JAJJWW010014285.1 coordinate 66,758, forward strand.
TGTCACCATCATGTTATTGTTGACTAGATATGGGTCCCTTACCTTTGTTATCACTTATTTTTGGTGTAGCTTGGGAATTTTCACCTTCATGTAGTTGACTTGATGTAGGTTCCTTATTTGGCCTTCCCTTTTTGTTTGGCACCTCCGCCTCGTCACCTTGTTGTTCTTTGTCACTTGATGTTGGTACCTTTGGCGGCCTACCCCTTTTCTTTGGAACCTCCGCTACATCGACTATGGGTGTGGCTTCGGAATGCTCACCTTGTTGTTCTTGGTAGATCAATGTTGGTACCTTTGGCGGCCTACCCCTTTTCTTTGGAACCTCCGCTACATTGATTATGGGTGTGGCTTCGGAATGCTCACCTTGTTGTTCTTGGTAGCTCAATTTTGGTACGTTTGGCGGCCTACCCCTTTTCTTTGGAACCTTAGATCCATCGGCTTTTGGTGTGGATACGGAATCCGTCGTTTGTTGTTGAATTGATAGCGGTTCCTTTCTCGATCTACCCCTTTTGTTTGCAACCAGCGATTCCGCAAACCTTGCTTCCGAAATCTCACATCCGGTTGGATCTCGTTTCTTACTTGCCGCGAGTTCTTCTTCACGTTGAGTCATTTCTTTCAATTCTTTCATTTGTTTTCTCCTTGTCGTTTTAGTTTGTGGTCTACCGAGAGGATCTCCCGTTGTTGTCTCTTCACTTTGTGTTATCCATGGCTGTCTAATTAGCCTTAGTTGGATCAACAAGACTTGCCGGCTAACCGAGTTGCCACGTGAGTAAGCTTCGAATAATTCCTTTGCTTCGTTCGTATCCCATGGTGATTGTCCGGGATCTTCCGTAGGGGAGGGGGGGTGAAAGATAGTTTCTTCCAAAACAGATCAATAACCTCAATAGGTATTAATTATTCATACTTCATAAGCATATGACGACACGGAAGCCCCAATGAAGACATGTCGGGACAAATACACACATCACCCGGTTTGTCGTAGTTTATCTCCTTTTGCAATTCTCTCATCATATGTTTTATTTCCCAATGAGAGACGTTGAACTCTATTCCTTGGAGCAACTTACCATATTGTAAATATGAAGTCATCCTTTCCATTGAGGTGTTCTCAAAGGCCTTTTTTATCCTATCAATATCACTCTTAAAGTATTGCTCCATTGCCTCGGTGACCGTAACCACATTTGGCCGGACTGGATGAGATCTTTAAATCTCCCATGAGCGGACTCCGCTATACTAGTTTCTTCATTCTTGTAGTCTATACCGGTTTTTCCATGCACGCACAAATTTTTCCTTGAACTTATCCAACCATTGAGTCTCACAATACCAGACGGCAGTCACATAAACCTCGTTCCAATCGGCAATAAACTTTTCCAATATCTTTTCGTACATATCCTCAGTAAGAGGCCAATAAACTTTATCCCAATCTCTTAAAAATTCCAACCACTTTTTATGATTTTCCGCATGTTCTTTGTCCACTCGCTCTTGCATCTCTCATCTTCTTCTTCTTCGGGTGATAGTTTGTTCTTACGAACATCTTCATCTAGTTGAACAATCATTATCTTCTTAATATCCGCCTTAGTGGGTTCAAATAAGTCATGGCAAGTTTTTATGATATTTTGACGTATATGATATGTACATAGGAAATTTTGTGCGTCCGGGAAGACGTCGGATATTGCTTTCATTAATGCGCCATCTTGATTGGTTATGATGACCCTTGGAAGCTAATTTTCCTAGAACAATAATTTCAATTGTCGTAATGCCCAATGATAATTATAGTCCCTCTCGTTTTCCATTAAACACCAAGCCAATGTGAATGATACCTTGTTCGATGTTAGCCCCACGATGTTGAACAACGACATATTGTATTTGTTTGTCTTGTAGGTGCAATCCATTAAAAGAACACCACAATATGTATTATCCAATTGTGAAAGCAAAGGATGCGAAATGAATATTTGAAGGGGCTTGTTGTCCGGCCCTATTTTAATGATACGCCTGTAGTTGTGATCCCAAACTATCTTCTCGAATTCTTGCATAACGGTCCTCCCTTCCCATTCCACCCTTATAATAGTTGCTTGTGTACTATAAATTGTACTAAGAGAAGACACGTTGGTCTTATCCTTTTCCTTGAACCCTCTGAGAATTTGTCTTGGTTTGATAAGTGCTTTGGTAATTCTCTTTACATCTTCCAATTCATGAGGTTTTAGCTTCACAACTAGGGAGTGACCAACAAAATCTTTCGAATCCGGGTGGTTATGACAGCCGAACCAAACCGCATAATCACATTCCTTGTTCATGTCATTTAGATGGAATACAAGCTTAAAGGGGCAACTATCCTTCCTCGTACGAGTCTTGTATACCCTATTGGTCTTCTTTGGATAAACATAACCCTTTCTCTTGTGGCTATTCTTCTCATTGTATACCCCACTTCTCTCGCAAACCATCTCAAAACGAGTCTTTGAACTTTGGGTATTCCTCACCAACACACACATGTTCTTAAGAGTCGTCTCTTTAGCCCAAGCGATTGCTTCCTTTGGATCTTTTATTTCCTACATAAGGACAACAATGGGAGATTAGAAGGTTCATTACAAGCAATCCATTAGTAAGGTTCAAGATACTAGGTGAAAAGTATTCTTTGGTAACATACTGGAGGCATTTTATTGTATTCCGACGTATCCCGACCAAGCGGCTTTGCATTTGTTGGATCAATATATGTCACCACCTAAGGATCGAATGAAAATAAAATAAATTAGTTCCAAAAGAAATTAAAAAACTAAGCCGGAAGAGAGTCCCGGCATGCTCTACCAAAGTTCTGGCATGGTCGAACTGAACCGAAACTGAAGACCAAATTTGAAACCTTTTCCGGCATACATATTTCATTTGAAATCAACGCCGGAAACAAAGGTGTCGGCATGCTCGTTATCTATGGTTCCACGCCGGTACCTGTACCGTCATGGTAAAGTTATAATCAAACAATGCCATTGGCTGCGCCGACAGGGTTTGTATCTAATGTTCCATGCTGGTACACTGTTCCGGCGTGGTAGTTAATTCATTTGTACATGCATGTATTTAGCTTTGGAAGGCACTGCTTCCTATATGTTTTTCATGCAGTACCGACATGGTAACCTTAGAATATAACCATGCCGGTAGCATATTCCGTAGAATATTCCTTGGTAGGTAAAAAATAACTTTTGTACCGGCATAGTTTTTTGGTTGAGTACTATGCCGGTTTTGGTTTCAAAATGGGGGATATCGGGCTACCGGCATGGTCGTAGTATGAATACTATGCCGGTATAAGGGCTTCCGGCATTGTATTCATACCACTACTATGCCAGCACAGAGCTTTTTCAGCTGACAAAATGGTGGGTTCAAAGAAAAAAAATCAAATTTTCAACCTCTTTGTAGCTTTACCTGTGTGTTGGGGATGCTTGTATGTTGTGCAAGTTTACTTTCTTGTGTAGATTCTTCAAAAAAACTCTCCTTGCTCGTAAAAATCATCATTCAATGGTGTTGTCTCAACAAAGAGTTGCAATTGTGATTTGTTGTCATTGGTTGAAGATTCAAGATATGCTTCTTGTTGTAGTTGAGCTAAAGATTCAGCAGCAACAATTCTCTCTTCACAATCATCCTCCATTTTTCACCAAAAAAAAGTTCCCTCTCAAATACTTTTTCCCTCCTACTCTCACCTCACTCACCCAAATTCAAATAAAAATACAAACTAATCATTTCACAAATACTTAAGAATTTTACTAATTATTATTAACTACTAAACCTGATTAGTGAGGGGTAGATTAGGAATTATAAAAATACTTAGATAAGGGGTGACCCTGATTTGATATTTGGCTCCAGTTTTTGTCCTTTTCCTATATCCCCCAATCGCGCGTTCAAATAAAAGAGGAAAATTAAAAGATATCAAATTTATGGAGTATAAACTCTATAAGGAATTTAATTCTAGGAGCCAAATATATTGTCTTTTAAAAGGAATAAAGGATATATTTGTTTCCTTAAAATTATATATAAATTTATTTAATATTTTAGATTATGTCTCATTAAAAATGCATTTATGTATATAATAAATTGATGGTTATTATAGAGAGTTCATTGGAAAAACAAGACTATAAACAGAAGTTGGACACAATCTTGAAACTGACGAAAATGGAATAGAGGACGGTCTTTTTGAAACAGAGGGAGTATGTTTGAATATATTTTGTCAATTTTTTAATTTAGTACTAATTTTTTGCCATTTCAAATATGTATTATTGTTATGTTTGAATGATAAAGAAAAGGCTATCCCTGTACAATGAGCTCTAATGTATTCATCCATTGTGTTGTAAGTGTAGATGTAGTAGGTTTTTTGTTTTTATTGTAAATTAGCCATATTATAAAACCAGCAAAAACTTACATGAGACTGTTCAATCTGTTATTTTATTTTTTTCCGAAAATGAGGTTAACCTCGTTACATTACATAGAAAACCGATTTAGTAAATCGGAAACCTTACAGATATTTTTCAAGATCAGAAAATGTCCATACAAGTTATAGTATCCCCACCAATTCTTGCCCATCAAGTTTATCCTTTCAGAACTAAAACTCGTTTCCGAGAAGCTTCTGTCTCGCAAAGGAGAGGAAAAAAACATTTTGGGCCAAACTGATTTTGAAAACAAAACCAGTATGTGTCAAAGCACAAGGAAGTGACTGCCTAATGCAATCAAGGTAATAGTGACCCAATTAACTAATAGTAACAGTAGCCAAAATGTAACCAAAGTGTCTAAAATAGTAACCAAAGTGTCTCAAGTAACCATGGTAGTCTGAATCGGTATTTACGTGTCTGTGATGGAGAGAATCGGGATGACTCGGCATTGAGGATGCAATAACAATTGCAACTGAACTTGATACTGATGTTGATGGAATTGCTGCTATCATAACCTTCATTACTAAATCTAAAATAGTTAAATCTAAAGAAATAAAAACAAAAGGAAAATGTAAAAATAGTTAAATGTAAAGCAACAAAAACAAAGACTAATGTAGGACTGCTTAGCCGGTTCAGAGCATCAGATTGAATAAATAACACAGGAGTTGCTGCTTGGGGTTAAATATAGATCGCCGACATGCTCTACATATGTCTCACACTAACCGTACCTCCTTTTGATCGAACTGATTCTTTACCGAACGAAAAACAATAAGCTCATCGGATCTGCCGGAGATGGCGCTGGAGCATTAATACTTGCTGAATATTATCAGCTCCACGCTTAAAGAAAAATTCGAAAGAAAAGCGACCCAAATGTAAAAACCCCATCACTGAGATTATCGCATCCCCAACATAATAAAAAGCGCAGTCAAACCAAATCTTAAAACCAATCCAAAATGAAATTCCATCACCACCATAAACAACAGAAAAAAAGAGATGGGGATGATGTTGAATCAAGATCTATTGGAGTTGCTTCATTTTCTTCATAGCTTAGTGTTAGAGCACTGCTCGGTCGAACTCGCATGCGTTGTTATCTCAAGCATGTTTGTCAATATTAATGATCAAAACTATAAGCATGTTTGTGGACTTCACGGCGTTGATCATTTGAAGACGAAGAACTACTAAGGGGAGCTTGTGGAACTTCATCAATAAAAGTTATGTGAAGACTGAAACTCATCTATCACTTGGAAAGTCTATTTCTCCTTTATCTCCTATATTGAGACATAAGTCGTGTACGATATAGTTTTCTATTATACACATTTGAGATTTCGAGCTGAGTTTAACTTGCTTACATATTTCTCGGAATATGTGTTGGCAAGCTTTCGCTTCGACAAAGTTCATCTTATATTCTTGACACAAGTCAAAAGATGATCATGTGAAAATTTCGAGTAACATCTTACATGGTTTGTGTGATACAATCATTTGGTGTAGACTTGGAATGTTTCGTTATGATTATTTCAATAACTTGAAAATTGCTTTGATGCTAAGAGTGTGTGAAAACGGCTATTGTCATCCTCTAAGAAAGTTTCAATGATTGAAATAAGAGTTTAGAACACTTAACCATTATTGGTTATGACATGTTGTGTACTCTTTCACATATATAATCCATGTCCGGGAACCATAGTATGCGTACGTACGCGTACCTGTTGGCTTGAGAAATCTGGGAACCTAAGTATGCGCACCCGTTCGCGTCTTTGGCGTAAGGTTCATGTCCAGAATATTTATCTTTGGGATAAGTACGCGTACCCATTTGCGTACTGGCGAAACCCAATCTTGGTCCGGGTATTTCAAGTATGCGTACATGTTTGTATACTTGAAGGTTAAAGTTCTAAAATCGGTTGTGTACATGAACTTAAACATTTATATAATAAGGAATGCATCTTTGCAAACCGTGGCTATAATGTTCATGAATTTATTCGAGTGAATCAAACCGATTTTGCTTCAATTGTGTTCTTGTATACTTCTATGAGTATATAGCAATTGAACAACTCTTTAACTAGTTTCATTTGAGTCATTTGAACTAGTTATGGTTAAGATGAACAAGTTTGATATGAGAGTGATCATATGACTAACTTCGGTTAACTATTGTTGAGCAACATTGTGTACACATTTAGGTACGATTACATAAATCTAAATGAGGTTACATTTCATTTGTGTGTAACAAGCTAAGTTCGATCTAACGGTTGAAAGATATTAGCTTGGTTGAATCAGGTTTTTCATCTAACGGTGAATATTGAATGCTTTGTTACCGAGGTAATTTAGATTGAAAACCCTGATTTGAAAAATATATAAAGGAGAACTCTAGCAACTGGGAAACCTAATCCCCACACTTCTGTGTGTTACTAGTTGCATAAGCTAGAGTCTATTCTCCTTTAACCTTAGGTTTCTCACTAGACCCCGTAGGTTAACGACTTAAAGACTTCATTGGGATTTTGAAGCCAGACCCAACTATTTTCTCTGTAGTTGCGTGATCTAATCTTGCTGTTTCTATCGTGTGTGAGTGCAATCATAATATTGGCTTGAGATTTATATCTCCAATAGGCAAGATAGAAAAGTAATCACAAACACCTTCGTCCCATCGTTTTTGATTCCACAATATCTTGTTTCGTTAATTGATTAAGATTATTGTGTGGTGGTTGATAATACTAGGCTGTTCTTCGGGAATATAAGATTGGTTTATCAATTGGTTCATGTTCACCTTGATTTATCAAAAGATGGAACAAAAAACTCATAGGTATTTATGTGGGAGACGGATTTATCTATTCCAACATACTTTTCTGTGTGAGACAGATTTGTTTATCAAGTCTTCGACTTTGGGTCGTATCCACTCTTGGTTGTGGTTGAGATCAGCTAAGGTAATCAAGTGCGTGGTATCCTACTGGGATCATAGACGTAAGGAACGCAACTGTAACTTGAATCAGTGTGGGATTGATTAGAGTTCAACTACTGTCCAGTCTGAAGTTCATTTGTAGCAGGCTAGTGTCTGTAGCGGCTTAATACAGTGTGGTGTTCAAAGCTGGACTAGGTCCCGAGATCTGCATTTGTGGTTTTCCTAGTTAACAAAATTCTGGTGTCTGTGTTATTTATTTTTCGCATTATATTTTTTGTTATATAATTGAAATATCACAGGTTGTGCGTTGTATCGATCAATTAGGAAATCCAACCGTTAGTTGCTGATTGAAATTGATTGATCCTTGAACATTGGTCTTTGGTACCGTTCAAGTTACTTCTCTTATATTAAATCGGGCTCGCAAATTTATATTTGTTGATTGCAGATTGAATTAAGAGTTAGAGATACAAACTCTTGTATATACTTTTCTCTAGATTGAGTCTGACTGTCTAGTTGATTCTCTAGAAAGTATATTGGAGTAAGTCCTCTTAGATTTCCAAACGAATTGTTGGGTGTGGTTGTTGTACCCCCGCATTTTCAATTGGTATCAGAGCAGGCAAACAATTTTAAGACCTCATAGTCTATGTTTGTAGAAATCTGACTCTACGGATAGAAGTGTTATCTCTATAAATGCACCTCCAGATCCAGGGATTTCTGAATTCTCTTCCATGACTGATTTAATAAAATCTGTAAAAGAAATTCTATCTAAACTTCCACCAGGTTTAAAATCCCTTGAAGTGTTTTCAGGGCTTGAAAAGAAACTGGAAAGCTTATCTCTTGATGTTGAGTTATACCACCATAAAGAACAACAATCTCTTGATGAGCTAAATCTAGTTTTGATGAATAATATTTATGTTCAGGTTGACATTGAGTTACTAATCAGTGAGAGCAATGCTCCTCCTCTGTGTAATCCAATTGGTTGTAGAAACTAATTGATTTACATGAAGAGTTTATGTCTGAGTCTCCTGACTACATCACCTCTAAGCATGAATCAATTCATTTGTCAATTCTTGATACTTCGTACCAAGATAATAGTATTATTTGTCCTTTTGAAAAAGTGAGGACATCTCTTCGTATCAAAAGACTTTCCCTGTGTGAAAAGACGAGGGTACCCAAATATACCTCAATCTAAAACTTTTTCACCTATAAGTCCTGTTATCGAAAGTGATTGTCTATGGACTGATTCAAGATAATACAACGAATCGGTATTCACACTTTATGTGATCGTCTATGGATACGAGATCGAGAAAATAAAACAGTCAAAGTGTGATTACTTGATAATAGGTTCGGACTTAACCAAACTCTATAGGATCACTATCAAGTAATACGGAGTTAACGTTTGTGTAATTTACTTTAAATAATAATAAAAAACAATTATAATTTCGGAAAACAAAAGTAAATGACACAGCAAGATTTTGTTAACGAGGAAACCGCAAATGCAAAAAAAACCCCAGGACCTAGTCCAGAATTGAATACTCTCAGAATTAAGCCGCTATACAAAATCACACCAACTTCGTATAGTTGATACCAAGCAACTAAACCTATAGTTCACCTAGTTTCTTCAGTATCACTGCGCTACCAACATTCAATAGGTGCACGCACTGGAACATTTCATTTGGTTCGTATTCCAAACAGTAAATGAACAACAAATATGTTTAGTAACAACTCTATTAAATCTCAGTGATACGAGTTAGACAAAGGCTCTTCTGTTTAATCCAATAAACTCCTTTGTCGGGTTTAGACAGAGCATTTCCCTTTCGATTCATAAAACAAGTTCATGAATGTACTTCCTTTAAACGAATTTAAACATTGTTTCCTAGGACGAAAGCTTCACCCATACCCATACATATAATCACAATAGCATTCATACGATTATGTCGATGTCTTATATACGAAGTTCAGAAGATAAGCGTTATACTTCGTATTCTAATTCCTTAACACTATGTCTACTAGAGTATAATCATTCATATCTTCACAGTTATGTTATCAATATAACACGACTTAAAAGATACGTTGGGAATGAAACAGTTCAAGTCAAAATATTACTAACCTCAAGAGGAAGGATGATGTCGTCGATGTAGCTTGTTACTTCTTCACATTCTTCAAGTCTTCGATTAATACTTGTATGTCTCATTATCCTAATCTTTCTAGCCTAACCTATACGAAGTTATCTCGAGTACATAATCAAGCGACTCTTTAATTGAGTTTTGATTCACTAAAATATGTCAACCAAACTTGACATACCAACGCTTGGTGGGTTCAACCGAGTTATGCTCTAACAATCTCCCCCTTTGTCAATTTTAGTGACAAAACTCTTACAATCATATGGATAAACAAATTACAAAAATTCATTATTCGTACGCTTGATTCCAAGTTTCAACGACACAATACCCTGCATATATTCAATCCATAAATGCCGTTGTTGACGTTAAATAACAAAGTTAACACTCCCCCTAAAGGTAAGATAGGTAGATTTTCAATCTGCACATCTTTGTTATTTCTCTTTTGTAGTCCGAGTTAGCAACGCTTGCGAGTTCGACCAAGCAGTGCTCTAACAATCTCCCCCTTTGTCAATTTTAGTGAAAAAACTATCAAAACATATGGATTACAAAAAACAAACTTTGCAGCTTCTCTTCCACATGCATGATCTTCTTGGTTCTTCAACATTACTCGAAATCTTCGTCACTTCCAAGTACTCCAATGATTCCAAAGTTTGTAAGTTCAGCATCATCGTTGTTGAAAATCCGTAGCCATAACAATGAGAAAACTAAATCTCTCGATCATTGTTACACAATGTCATAGTATTATTACACAACATCAAAGTTCAATTGTATCACAACTTTGACAACAATACTATGGTGATATGTATCCCTACCCCTTAGTCAATATTCCATCTCAAATAGAAACCACTCCCCCTTACATAATGATCCTAAAACCATATGTATTTGTAGTGTGAACTACACATTAATTCTCCCCCCTTTTGTCAATAAAATTAGCAAAGGTACGAAAACTAGTGGGATCCTAATGAAATTTCCATAGAGACATTTCATGACCAAAAGAGAGCATATATCTACTTTTTAAATGTAATCATATAGCCAAAACTAAATGCATTCATCAAGGAGTTTATAAAGATACAAGATAACCCCTACAATATTCCACAGCCACACTCCCCACAAAGATTTGGCAATAAAGCACAAGTTCAAAAAAGAACTCTTCCCCATTTAATGTCACTCCCGAAAGAACAACAAGAGGGACCTTACTTTCACGAGAAAAGAAGGATTTCTTTGGACAAAAACAAATCATATAAGAATATGAATTTGTATCCAAAATACTCAATTGAATTAACCATAAGAGAACCCATGATTAATTCAACCGGAATACTTAACTAAATTAACCACAAGAGAACCCATGATTAATCCAATTGGAAATGCTCAACATAAGAGAACTTACGGAGCCACACAGTATATTCATAGAGATATGGATCATGGAAGATCAATACTGCGGAATAAACAAAGATACGTTATATCTTCCATCACTATTTGCACAATGACATACAATAGAGTTAATCTTTGTAAACAAAAGCTCATCCTTTCTTCCATCAATATTTGCATAATGACATAAAAGGATTAACTTTTGTTTTTGTCAAAAGTTCATTCATTCTTTTATCAATACTTGTATATCGACATATGAAGGACTTAACTTTTGACAACGTATGGGACAATCATAGTTCACGGACGCAAACACACATATCCCATAACAAATTGCAATATATAAAACCATAAAGATTAATACTGCAAAAATCATCTTCCAAACAAACTTTTAGAATTTTAATAAATAAATCTAAAAATATTGAAGATGAAAACGTTGGACATAGCTATGTGTAATCACAATAATGGCTATTCCAGACTCTAGTTATTCTTCTTAAAAACACAAGAATTAAAATTCTGATAAGAAGTTTTCTAGACATTGAGACCTCTGAAAAATTCTTTATCGTCCCCGAACTCCTTGTCGTCAACAGCCATAGGAACATATGGTTCGTGAAGAAAGGAGTCAATTCCAACAAACCTTCTAGGTTGAAGATGTCGAACCAGGGCCTTCTGAATCTCTAGAGTTCTCAAAACACAAGCCTTTATTTTCTGAATCTCCTTTCTTGTATCCTTCAACTCTTTAAGAACATCAAAAAACTTCTGAGAATTTGAAGGAACAACCCTTGGCTTCCTCACATTCCTTATTTTTCTTTTCAAAGTTGGAGGTAACGGAGATCTCTCTTTTTCCTCCGTGATTGATGGCTTAACAATCATATTAACATCTTTTCCATCAGAAGACATGATGCTTGGAGTATCCATATGAGAGGAAATCATAACTTAAGTCTCAACAAACAGTCTTAGGATAAAAAGATTTTCAGGGAAGGAAAAAGGAATGTAGGGTTACGGAACCTTTATACACTTCAAAGGATTCACGTACGCACAACTCTTACCCTATAAAGGAAGAATTGTCAATTTTAACCCTCTTTTATTGATTAAACAGGAAATTCATTTCCAATTAGATATGAAAAGCGACATGAATTCCATACTTTACAATGCTCTTAGAGCAAAAACAAAAGAAATACAAAAAATAACTAAAGAGTTTTTCTTTTCTTAAAGCCTGAGGTGTGCAAAATATTGTCTCTTTTAATCAGGCACATGAGACATGATGCACTAACCAACACAATTTAGGTTGTGCTGGGATGAACAATAATCTGTCCATCATATCCCTTTTAATTGGAATTAATATAACCCTGTTTCTCATAGTTTTTAGACCATAACTTTCTTTCCGATGGTCTTTTCTTATCCTTGGAAACTAACTTCTTTGACGAAGATAAAATCTTACATACCTCTGCGGTCTTTTGAACAAGTTTGAGCTTGTTTGCTAATCGATTTGCTCTTCGTTGAAATTTGTTGACATGTATTAATTTGTGTTTGTACTTGTAACACTTTGATAGCTCATGAACCTTGAGCGAACAATATGATCATGTCAACCTGGAATATGATTCAGGTATCCAAGATGTGCAAGCTGCTAGACACAAGATAGAGCCTGAAAATTAGACAAAGAGTTTCCAACTGAAAGGTTATTTTTTTTCTTCCAGATCGGTTGAGTTTTCTTCTGAAAGAATATCAAGATTTATGTATGTATTGCTACAATTATCAAATTTAATATTTTCACAAAGAAGTTCAACACTTGACTTTTCGTCTTCATTAGAATCATAGTTGTCAGACATTTCATCAAGAGTTGCAGCAAGACCTTTGTATCCAGTGTATTTCTTTCGATTTGGACACTCATTTGCAAAATGACCAAAACCTTTACACTTAAAGCACTGTGGCATATCCTCATCATCAGCCTTGTCAGTATCCCTGTTTTTAGGAGGAATGCGATTGTGAGGTTAACTGACGATCTGGGTTTGTCTCTGGAGAACCGTTTACTTCTCTTCAATAGAAGATCTCTAAACTATCTTGTGATCAATGAGACTGACTTGTCAAGATCTTCATCTGATGAATCAGTCTCAGAAAGATCATCTTCAGGGATGCAAACACTTTTACTTTTCTCAAGTAATTTAGTGTTCTTATGTGCTTTAAAAGCAACATCCTTCCCAGATTTGGATGTATGCTCATGATCAAAGATCTTTAACTTCCCAACAAGAGTGTTTCTGGAGAGAGCATCAAGGTTATTTCCTTCCACGATGGCATGCTTCTTAGAATCGTATCTAGATGGTAGCGATCTTTGAATTTTCATCACAATGTCCTTTTCAGGAATAGTCTTACCCATGCAAAGGATGCATTAACAATTTCAGACACTTTGTGATTAAACTCATCAAATGAATCTTAATCTTCCATACGAAGGTTTTCCCAATCGGAGTTTAGGTTTTGAAGCCTGGCTTCCTTTTCACTGGTATTCCCTTCAAATACGGTTTCTAAGATATCCCAAGCATCTTTAGACCGAGTGCACGTAGTCACATGGTTATGAAGATCTGGGGTAATGGCATGTATGATAGTATTCAAACCATCGGAATTTTGCTTTGCAGCAAGTATCTCAGCAGCATCATATGCACAAATATCTTTCGGTACGGTTACATCTCCTACTGCCATAACGGGAGCATCATAGCCATTAACTACATAAACCCATGATTGAAAATCACGCGCTTGAAGAAAGGCACGCATAGCAATTTTCCACCACAAGTAATTTGAACCATCAAAGACCGGTGGTACGTTTATAGAGATAGCACTTATGTCTATAGAGTCAGATCGCTACAAACACAGACTTATAAGGTCTTAAACGTGTTTGCCAGCTCTGATACCAATTGAAAAAGTGGGGGTACAACAACTTCACCCAATAATTCGCTTAGCAATCTGTATGGACTAACTCCAATATACTTTTAAGAGAATAAACTAGACAGTCAGACTCAATCTTAATAAAAAGTTTATCCAAGGGTTATATCTCAATTTCTCGATTCAATCCTTACTCAAGCAAATAGAAATCTGCGAGTATAATTGAATACAAGAGAAAGTAACTTGAATGGTACCAAATACCAATGTTTAAGTACCAATCAATTTCAATCAACAACCAAAGGTCGGATTTCCCAATTAATTGATTCAACGGACAACCTGTGATGTTTCAATTACATAACAAAATATAATGCGGAAAAGAAATAACACAGACACCAGAAGTTTTGTTAACGAGGAAACCACAAATGCAGAAAATCCACGGGACCTAGTCCAGATTGAACACACATTGTATTAAGCCGCTAAAGACACTAGCCTACTACAAACTAACTTCGGTGTAGCCTGTAGTTGAACCCCAATCAATCTCATACTGATCCAAGGTACAGTTTCGCTCCTTACATCTCTGATCCCAGCAGCATACTACGTACTTGATTCCCTTAGCTGATCTCACCCACAACTAAGAGTTGCTACGACCCAAAGTCGAAGACTTTAATAAACAAATCTGTCTCACATAGAAAAGTCTACAAGAATAGATAAATCTGCCTCCCACAGAAATACCTACAAGTTTTGTTCCGTCTTTTGATAAATCAAGGTAAACAGGAACCAATCGATAACCCAGACTTATATTCCCGAAGAACAACCTAGAATTATCAATCACCTCAAAATAATCTTAATCGACTAGCGAAACAAGATATTGTGGAATCACAAACGATGAAACGAAGATGTTTGTGATTACTTTTCAATCTTGCGTATCGGAGAAATTAATCTCGAGCCAATTTTACAATTGTACTCAATACGATAAAAACAACAAGATCAGATCACACAACTACAGAGAAAATAGTTGAGTCTGGCTTCACAATCCCAATGAAGTTTTCAAGTCGTTAACCTACAGGGTCTCGATAAAAAGCTAAGGTTAAAGGAGAATCGACTCTAACTTATACAACTAGTATCACACAGGAGGTGTGGGGATTACCTTTCTCGGTTGCTAGAGTTCTCCTTTATATAGTCTCCAAATCATGGTTTGCAATCAAAGTTACCTTGGTAACAAAGCATTCAATATTCACCGTTAGATGAAAACCTGATTAGATTCAAGCTAATATCTTTCAACCGTTAGATCGAACTTACCTTCTTATACTCAAATAAAATATACATCATTTAGGTTTGAGTAACCGTACCTAAACAGTAGAAGTCGTTGGTTCAACAGCAGTTAACTAAATGGTTAGCAATATGATCACTTTCATATCAACCTTATTCTTCACCATAACTAGTCCAAATGACTCAAATGAACTAGTTCAAGAGTTGTTCAATTGCTTAGATCTTATATAAGTATACAAGATACAATTGAAGCAAAATCGGTTTTGATTCACTCGAATCGATTCATTAACTTTATAGCCACGGTTTGCAAATATGCATTCCTTAGTTTATATAAATTTAAGTTCACAAATAAACCAATTTTAGAAAGTAACACACTTAAGTATGCGTACGGTATGCGTACTTAAGTAACCGGATTTGAGTTTGTTTTGGTTTCCAAACTCAGCAGAAATTCACGGACTTGAACTTTCCTCCAGTATACGTACGTGTACGCATACTTAGGTAACCGAATTGAGTTGGTTTTGATTTCCAAACTCAGCAGAAATTCACAGACGTGAACTTCCGACAGTATGCGTACTACTACACATACTTACCCAGTCTCCATCAACCATTTAGTACACACACAAATATGCATACATTTGTTTCCCGGTTTCGGACTTATACACTAATACGCGAACGCATTATATATATGCTTATATCCAAAGATGGTTACATGTTCTAAACTCTTTATTTCAATCATTGAAACATTCTTAAAGGATGTTAAATAGAGGTTATTCACACACTATTTTTCATCAAAGCAATTTTCAAGATATTGAAATAATATTAACATGACTTTCGTCACTTGTAAATATGAACTTGGCCAAAGCGAAAGCTTACCAACACATATTTCGAGAAAAAGATAAGCGAGATAAACTCGGCTCGAAATAGCAAATGTGTATAATCGAAGTTTATATAGTAATACGACTTTTGTCTCAAGATAGTAGATATACTTTTTGAGTGATAGATAAGTTCAAGTCTCCACATACCTTTTAGTCGATGAAGATCCACCAGTTCCTTGAGTAGTTCTTCGTCTTTGTATGATGAACGTCGTGGAGTCCAGAGCCCAAGTACACTTTCTATACTAGTCCGAGACTTAGCTATAAGTAGACTAGAAATCAAAACTTATAGTTTTGGCAACTAAACTTGACAACAAGCTTGAGATAGCAACACTTGCGAGTTCGACCGAGCAGTGCTCTAACAGTACGTTAACTGAATCATTCATAGGATTCATTTCTTATAGGTTGGATCGCACCAAACACAAATTGTTAGATCTTTTCGTGTTTGCCTGCTCTGATACCAACTGAAAAGACGAGGGTACACAAATATACCTCAATCTAAAACTTTTCCACATATAATTCCTCTTACCTAAAGTGATTGTCTATGGACTGAGTCGAGATAATACAACGAATCGATATTCACACTTTGTGTGACCGTCTATGGATACGAGATCGTGACAATAAAACAATCAAAGTGTGATTACTTGATAATAGGTTCGGACTTAACCAAACTCTATAGGATCACTATCAAGTAATACGGAGTTAACGTTTGTGTAATTTACTTTAAATTATTATAAAAAACAATTATAATTGCGGAAAACAAAAGTAAATGACACAGCAAGATTTTTGTTAACAAGGAAACCGCAAATGCATAAAAAAGCCCAGGACCTAGTCCAGAATTGAATACTCTCAGAATTAAGCCGCTATACAAAATCACACCAACTTCGTATAGTTGAGACCAAGCAACTAAACCTATAGTTCACCTAGTTTCTTCAGTATCACTGCGCTACCGACATTCAATATGTGCACGCACTAGAACAATTCCTTTGGTTCATATTCCAAACAGTAAAGGAAAAACAAATCTGCTCGGTAACAACTCTATTCAATCTCAGTGATATGAGTTAGCCAAAGGCTCTGTTGTTTAATCAAATAAACTCCTTTGTTGGGTTTAGATATATCTATTCAACAACTACCAAAGTAGTCGTGTTTAGATTTTGCAGTCAATAATAGGATCTACAAAGATACTAAATATTGATGCCGATCTACGCAACTAATCAATCAAATCTATCAAACATAAACCGATTATAGCTAGTTGGATACCAGACGATCAAGTTTTGTGCACACCAAAGATTATGAAACCAATAAGAAATCTTCTTTGTCTTCAAATCTTCTTAAATCTTCAATAAACACTGCACACCACAACTTGAATCTCTTATGATCAATCACGCACATAATGGAGTCTGTTAACAATGGATTATCACAAGATGTCTTTAGATCTACAAACAGTTCTAAAGATCCCGTCGACACTTCGATCTAGTTTGAGTGGATCTTATATTAGAAGAGAAGATTCTCAAGAATAAACAAACTAGGTGCAATCAAATTTCAACAACCGTTATTCAATCAAATAAAATCGAAAACAAATAATACTGCAATTATCTAGTTTCCCACCAACGGTACTCGTAGAGCTTCTTGATCCCACAGAAGTCTTTAAACGAGCGGTCGTAAGAGATTTCGCCTAATTAGGGTACTTTCCTTTCCGAATAGACGGCTCCACCAGTAACAACGCAACAAGGTAGTTTTGCTGGCTCTTAGGATAGTTTGCTCGAAATGCAAACTTGGGTATTTATAGACCAAGGAAGTTTGGAGCCCAAGGAATTTCCAAAACCAAAATATATATTCTTAAGATATGCAATATATTTCCAAATCGGTTTTCATAATTCATAGAAATGCTTTGTTTAGAAATAACCGAAATCCTACTAGGAAATCTCAAATTAGTAAATGTACATTACCAATTTTTATTTTCCAGAAATATGCATTTTAATTGCTGGTAATTAAAAGCATATAAAATTAACAACCTTAATTAAAAGATTCTCAACTTATTTCGGTCCGGGATCTCCTTGAGTTATTAAGGAATATCTTTGAACAATAAAAGATAAGAGTTACTGAACATGTTCAAAGTATGTCGACATCTTATTTCTTGGTAAATCCTTTTTCATATTTACAATCTTGGAACCGATTATACCACACTTCCAAACAAGTTTAGAACTGGTTCATCTGATTTCCGAGAACTATGTGATTGATCAAATATGAATACACTAATCATGGGTTTACGGTTCTACCAAACACTAATAAAGTTTTTAATTTGTATGTTGTAGTAGTAAAAGGGTTGTCGTTCACTCGGATGTTGTTGAGATTAAATTAAAAGGTTTAACGAAAATAATAAACAAAAGCGAGAGTCACTGGGTCTAGGATTCCACCGCATTCATATTAATAGGTTCAATTATTTACTCTTCAGCAATTATCGCTCAATAAACAAAACAACAAGGACTCTTATTTTCGCCAAGGTAGATTCTCCAAACATTAGTTATAAATCGTAAGCATGGAACATCAAACATTTAAGCAAGCATGACCCATCTAATAAAATGATAACTAATTTTTTTAAATCATAATTCTATTTTAATTAGTGCAAAAGTCAAATAAAGAATTAATTAAAATTACCCACGTATGAAATTTGGCTTCCTCCGTCGACCCAGTGTAGGGGCTTAGCTTCTCATGATGAAAACATGCTCAAAATTCATTTTTATTGCCCAAATGGTGTTTACAAAGAAGAGAAAATGAGAAAATCAAATTAAATCGGGGAATTCGCAACGTTTATAAGTGTTGCAAACCCCATTACAAAGAATTACTGATGAACTGTCGCGGGGATGACAGTCTTATCTCTTAAGCATAAACGACAATGTTTTACGACTGTCCTTGCAGGTCTGTTCTTCGTGTTCTTCACTATTTCTCTGCTGCTGCTGCAGATTTCTCTGCAGCAATTCTCTCGACTCTGTAGCCTCCCCAATCACTCGATACCCTTCTCTGATACACCAGAAACATATTTATACTCAACAGGGACACGAATAACTCATCATTACTCCATATAATCTCTCCATAACTCGGAAGTAAATGAAAATAATCTCGGGATATTTTCTTTCCTATCTTGCATGCGTCTGTGCCTGCAGCTGTCAAAAATCATTCAATCACGCATTAGCAAGTTGTGCACACGTCTCAGGTTTCATCGAATACGCTGTAAACAAACGTCAATCCTACACAAAATATCTCGAGAATAAACAATGCTCTGTTTTACTCAAATACGTTTCTCCAACCCAATTTCTTCAAATTTGATGTAGTTATCGGTCCTGTTTAGCTGAAACATGCCCAATCCAATCTATTGTAGCACTTGAATCTTCTTAGAAATCCTCCGAATCCAAAACAGGGATAAACGGGTTTTAAAAGTTGCGCTTCCCTGTTTTTCTTCCACACAATTTTCCAGCCAAACCCAGTTGATTCTGATGATCATACCACGCCTGTTAAGCCACATAAACTCGTCACAGAGAGTTTCAGTCGTTGAGTCTCTCTATAACCCGATCAAAACTCGAACCCTAAATTTTCCGTGTGCTGCAATATTTTCCTGCCAAAAAATTAACTCAAACGGGGAGGAAGATGGTTTCCCCTTAACCAGTGATGAGGTGCGGATAGTAGTTGCTGTCCGGGGTGGAAATAGTAAAGAAGGTGTCCCTTATTAAATGAGGTGCCCCTTAACCAAAACTGAGAGTCTGAATAACATGTGTCCCCCGGGGTACAAAAACCACTTTTCGAGCAACTTTCTCCATAAGAGCTTATTTCACAAAAACACCTACAAACAAGTTTATGAGTGATAAAATGAGTCTCAACTAATGTATTTATGGGTGAAAATGCGTCGCACTTTCGTGCTCATCAAACACAAGGATCAGTTCTACCTTAATATAGTTACTGGGATCGGTTACATCAGTTACTAGGAGCGGTTACATCAATTACCAGTACCGGTTACCATATTCTCATGGTATTACTTGTGATCGGTCACACCAGTTACCAGGATCGGTTACACCAATTACCAGGACCGGTTACACAAATTACAAGGATCGATTACACATTATTTTGTGATCGGTCACGCTAATTACTAGGATCGGTTACACCAATTACTAGGATCGGTCACACCAATTAAAAATATCGATCATACCATCTTAGGTGATTACTTAGGATCGGTTACACTAATAAAAGTCATACCAATACATAAGTCAGGCATTGTGACTAGTTTTACTAAGATACATAACAAGTTATGATCGGTTCTACTAACTCACACATATTGGTAATCCAAAGATATGCAATGACTAACAATACCAATAAGCCTAGTGATTTCCCTTTCGATTCATAAAACAAGTTCATGAATGTACTTCCTTTAAACGAATGTAAACATTGTTTCCTAGGACGAGATCTTCACCCATACCCATACACATAATCACAATAGCATTCATACGATTATGTCGATGTCTTATATACGAAGTTCAAAAGATAAGCGTTATACTTCGTATTCTAATTCCTTAACACTATGTCTACTAGAGTATAATCATTCACAAACTTCTTTGATTATATTTTCAATATAGCACGACTTGAAAGATACGTTGGGAATGAAACAGTTCAAGTCAAAATATTACTAACCTCAAGAGGAAGGATGATGTCGTTGATGTAGCTTGTTACTTCTTCACATTCTTCAAGTCTTCGAGTAATACTTGTATGTATCATTATCTTAATCTTTCTAGCCTAACCTATACGAAGTTGTCTCTAGTACATAATCAAGCGACTCTTTAATTGAGTTTTGATTCACTAAACTATGACAACCAAACTTGACATACCAACGCTTGGTGGGTTCAACCGAGCTATTCTCTAACAGAGTTGATGCTTCCTGGTTTCAGGTTATCGTACCAGGTGAATGTTGTGTGTGTCAACGACTTTGGAAATTTTTTCAGACATAGCTTCCCGTCGGTTGCACGATCATTCATGGTAGACAAGAATCGACTGAGATGTTCACGCGTGTTCCCTTGTCCGTTGTATACTTTAAACTTTGGTGAAGTATAATCCTCGGGATACTGATATTCCACGATTTCGGAGGAGTATGAACTGGGTATGAATTCGTAATTTTCTTATTTCACCACTCAGTAATTTGTTTTTAAGTACTTTGCTATCGCCTCTTTTGACATGATTATGGGCTCTTCCTCATCTTTTCTGATGTTTTTTCGTCATTTCCTTGGTGTTTTGTTCAACTTCATCTACTCTCAACAACCTTATTAGTTCATGTTCCCGCCGGATGTGATCATCCAGCTCTCTCTGCATCTCTTGCATAGATGGTTGCGTGGGTGACGCATCTCCGGCTGCTTGTTGCTTCCTTTTTCTTGCAAGGCCTCGGGCCTCCTTCCTTGTGTGATCGATTTTGACACTATTCCTACTCTCTCGCCTTCTAGGTTGAGCGGCTGGTCGATCAACTGATTCTCCAACGCGCTCGTGTTAGTACTTCCTTGGTGTGCCATGGTGGGCTAGGAACGACCCTCCCACCGTGGTCGCCAAATGTTGAGGGGTGAATATGATATTGGTTCTACATGTCCTAGTCACACCTAATGACAACACTTTTCTAGGAATGGTATGAGAGAGAGCTTACTTTCTATTGTACTACGTACCTCCTTTATAGACTTTCCCAAAAGCCCTTCCTTTTATGACATCATGTCACATGTCTTCAAACCTCCTTAATTACTACTAATGCCACTTATCCTAATACAACCTTCTTCTTTTCCATTAATTACCTCCTTATCCATTCTACCTTATGGATACTTTCTAGTGGGCTTGGGCTTTAGTCCCCAAGTCCCCTATGCTTCATATTGGGTTTATCTTCACTTTAGGGCTCCCTAACCCCGCTAAGGGGTAATTATTTTCATGTATCAACAAGTACAATTTTGGTTTTTCGTTTCTTTAAATTCCGAAATCCGTAAATTTAGTACTAGGTTTTTCTTTTTGTTTTCCACTGATGTAATTGATATCGATGTTATTGATTCCAATTGGTGGAATGCGTGGTGATTCTCCACCACTGTATATCCCTTCAAACCTCAATTTTGATGAATTATGAGTATATAAAGCCCATCTTTCCTTAAAAAAAAAAAAAAAAAGGTATGCAAGGGGCAACACCTGCAACTAGGTACGAAGAGCCAAGCATGCCCCTTCTTGGATCATGCTGCGATTTCTATTTAAAATAATGTGTTCCGTGCGGGTTAATCTGATATAAGGCTAAGTCCTATGGGCTAGATTGGATTGCTAGATTGGCCAAAAAGTGTTGCAAATCATGAAAAAAGTGTGAGAAAAAAGTTAACACTCAATCTGGCTACTTCTCTCTCCTAGCATTTGCTGGCAGTCGCACTATCGGCGAGATTGAAACGCCGAATAGTGCAGCGCTCAAAAAGTAATCCAAACGCTGAACCATTCGGCGTTAGATAAATGTTTTTGGTTAAAAGAAAAAGTGAGAGAGAGAGAGGGGGAAAGAGAGACGTGCGTGAGAGAGAGGGGGAGAGGGGGAGAAATTGACGTGTGATGGAGAGGGGGAGAGAGAGAGAGAGGGGGACGTGTGAAAGAAGGAGAGAGAAGAAAAAGAGGGAGGAAAAGAAGGAGAAAGAGGAAAAGAAGGAGAGAGAAGGAAAAAAAGATAGAGAAACGCCGAATGGTTAGGCGTTTCGCTGCTAGATTGACCATCCCATAGGGGTTAGGAGGTTGCCCTATCTGACGTGGATGGCCAATCTAGCAGCTAGATATCTAGCCCATAGGACTAAGCCTAAGCACATACTTGCTAGATTTGGCCAATGAGGCTTTAGACAAAACCGCTTTCACCAAGTCCTACATACTTTTTCAATGAACATCCTTTGAACAAGTATTTCTCTTATTCATCTAATTAACTTATCCAGATAAAGATATTAGTAATTAAGCATCTCATAATTGATCATAATTTATATTTATACAATAATTAGGACGTGTTAGGATGAAAGTTTAGGACGGCTGTCCAAAATGTCATTTTCAAAGAAACATTTAGCCGAAGTCAAATCTAAATGTGTAACAGTCCGTTGGATGAATTTTTTAACGGTTGTCTAGTGTTTGTAGCAGTGGTATTTTATTTTTATTTTTTGATATTGCAGCAGTGTTATTGGGACGCAATGAGTTGCAGTTTTCTGTTAGAAAACAGTTATCCTAAGTCGAATGACATGTCAAGATAAGTACATTGATCTTTTTATATTTTCGGTTTGGCCAAGTCTTTTTATATTTTGATCTGAAATAGTTGGCCAAGTCATGTGTGTGCACAGTTCTATTTTTTCCCACTAATTTTCAAATTCTAGGTTCTAAATAATATTTTGGAACACTATAAATATAGTTCTTTCCTTCAGCCTTTGGAAGGAAGTTGTGACCAAACAGCAGATGCAAACCAAAGTCGAAATTTGCATTGCATAGAGAAAATACTGAAAAACCTACATCGAACCAAGTGGAGTTATGGCAGATGCACAAGGACAGGATAATGTACCAGTTCCTATACAAATTATCGATGTTCCTGGTAAGTGAACTAAACGAGCTGGTGAGTTCAAATTTAATTTTTGAATTTGGTTGCTCTCTTTTCATTTTCCAAGAACTGAAGAAAAAGAAAAGGAACAGTAGGGGTGTAGTGCATTTGCATACTATAAATTCATGGATTTATAATATTTTGTTTCCGTAGAAAGTTGCCAAATATACATCAATGGTCTTTGTTTTTGAACACTTGTGTAGGCCCGCCGAACTATAACCACTACGCTCCGTTTTATGATGCTGCGTTAAAAGGTGACTGGGCTAGTGCCTTGAAGTTCATCGGAGCCAATGAAGGTGCACAGAACGCAATCATCAATGACATCCGGAGGACTGCGTTTCATGTTGCAGCTGGTGCAGGACAGTCTGAGTTTGTAATAGAGCTGGTGAAACAGATCAAGGAGGAGGAGTCAGAAGTACTTGAACTAAAGGATTCTGCAAATGGTGATACGGCCCTTCACTTTGCTTCTCTTAACGCAAGCCTCGATGCTGTCAAAGCAATTCACGAAAAGACCGAAGGCTTAACACAAATTCGTAACAATAAGGGATGGACTCCACTCCTACTTTGTGCTGCTTATGTTACCAAAGATCGAAAAGATATACTTGAGTATCTTTGCACCGAGACTACAAACGATGAGGAAATAGTAGGCGAGGGGCCAATACAGGAGCCAATATTTTCCGGAAAATTTGGTGCAGAACTTGTATGCAATGTAACTGCCGCTGGTTTCTATGGTGAGCAACTCATATATATATATATATATATATATATATATATATATATATTAAACACTACATATTACTCGACCTAATTAAATCTGATATTGCCGATAGCATATCTTCTTAATCCTTCTGTTATCTTGTTGTTGTTTGTAGATGTTGCCTTTTATTTGGTAAAAAATCACAGAAATTTAGCCACTGCTCAAGATGAAAATGGATGCACGATGCTAGATGTTTTAGCCAAGAAAAATTCTGATTTCCCTAGTGGAACTCAGCTTGGGTTTTGGCAACGACGAATTTATTCACGTCAGTAATTCTATTCTTATGACATCGATTGGTATACTTGATGATTTTTTGTTTCTAATAGTTTGGATTATTTTCAATGAACTTGAAATTAATGAAATTTATTTCTTTCAAACACAATTGTTTTGAAGTGATTCCTTTAAAGGTGGATGAAGTCCTTTGCAGAAGCCCCGGTGGAATAGAACACATACCGAGGAAGCAGATTTCTTTAGGATTTTCCTTCATTGTATCACTTCTGTGGTCCTTTTTGATTCAAGGTTGGCAGTAAATAACTCTTTGTTGATCATTGATTGACTTATCAAAAAAAAAAACTTTGTTGATCATTGAATATATATAGCACGTGTCCTATTAACATAATAAAAATTTCTTGTCCAGTTCCTGTCATCAAACAAGTCTACCTCAAAAAATTGGTACATGTTCAAGCTTTGGAGCTGTTAAAATGTGTTTGTTTAGAAATTTCAAGCATGCCTACTAAAGAAGATATATTGGTGTTCCTGGGATCAGGTATCTTAAGAAACGGTGCCAAATTTGGAATAGTCGAACTTGTAACAGAGTGTATAAAAACCTATCCAGAACAAATTTGGTTCCTCAATACCGGGCGAAACATATTTCATACAGCAGTTGCACATCGGAAAGGAAAGATCTTTGGTATCATGTACGGGACGAGTCCAAACAAGAGGCTCATGGCTTGTTGGAGAGTCGAATCAGGAAATAACATTTTACATTTGGCTGCAAAATTACCTCGTCCAGAAGTACTAAGTGTCGTTGCTGGTGCTGCTCTGCAAATGCAACGAGAGCTACAATGGTTCAAGGTATAGGGTGAAAAAGTCTACATATTACTACCTCCCTTTCTAGAAAAGTGTTACTTTCACTTTTTCATTTTACCCTAAAATTCGGCCAAATTGAAAGAGTGAAAGTAACACTTTTTCAGAAACGGAGGAAGTATTATTTATGATCACCAACGCAATATAGGCTAATACTTACGGAACCATTAAATGTTTTATACAGGAAGTGGAGAAGATTGTTCAGCCTACATACAAGGAGTCAGAAAATGAGGATAATGAAACACCGAAAGATGTTTTTGCAAGAGAGCATCAAGGTTTAGCAGAAAAGGGGGAGAAATGGCTGAAAGATACTGCTTCATCGTGTATGGTAGTAGGCACCCTTATTATTACAGTTGTGTTCGCTGCAGCTTTTACAGTCCCAGGAGGCAATTACCAAGACAGTGACATCATCCGCAAAGGCACGCCAATTTTTTTATACGAAAAACCATTTACAGTTTTTGTCGTAGCAGATGTCATGGCTTTCTTCTCATCGGTCATGTCAGTTCTCATGTTCCTATCTATCTTGACTTCGCGTTATGCTATGGAAGATTTTCTGGAGCTATTGCCGAAAAGGTTGATAGTAGGCCTTGCCACACTCTTCTTCTCTATCGCTGCCATGATGGTAGCCTTCAGTGCAACACTTTGTATGGTACTTAACCAGAGACTATCATGGGCTTTCGTGCCGATTGGAGTAATTGCTACTTTCCCTGTATACTTGTATGTGTTTCTGCAGTTTCCTTTGCTCATTGATATGATCCATTCTACTTATTGGCCTGATCTCTTCCATGGAGACTCCGAGCTAGCGTGATTTGAATACGGTTTGGATCCATGAACATAGAAAATTCACGTGTATTCGATTATCCGTTTGTTTCCTGTTTATTTTGTTTCAGTTTAGGTGTCTGATTATCAGTCGCCTTTTTGTTTGGTTGTTCATCATTGGGTTGAGGTACCCCTTAAGTACCTGATCTTTACATCTAAACTTTTTTATTGGAAAATAATTTTTCTTTTTCTTTTTTTTGGAAAATGTTGTGTTGTATAATTGTAGCTGCAGGAAATCCTACGACCACACTCCACTATATTTAGACAAGACTCTAAGTGATCATAATAGAATTCTTTTATTATTATTTATCAAATTCTATATTTGGTTACAAGATATTACAATGACTTTACTTGCTCCCCAAATAAACTTTCTCTCTCCTAATTTCTTGTCTAACACATCCTCCCCGATCTCTCTTGTGTGATAACTCTTTCCCCTTATATAGGGTTCTACATAGTGGATGACAGCTAAGAGATCCACTATTTTCGGAATCACTGTGCGTTACATTAGCTCATATACACTCACTCATTCTCGCACAGTTTATACTTCGCATAGACTCTCACACTATCCTCGTTACTTTCTTGACATCATCCAAAGATCGTCACCTCGATTATACTATGTGCGATAGTCCTCGCTTTCATTAGATAGTCTTCACTTCGCATACTCATTATATGTGCAATATTTCACTCCTACATTTTGCCTCTTCTCATTTCGCTTACTCTAAAGAGTGAACGATATGAGAAATTCCTATCCTATAATATCGTGCATGCGTATCTTTTCGTATTCCATTCTGCCGACACCCTTCCAGAATTCCGGTTTTCCTTATTTATGCGTGTTTTCCTAACCATTCATTATCTGACACGTCCTTTTAACCGGCCGTTTTTATCCATTTATTCTTCGCATTAATGGAATGAAATCTTGAAAAACGAGACTTATTTTCTCCTATGTATCTTCCTTCGTCTTCTTCCTTCTTCTTTTTACTTCTTACTTTCTTACTTCGTCTTCTCTGCTATTGATTTAATTGATCTCGATCTTTATCTAATAACTTTCACTCTTCTTCATTCCCATTCTTCAATGGCTCCGGCTGTAGACACCCTAATTTCGTACACATTTTAAAGTCGTACTTCCGCGAAATATGCTCTAGGCAAACACCGTTCATGTGTCCGCAGTTAAGGTCCAAGGAGAAACATTTTCATATCCACTAGGTGTCAAACGTGAGCTAAAGTTAGTCTCATCGGTCTTGAAGTCTAAGTAAGTCGGACATACACCTAAATCGATAATCCACTAAGTATCCACTAATGCCGAAGTTTGAACTGGACATACATGTTAGTCCACCAACAATTAAGTGCCACCAAGTTTGTGTCCACTAAGCTGGACGTCCATTTCTTCTTTGTAGTGCGACCAAATGTTTTAGTCCACCAAGTCTTGCCCGTTCCCATAAGTAAGCTAGTCATTACCCAAGGTGTCGACATTTTTGATATAATGTTCCTTTGTTCCCAAGTCTTTCCTTCCAAATAGGATTCTAGGCTTAAATGAAATCTTTTGGAATTTTGTAATAATTTTAATAATATGAGAATAATATTTTTGAAAATGAGTAATAATATTTAGGTTTTAGAGTTCAACCGTTTGATCTTAGGCATTAAATCCTAGGGCTCTAGATGGTTGGAGGAGACTATAAATAGGGAGCTTTTTCATGAGTTTGGGAGAGGAATGGGGATATTTCTAGGAGGAAAAAAAATTCGGTAGAAATCGAGGGGAGAAATTCTGAAATAATAATTTTAGGGTGTTGGAAGATCAGTGGAGTCTCAGATACGATTTTGCGAAGGTATACAGTTGGATCCAAATAATCTAAGTAACATTTATGATCAATTGGCGAAAACAGGTAGCATCTCCCAAGCTTTAAGTCTTTAATTGTTTTACATTGATTAATTGTCTTCACGCCGATTATATTCTGAGTTAATACAGCTAATGAAATTTGATTGCTTGGAGTACTATATAATGGTCAATATTTAATTGATAAATAATTCTTAATTTTGACCCTTTGCTTGATCGACATAAGTGAATACATGCATAAGAAAGCTTATAATGCAAATTAAGTATCGGTGGTGTTTGATATCAATAGGTGACCAGTGATCTGTTGAGTACGTTATTGATTAATCACTTATATTCTCTATTTCAAGCCACGAACATTTAGTATAATCTTGGTTTAGTTAATTGAAAGTGGGTATATAAAGTATGCATTAGATTTTATTCGTCTGTCACATGAACTTGATCCATATCAGTTGGTTGCATGTTTTCCTTCGGGTTAGTGTGTACTAAAATTGTTTTGGCTAGGTGTTAGCAACAAATTGGTAAGACCACTAATTTTGGGTTTACTGTGTCGTGCAATAACCATTTGTCAGCCAATAAAACACGTTGAAGCTTATATTCATGGTCCATAGTATTTTAAGTCATAATAATAATCTCCATCTTCAATAACACTATTTGCTTCCTTTGAGTTTTCGTTCTTCCAATAATAATAATTTAATCGAGGTATCTAATATTTTTTTTGTATTTCGCAGGTGATAATTATAATTTTATTTTTATTTTTTTTATATTTTTGCTATCTAAACCCTAATATCCCAATTATAAAGTAGAGGCCGATCTTCGGATTGGACGGGTTAGGTGCCTCACACCTTCCTAACCCATATCTTGATTCCCAGACCTTTCTCTGTAAATTGGACCAGTGCTATTTTGGGTCCCAACTCCCTAAGTTGGGTGGCGACTCCCTTATTAATAATAATTTCCACATGATTCCCATTTCGGATATTTGAGAGATCTTAACCGATTTCAACGGTATCCACACCAGCTGGTAAGAAGATAGAGACAAAATTCATCAAGTTAAAGGAAGAAATCAATTCAAAAGGTTATTCACTTTCTCTTCCTTCGTCATCCGATTATTCATCCAAACTAAATCTTTATTTGATCAACTCTAAACAATGGAACAATCAAAGAGTTATTGTCTCATTAGGGCAACTTCTGAACAACCTTTCAATTCCCTTGTATAACCCAGAAATTCACTTATTCTATGAAATTCTTGCTGATGATCGATTCGCAGGGGGAATATTCCAACTAAGTGGTGATGCGATTAGAATAGCATTGGAATATTCTCGCCGCGCAGCTGGATTAAAGACCTCTTATCCTTATGAAGTGCGAAACAAATCGTACCGTGATAAGATCATCGACTCTACCGAATACACTCTTGATAACTTCTTCAAAAATTACTATGTTGGAATTATGAAAAGTAATTCAACTAAATGGGCCGTTAGCTTAAGAAGAAAAGATGATATTCTTCGAAGATAAGAAGATCATGCGAGATGTTGATTTGGAATGACAAATCCAATAGCTTTGCTCATGAGATCTAATGACTCTAGCTGGCTTAACTACCCTGCCATTCTAGAAGGTCCTTATGTTTCTGGTAAGGCTGAGGATGGCTCTGATCTTCCTCTTCCCGAGAAACTTTCTTCTTATCAACCTTGGAAACTTGAACTGTCCGAAACTGAGAAAAAGAAAATGATATGTGATCTTTACATAAGTACTCTTAATCTCGCACAATTTGAATTGTCCGAAGTTTGATAGTTTTTATCTTTGTATAAGTACTCTCAATTTCTTCTTATTTCCCTACTCCCTTCCGTGCAGGTTGCTAAAAGATCCAAGGCTTCGCACGATGTATCATCTTCGCAGAATAAAAAAGTAAGAAACATTCTCTTTTTATTTTTAACAATATTGTTGCCTCTGTTTCTTATTTTGATTATTCGCGTAGGTGAAATCTTTGGGTGCTAATACTTCGGGTAAAGGCAAGGATCTTCCTAAAAAACTCGCGTCTAAATCTTCATCCAAAACGACTTCTTCGACGGATGACCTTTCCAGAAAGCATAAAAGATACGATTCTTCCTCAAATTCGGAGTCTAGTGATGACAATACTCCTGAAGATTCATCAGTCTCCTCCTCTCTGAAAGAGTTATCTAATCTTTTTGCTGGGGATCTTTTGGCTGCTGTTAATAATGAAGAATTAAATCGTGCTTTTAAAATGGTCTCAAGGATCTGCGATGCTCCTACTTTGGATGATCCATCTCTTCGCGGATCTGCCTCTGCGATAAATCCAAATCTCCAATATACAATTAGTTCCTTGGTAATATTTGCAACTTTGTTCTTTGTCTTTTCTTTAGTATTACCTTACTCTTGTCTACTCCCTCTGTCCGTTTTTATCTGTCCTAATTTCTACTTTGGTATGTCCATTTTTAATTATCTGTCCGCTCTGTTTATAGACATACTTTTCCCTTAAACTATCAAATATACCCTTTATTTTTATAATCATAAAATCATTTTTAATATCCAAATCTTAAATAATATCACCATATTTATGGGGAAAAAATTACTCAATATCTTTGTATTAATTGTCATTCCTTTTTTTAAATAAAAACATTTATGAATAGTTATAAAATTCCTAATAAAATTCTACTTATTTTAACACTAATAATTTAGTTTTGGTAATAATATAACATTAAATAGGCTAATCAAGGGCTAGTCATGACAATTTATAGGATTTCCTTAATATATTGACTTAGTCAAAGCGGACTCTTAATTTAGGACGGAGGGAGTATAATATTTCCTTTGTGTTCTCACAGGGAGCCCGTTTGTCTTATGTAATCTCTTCAGATTATTAGAGGAAACTTCTTAAACTGGAAACAGAAAACATCAGACTTAAAACCGAGAACTCAACCAATTCTAGACTGATCATGATTCGCAGAGCCCGAGAAAGAAATGAGGAACTCATTGGTATGTAATCTTTACTTTCCCCATTCTTCTATTTCTATGCGATAATTCGCACTTTTTTTTTTTTTTTAATATTCGCAGACATTTATAACTTTTCGGATGAGACAGCCAATCTCCTTGATGATGAAATCCTTTTAGAACATCTTAACTCTTCTTTAAATAATTACCCTACCCAAGGATCTGAGTTTGGAAGAGTTAAGACTAAAATATGCTGCTCTTAGAAAAGACCATAGAAGCTCATTGAATACAATTAACAACTTTAAGCGTCATCTTCAGGAGAGTAAAGAAACAATTCAAGTCTTGGAGACGAAGAAGAATAAGCTTATTAGTGATAAAGGTGAGGTTGCTCTTAAGGGTGCTAAAGCACTAGAAAAATTCCACGAATATATTATTAAAGTTCAGAAAGAACGTGATTCAACTTTGAGCGAAAAGAATGTACTTGTTGAGGAAAAAAAATTATTTCACTCTCAACTTCTCATAGAAAGTGAAGCTGAATTTATTTGGGCTGCTAGGGTTCTGAACGATGCTAGGAAGAATTTAGCTGTAAACGTGAGCCTTCAAACTGAACATTCTGCACTGGTTAAAGACATTGTTTCCAATTATGAATGGCATATGTTGCTCTTTTAATACTTGTCTTTTCTTTGAGAATAACATTTTCTTTCCTCCTAACTTGCTTATTCATATTTCGCAGAGATGAAGAAGGATTATCTTCAAGAAATTGAAGAATTAAAGACTCGCTTATCTTCTGAAGAAAAAGAGTTATCTGCTCGCAACTCTAAGTATCAGCAATTAAAGAAGAATTTCGTCACTATGGTTTCAAATAATAGTAATGACGCTAATCGTGGTCGTGAAGCCGTTGTTAGAAAAGTCTGCATCGAGAATAACATTCCTCTCTCAAAGTATAGATTTCTGGAGGTTCCTGACAATGAACCTATTCCTGAAATTTTGGATAGTGATGGAGAAGATGAAGAATCTGAAGAAGAAGAAGTAAGCGAGTCTGAGGCTGAGCGAGACGAAGGAAATGAAGATTAATCATTTTCACTTGTTTGTAATCTTAAAAATATGCACCTTTTAAGCATTAATCTTCACTTCTTTAATATAGACTTCCTTTTCCAAAATGTCATTCTTTCTCGTATATGAAACTATCAAATGGGGCAAGTAACATTTCTTTTACATTCCCATTCTTGCCTCTGTTAGTTGGCTCATATTGATAGTATAATTAATATTATTTTAAACTGTTCGATGTATTTGGTGCGAATGAATTCATAATACCCTTTTTCCTCTTTAAATTCCTGCAAAACAAAATTAGTTATTAAATTTTATTTTTCTCACGAGGTCTTATTTTGCCTTCCTATGTAAAGGTCTTATCTTGCCTTAATGTTTTTTTTTTTTATTTCTGGGCGACGAGATCGCAGGCGGTCTTTACACTGTCATGTATCGACCCATTGATCTCGTCTTATCTTTTCTTGTACTATTACCTCTTCAGGTTTTTATTGCATCAATATTACAAGTCTTAATACTCCCGTGAGTAAAAAGCCTCATGAAATTTACGTCTTTTGACACAATTCAGCTCCCTAATGGAGGGTGCCATCCTTATCTTCCCCCTGGTTGCCCCTTCAAGGAAGCTTACCTCTACCGGGTTAAGGTTGGCTCCTCCCATACGGTAATACAATAACCAGTTGATTTCGCAGTCTCTTATCCCTCCACCGATTGGGCTTCTGGTTACGAGACCGCACCCTAAGTGGGGTATCTTCGGACCGAGTGCATCATAGTCAGGACTTGTCAAGAATGGTAAGGTAGGCTCCAACGCCCCCCTCACTCTTGACTCAACCGTGTACCTCGGCGCCCTGATCGAGTTTCTTCACTCCTTAGGAGAGACTTTCTAACCTTGATCTTCCAATCTAAGATTATGAACTTAGACTGAAAATTTACGGCACCTCTCCTGGATGGGCTTTTTCGTTTTTTCTCACCCCAAATCTCCATGACTCAAGTTCCAGGGTCGGTGTAGCTTTCCCTTTAGTCATGCTTTCTAGGTTATCTCCGATTATGACGTGCGATGGGTCTTACTTTTTGCCTCTTGCATATATGCGAACTAGGTTGCACGCCACATTCGGATTCCCAGTCTATCTGATTAAAATTCTCATTTCTGGTGCCCTTTATTAAGGTCTTATTATAAAGGAAATTATAATTTGTCATTCCATTCTCAATCTTTGAGTTTATACAACTCTAGTACATAAATTTCTTATTAATTTATTTTTGATGAAGCAAAGACATATGTATTCTCCATACTACTCATTTGTCCCTTTCTCTTTTTGTATTTCCTTAATCTCGCAGATGCTTTCCAAAACATTATTTCGCATAGCTTCTTCAATCTCCTCTGCGCGAGAGCCATCGCACCTTTTACTTTTATCTCGAGAACATGACTTCTGCTTCTGTATTCCTCCTCTTTCTGTAGAAGTGATATCTCTGGCTCGCTTAGTACTATTATTCGCAGAAGGTTCTGCCTCAGTATTCTGCTTATCTGTTTTTCCAACTTTATACACTTCGTCCACCATTAATCTCACAGCTCTTTGACTGTCTGCAGCATGC
Organism: Papaver armeniacum; assembly: GCA_023531295.1. NCBI lineage: Eukaryota > Viridiplantae > Streptophyta > Magnoliopsida > Ranunculales > Papaveraceae > Papaver > Papaver armeniacum. The sequence goes on from JAJJWW010014285.1 coordinate 100,218, forward strand.
TTTTTCCAATTTCTTCGTTTACCTTCTCTTTCTTCGCACTCATCAATATCGATTTCTTGACAACTTCTACTTTCAACTGTATCTCCCCTTATTATGCCAATACCTTGGGGTAAAGGAAATTTTATGCACTGGTGAAATGTCGAAGCCATGCCCAATATTCTATGCAACCATGGCCTTGCAATTAGAGCGTCATAAGGTGATTCGACATCCACGACACATAATACAATTTCCGTTGGTAAATTCTGAAGAAGAATCCTCATTGTCACCTCTCCTTTCGGCTTGTTCGCAGTTCCATTGAAGCCATAAATTTTATATGTTGAAGGATTAACTCGTCATCTCGTCCACTCATAATTTTGTATGTAGGATAAAAGAGAATGTAAACAGAACTTCCAGGATCTATAAGTATTCTATTTATCGCACAAGTGTTTGCTTCATCTTCTTCATCATCCTCTACTTTTGGTTTTGGATTAATTCCTAATCTCACCACTAATGGATATTCGTGCGATTCCCCTCCTCCTGGTGTTTCTTCCGCACTGAATGAAATAATCTGTTTTTTGCCAGTCTTTTAATGGTGATATTTTCGCGAGGTTGAGAATTTCCCTTCCATCAGCATCCCTCGCATACACCCTACTCAAGATATTGTCATGGAAGTCTTCTATGTTTTTGAATGAATGTATAATTGAATTACAATATAAGTTTTTTGCCTTCGCACCTACTTCAATTACATATGTATTCTTTCCTTTCTCCGTTCCATATGCATTTCCTCCCGGTGGTGGTGGTAGTGGTAAATTCTTTGGTTGTTGTGCTAATACATGATCCAACTTCCCTTGTTCGATCATTCGCAATATTATTTTCCTTACATTTCTGCAGTTATTTGTTGTGTGACCAGGAAAGCGATAATATACACAATATTCTTTACTCCTTCTCCCTGGTGGTGGCTCATCTCTTACATTATGTGGTTCAGGAATTTCTTCCATTAAGATGGCAGCTTCCCATACTTTATCTACTGTAGTGTTCAACTTTGGCAAAATTATCTGTTCCCATATTATCCTTCCAGTTCCTTGTATCTTATTATAATATTGTTGCTGACCTCCAGAGCCTTCTGGTGGATTGTCCATTCTCTGAATCTTATTATTACCTCCGCAATTTTGAAGTTGTTTTTCTCTATATTCCTTTTCAAATTATTCTTGATCTGCGCTACCCATGGCTATTAACTTTTGTTCCCTCTCTATAATGTCCTTTCCTTGATTCCCCTGCGAGGTACTCGCAATAGCATTTGTCATTCTTGGGAGTAAACTTGCATTTCCGCTCTTCGCATCAAGTATCGCCACTAGATAGGACTCCGTATCTCTTTTCTTCTCTTCCAATGCTATGTATTCATCTTGGAATTCGCGCAACTCTGACATTGTTATTGTATCCTTTATTCTGAAGATTTGTGTATATAATAAATCTGTAGGGAAAAGAGCGTTGAAAAATGTCAGAATAAGGTATCGCTCATCCAGTCGTCTTGCCATTTCACTACAATGGTTCTCCAGCGTGTTGTTAGATGACGCAAACTCTCATTTACTCTTCTGCGAAGTCCAAATGTCGCTTCAATTCCTGGTCTTGACATATTATTGTTGATATATTGTCCTAAAAAGACGTTCTGTAAATGATGAAACGATCCAATGGTTTGTATTGGTAGCCCTTCAAACCATTTCAGAGCTTCCCCTGCTAGGCTCGCAGCAAAATATTTACACATCACTTCATCATTCTTTTCCCACGGTAATTATGATCGAGTGTAAGCTTTCATATGTTGTATGGCACATGCGCTCCCATTAAATATGCTAGTGAACACTGGTAAATTGCACTTGGGCGTATCACTGTCATTTGAATTTGCCTTGTAAAGGGAGTTTTCCCAGCTTCCTCCACTGCTTCTTCTAGTTGTCTCCTTCCATTATTTCTTTTCGCAGTAATCATTTCTCTTATTTCCGTCATTTCTTTAAGGATTTCGATCAGATTTATTCACTTAAAGTTTGATCTAAATCCTCTCGCATAGGTCTTTTTAATCTTGCTTGCCCCAATCTATTCTGATTTACTGCCTCTTGTATCTCATATTCTTTAGTTTCTTCTCTTCTTCTCCTACGCCTTTCAGTGTTCACATCAATCTGTGCTCTATTATACCTTTCATCTCCATCTGTGTGATCATGTCGATGTCTTAACATTTCTCTTTCTTGTGGTGCAGTCCTTCCTTGTTCTGTATTATCAATGCGATGACGTTCGCGCTACCGTACTCGATTGTCATGATTGTTTTGGCGCAATGCTTCTTGCAATTCTCTCTCTTCAATTTCTTCCCTTCTTCTTTGTCTATCACTTTCATCCCTCGCACGTGTAATTTCCCTTTCACGCTCGCGTTCTTCTCTCAACATTTATCTTCCATGTAATATCATTTGTCCTTGCCTTGGATCCTCTTCTTCTCTTTCAAAATTATGAAGTATGCGATGAAGAAGTTCACACGGATGTTCATATCGGTTAGTTCCTAGATCTTGAGATACACGTCGTCTCTCTTTTCGATCTTGTAAATCGTCATATATTTGCAGGTTTTCTTCGATGATTTCCATGCGTTGTCTTCGCCTAGCATCTCCTTGATTAGATTGAGTTTGTCTTGATGAACTCCTGCTTTATCTGGACCTTGATCTTGTAGCGCTTCTTGATCTCTGTTCTTGCAATCTAAGATACTCTTCTCTTAAATCATCATTCTGACGTACCAAATTAGCACGTTCTTCTTCCTCTCTCCTTCGTTCTGCTAGTAATCTTTGCCTGAGTTCTTCTATGGTTATATTCTCTTCGTTTTCTTCAATTAATCTTGCATTCCCAGTCCTTTATTCCTATTCTTTAGTAGAATTTGTTTGTGTAGTATGAATACTCACTCTATCATAATCAATATCATTGTTCCGCTCTTGTTCATACTTTCGTTCCTTTGATTTTCTCCTTCTCTTTCTTGTTGTTCCGGATTTGCACTTCTTCTTCTTTCAGCAATTCTATTACTCCTTCTAGTTGTTGTTCCTTGTTCAATAATAGATCCAAGTCTCACCATCTTCAACTTCCTATATTGACAAAGAATCAAAAGATTTTTCCACAATTTACTATCAGGATTTATCACCCAAAACTGTTTCTAGCGCCAAAAATGTAGTTGCAGGAAATCCTACAACCACACTCCACTATATTTAGACAAGATTCTAAGTGATCATAATAGAATTCTTTTATTATTATTTATCAAATTCTATATTTGGTTACAAGATATTACAATGACTTTACTTGCTCCCCAAATAAACTTTCTCTCTCCTAATTTCTTGTCTAACACATCCTCCCCGATCCCTCTTGTGTGATAACTCTTTCCCCTTATATAGGATTCTACATAGTGGATGACAGCTAAGAGATCCACTATTTTCGGAATCACTGTGCGTTACATTAGCTCATATACACTCACTCATTCTCGCACAGTTTATACTTCGCATAGACTCTCACACTATACTCGTGACTTTGCTGACATCATCCAGTACGTCACCTCGATTATACTATGTGCGATAGTCCTCGCTTTCATTAGATAGTCTTCACTTTGCATACTCATTATATGTGCGATATTTCACTCCTACAATAATGCTATTCATGACCACCTTTTCCGACCCGGTAGGGCATGCTCATGAAAGGGTTTTAATGAGGGGTCTTGTTAACTTGTATACCCGTATACATGTTAAGGTAAATTAAAACAACAATTTTTTGCATTGGAAACAATAATTGTTTGTTTTATTGCAGTGAAAAAAGTAATTCTTTGCATATTGGGAACAAAAATTATTGTTTTCAGTGCAAGAAAAACCAATTTCTAGTAGAATAAGACAAAAACACACAATTTCCATAGAAACAAAATAATTCTTTATTAAACCTTAACATGTATACGGGAATACAAGTTAACAATAACCTTTAAGCAGATGGACCGTGCATGCTGGATGAGTAGTGGCTCAATTGTCGCCAGGGCTAAGACCGAGTGTGTAACACCCCGAGTTCCGGATCAGGGTCAAACCCGTATGGAGATCCGAACTCAAAGCGTTACGGGTCGGAACGAGACTTATGCATATATTTATCTTTGCTAATTTACTTTTATACTAAACATAATTGAAACTTTTATACATGAGTTGAAGCATATGAATACATTAAACATCGTTCAAAATATTTTCAACTAAACATTTATTTTACTTCAATTTACACTTCAAACAATAGAAGAGAACAATGCAATCACTAATCTACTCATTTTTAGCTTCCACTTCCAACTTCCATGAATCTTCAAGGATTGTCAATTGGGGTGAGATGACAGCTCAATAGAATGCATTCCCTTTCCCAAAATATAAGCAAACATGTCAACCAATCAAAGAGAATACGCACAACAACAGTATATGGTGTAACTTCAAGGATTTAATTATGTATATATTCACCAACTAAACTCGCAATCTATCAAATCCTCTTAAATGCACGAGTATCCTCGGTTCGTTCCCCGCCTATCCGTGTATCCTCGGCACGGGACCGCCAACCTCACTTGCACGAGTATCCTTGGGTCGTGCCCCACCTATCCGTGTATCCTCGGTACGGGCACCGCCATTCAAACAACTATATTCATCACACTACTGTAGCACGAGTATCCTTGGGTCGTGCCCCACCTATCCGTGTATCCTCGGTACGGGCACCGCCATTCAAACAAATATATTCATTCATTTATAATTTCACACTACCGTAGCACGAGTTATCCTTGGGTCGTGCCCCACCTATCCGTGTATCCTCGGTACGGGCACCGCCATCCAAACAAACATATCCAATTATTTATAAGATAATTTTATCATACAATAAACATTCCAACCCACTTCATCAACAAGTCATAAGTTCACAACTCAACTAACTATGTAATTCAACCATTTAAGCAAACACACTAACTGCAGAATTTTACGTTATAGGTTTCGTAATGATTCCTCAATCCGATAGTCTTCAAATTTCAGGGGAGCATTTTTAACATATGTATCTATGTCATATCCAAAATTTACAGAAAACCAACGGTTCAAATGAAAGTTATTGATTTTATACGATCATTCTAAAATCTGGGCAGATTACATTATTTTACCAAAATATTCACAGTAATTTCATATTAATTCTAAATTTAGCAAACTCAACGCACAATTAAAGATAAGACATAAATCCACAACTTTCATCAAGACCAAAAATCATTTTGATATCATCAAGATTACCGAAACACAGCCAAGAACAGACAAAGCGAAAATGTACAGAAATTTCAGAAATCTACATCCAAGTTCAAACAAACATTCAACGGTGAATATGTGATGAAATATTCTCAAAATTTAACTAGAGATACCTAAGCATGTTATCTATCAATATTAATAGGCCGATCATCAATAGGATGCACATACTTACCCAAATAAATTCCAGAAACCTTAACTATGTAAAATTAACAAAATCAAAATCAAGTATATAACAAAAACATAAAGAGAAAGGGGATCTAGCATTCTACCTTAATTCATTTGATCCTCTTGATTCTCCATACTCTTCTTCTCTAAAAGAAATCTAGCTCCATCTCCTTCTTATTTTCTTAGCTTTTTTTGTTTCTAACTTCTAAAATTATTGATATTTATATTAATGGAAAACCTATATTTTTAATACTAACATAAATATACACATAAACATATTTATTGTTTTTCTTAACTATTTTATTTGTCTTTTCATTTTCTCTAAATTTATTAATTTATTAAAATAAATTAGGTGACTTTATTTCCACCCTAACTTGTAGCTCTTGAAGTTCAAACAACCCAACTTTGCTAAGGCAAAAGAAGCAACAACCTAAACAAAATGTTAGCTAACTCGGGCAAACCGAACCGAAACAGTAAATAAAAATACAGGGTATTACAGAGTGTGTGCAGCAGGGTAGATGTTTCTGAATGTGTACGATCTTAAGTTCTCGCTGTGGATTAATCGAATGGCTACGGAGGCCAACAAGAAAGAAATTCACCGTGAAAGCAAAGCAACGTACTTAAATTAGACATTGAAAAAATAATTGAAATAGCATAAAATTGTGAAAGTTACGTCTAATATGAAGTAAGCTAAAAACTTAAAAATGCTAATGAACAAGTTAATAATCTTACTTAACTGCAATTCTTTACTTTGACGAGTGGAGTCCAAAATTTTACGCTAAATGAATTTCTTTGGCTTTCAACTTTATTTGGGAAATTCGTACACGGGTTAGAAACAAACAAATTCTAAACGTTAACTCATTACCTAATGATCTTATACCTAACTGAGGATAAATCGGTAGACACGCTTAAAGAAAAGGATGAAAGTAAACAATTCCTAAAATTAAGTGCATAGAAGAACTAAGAGGTGGTAGACCCTAGTTAGCAATTCGGGGTATGGGTAGTAGTTCGGAACGGCATACGTACGAGAATTATACGGATTCGGATAGGTCCGATTCAGTCAAAAATCCGGTCAACGGTTCGTTGTTCGGATAATAGTTCGTAACGGCATACGTACGTGCATATTCGTTTTATAAATGTGAGTTCGGCACTTAAAATTCGGCTTACATATATGATAAATTGATAAGTATTATGAGCTTATTACGTGACTAATTTTATTTGTATATGATTTATAAGATGGAAAAAAAACATTGTACCGTGATTATTTAACAAGAAGTAAACAATTTAGTCGCATAAATGTATTATAAAACGAGTTATAGACTTTTAAACAAAAATCAACACTGGTTAAACAACTACCAATAGAAAATTTTAACTGAATAATTGTACTTAAATATAAAGTATATACAAAATCAAACAAAAACCAATCAACAGAACTCTTATCAGAGAGTTACCTATGGGAGTACTAGTTCGGAAATATCATTCGGATTCGGTCAATTCAGATACGTTCGCGAATCATTCGTGAGGTCCATATAATCCGGGAACTAGGTTCGGAATTCAAATAGTTCGGAAATATCATTCGGATTCGGTCAGGTCGGATACGTTCGTGAATCATTCGGGAATGATTCGGAGAATTACTAACTAGGTGGTAGACACACTTTTCTGAGAGGTGCTAGACTCTAGTTAGCAATTCCCATAAAAATTAAGAAATCAAGCAGGTGGGGCTCGAACTCATGATCATGACCTATGGAATGATTGCAAGAGCTCCAACCACTGCGCCATCCACTGATTGTTGGTTATTCATTAGATATTTTCTATTCAAGCCATATTTCTATGGGATCCATACCAAAATATCTATTTTTGTAGTTCGATTTAGGACGATTTTTCAGTACCGAACTCACATTTCTAAAACGAATCCGACCTATCAAATATACACGTACGTATCCGACCTATCAAATATACATGTAAGTATCCGTTCCGAACTACACTCCGAACAATGAACCGTTGCCCGATTATTTGACCGAATCCGACTTATCCGAATCCATATAATTCCCGAACGTATGCCGTCCCGAACTCCTTTCCGTATCCCGAATTGCTAACTAGGTGCTAGACACACCGAGCTTTCCACCGTGAAAGCTCCCGGAAAAAATCGGACGGTTCTTACAGTGATCTCAACATTGGAATTAGGGCGTGCAAATGTGGGCCCATATGTTATGTGTCTGTGGGTGATCACTTCGGGATTTCTCGGGAAGTGAATGTAGAGTTATTGTTTACGAATTTGCATTAGTAAATGCTGTCATTGCTGAAATACTAACCACTTTTCGTAAAAACCTCATTATATTTCCATACTTCAATGAGTCGATTTTGTGCATACAATAGAATGAGTGGGCATCTGACATTTCAATCTGCGGCCAATCAAACGAACATTTCAAATTGAACTTCTCATGATTGATATAGGCTAATACCATTTCATATAGGACAAAAAGGTTTTAAGCAATCCTGACATTTGGATCCGCTGAATGATATCAGCCCAGTAATTCCGGTATCAGCCCTTATCAATCATGGAACTTCTGCCCTATTCTTAACGATTATCATCCACTAATACCTCGGCAAGAGGAAATTCATTAAATAATACTAATACACAGATAAGACAGTCTTCATTACATGTTAAACGTGTGTTTCTCCATGAAAACTGCTAGAATCCCACGTGGACTAAAAGTCAATGGCCATCATCTCCTCCTTGGCTGCCAGTCCAAATAAAAATCCAACAACTACCACTAGTCTTTAATGGTTGTCTGAACAACTCTCCTCCCCTGGTTTCTACAACCAACTCTCATTTCTCTTCTTCTTCTTCTTTCTTTCTGTCTACAACCACACAGAAGAATCTCAGCTCCATCCCCATCTCCGTCTTAAGTTCTAGCTCTATCAATGGCTACAGATCTTCTACTAAGACTATCTCTCACACCAACACCATCATCAAGACTGATTCACTCCAGAACTCCAGTTTTCTTGAGAAATGCACAGATTTCTAGGCAAATCTCATCAACCAGAAGAAGAAACAGCACAAATTTCTTCAGTATCAGATCAAAAGCAGTAGAAATTGGTTCTTCTTCAACTTCAGATGCTAATTTACTGAAATACCCTTCAGGAGAACAAGAACTGAAGAAGGGAGGAGGTGAGACTACAGTACTACTTGATGTATCAGGAATGATGTGTGGGGGTTGTGTATCAAGAGTTAAATCAATATTATCAGCAGACAAAAGAGTTGAATCAGCTGCTGTGAACATCTTGACTGAAACAGCTGCTGTCAAATTAGTCATGAATAATAATACAGGAGGAGGAAATGATGATGGAGGTGTGAGTATTGGAGAGGAATTGGGGAAGAGGTTGACGGAATGTGGGTTTCCGTCGAAGACGAGGAATTCGGGGATGGGAATTGATGAGAATTTGAAGAAATGGAAGGAAATGAATGAGAAGAAAGAAATGATGTTGAAGAAGAGTCAGAGTAGGGTGTTGATTGCTTGGGCATTGGTGGCTTTGTGTTGTGGATCTCATACTTCTCATATTCTGCATTCTCTTGGGATTCATGTTGCTCATGGTAATACAAAAACACCCTTGTTTCATTTTTTTTTGACTTAGTACTGTTTGATTTTTGATTGAATTGAAATTTGATCAGTGGATGATTATATGTTAAAATTATTTGGATGATCCATTGATTGTTTGATGGAGAACATGTAAATGTCACTTATTGTTTGATATAGAGTAGATGCAAGTGTCACTCATGCTTTGTGGCCGAGGTTCATGCACAATGTTGCTTTCCCATATACCACAATGTTCATGCGCATGTCTTTTTAGTGAGAGAAGTTGTTATGTGTTGATGTTTACGATTTGAATTCGAAATTTGTCAGCATTCTTAATTTTTATGGCTTAAAAGAAATGAGTCGTTTGAATGTTTCGAAAGCAGACAATTTGTCTTTAGAAATTAGAATGTTGACAAATTTTGAATTCAAATCGTGGGTATCAACACATAACGACTTCGCCATTTTGCTTGAGGGGTCTTTTGCATAATTTTGTTCTGCTTAGATCTGGTTTTTTTTTTTTAATCTTTTGAATGTTGAATGTTGCTAAAAATGACAACAAGAAGTCATTTTTGGTAGTTGCCGCTACACTAGAGTGATAAAGTCGTTGGATGTTAATATCTATGATTTGAATTCGAAATTCGTCAACATTTTAATTCTTACGGACTGAACATAAAATAGGGTCATTTTGGGTTTTGTTGAGAAACCACATTACCTAGGATTGGGGATATATTACTAGTGACAAACAGGTGCATTTTGTTAATATCGATTCTGGATTTACCAAAATTTAGAATTGATGTGGGAAGTTCGTAGAAATTAAGGTGCTGACGAGTTTCGAATTCAGGTCATGGATATCAACACTTAACAACTTTAACATTCTACTACGGGGTTCCCTGCGCTTTTCATTAGATTATTTGTTGTATCTTTTAAATGTCATTACATAGTAGTGATGATATTGAGGCAGTTTTGGCGAACGTCGCCATAATACAATAATAAAGTTGTTGGGTATTGATACCCAATTTCTCAATCCAAAATTTGTTAGCAACTTAATTTGATAATTAACATGAAGACGGTTTTTGCAGTTGCCTATATAGAGTAGGTGTAACTTGTGCCACGTTGATGAGGTACATGAATAATGTAGCTTTTTATATATCAGTTTATCAAATGACTGAGTATAAAATTAGAGACGAAGTGGTAGTCTGGTATATATGACATGTCAATAAAGAGTCATTTATGGGCCATTTTTGTGTAGATGTCTCTAGTACAATGGTAAAATTGTTGGGTGTTGATATCTATTATCTGAGTTCGAAACTCGTCAGTATTCAGTTTTTATAGACCAGCCAAAAAAATGAAAAATGGGCCATTTCCATTTGGGATCTTTCATAAAAGAGCACAAACAAATACTAGAAGTCATAGTACGCTTCTGTGTTTTTGTTTTTTCTATTGGTCTGTAGAAATTAGGATGCTGACGAGTTTCAAACTTAGATCGTGGGTATCAATATCCTACGACATTACCATTTAACTAAAGGGGCATCCACATTTTCCCTAAGGTTGTGAACTTTGTTATTTGTTTGTGTACAACTAGCTTCAATCATGTGCCATTGAGAAGAACATTTAGATTGTTTTTTCTTATGAAGCAAACAATCTAGTTTGCAGCTAGAGGAACTGCCAGATTGGTGTCTTTTGTCTAGACTGAGCTGTTTTGAGTGTGATTTATTGGTGCAGGGTCTTTTCTGGATATACTGCATAACTCGTATGTGAAAGCTGGTTTGGCGGTGGTGGCTCTATTGGGACCAGGAAGAGGTTTGTGATAGTTACTGAAATTCATTAACATACTTGTGATTTTGGTTTGTTATGCTGAACGTTCTTTAAATTATTAATTTAGCTCTTCTTAATTAGTTGCAAGCTCCCTTAAGTTCACGACAATTAATGACCAGTTATTTCTTACCCTCATGTGACATATAATTCTATTGAAAGACAATAACATTCTCAGTAGAGAGTGCTAATAAGTGTTTAATTTTAATATTTTAAGCTGGAGTATGTTCATGAGCTTCATAACTTTGTACGCTGTTGCAGACTTGCTATTTGACGGGGTCGGAGCATTTGCGAGAGGTTCACCAAATATGAATTCCCTAGTTGGTTTTGGATCTGTTGCTGCATTTATTATAAGTGCGGTGAGATCTGCTCTGAAATTATAGATACTGTGTACATAGTTCCCTGCTGAATATATCGTTGGCATTCCTCTAGCCTTTTTGACAGCTTTTTCACTCTCTCTAGGTGTCATTGCTGAATCCTGAGCTTGAATGGGATGCATCATTCTTTGATGAACCGGTGACTTGTTTAACCTATATCCTAGATTATCTATTATGTAATTATGTAGTAATAGTAATTATTCTTTTTCCTCTGCGGCTCCGCCCCTGTACCTTGATGTTGCATGCATCAAACCCTTGTGACTCTTCATGGAATGCTGTTATTGTTTAGCATGCAGGTCATGCTTCTGGGTTTTGTTCTTCTTGGACGATCTTTAGAAGAGAAGGCAAGATTAAAAGCTTCAAGTGACATGAATGAGCTATTAGTAAGTTCTACTGTGGTTCACATCTGGTTACTAGAGAATTTATGAATAGTTTGTCTTTCTTTGATGTTTTTCTGACACGTTATTGAAGTTACTAGGTACAGTCTTCGATAATAGTTTATCCTCAGGTTGTATCATAAGTTGTGACTACGAGGCTTCATATAAAATAGAAAAATAATCTGACACAATACACATTGTCTTCAAAATGCAGTATGATTTTATCCTAATTTAATTGTTGTTTAACATGGTTATTTTTTGGTATTTCGTCTTGCAGTCCCTAGTGTCATCTCAATCTCGATTAGTGGTTACTTCCTCGGAAGCTGACCCCTCTGTAGAGGATGTACTCAGTTCTGATGCTGTCTGCGTTGAAGTCCCTACCGATAATGTTCGAGTTGGAGACACAGTGTTGGTTTTACCTGGGGAGACGATTCCAGTTGATGTAAGTAGTTTAAGCAAGTTTGTATGATGTTCCCAGTAGTTTAAGTTCAGTAATACTGGGTATATTATGAATTATAAACTTGACATCAACTACCTACCTATCCAGGGGAGGGTTCTAGCAGGCAGAAGTGCTGTGGATGAATCCATGCTCACTGGGGAATCTCTTCCTGTTTATAAGGAAAGAGGACTCACAGTTTCAGCCGGGACAGTGAATTGGGTACGTTTATTGAATTTTTTTAATTGCACTATTTATCCGAGTGATCAAAAGAAACCAAATGGTGTGGCTCCAATAAAATTAAAAGTATAAGGGTAAACTCTTTTATGTATATCTGAATGAAGATTTGTTTCCATTCATCCTTTTCTTGCAGGAGGGTCCTTTAAGGATTGAAACCACAACTACGGGCTCTATGTCAACGATTTCCAAGATTGTTCGCATGGTCAGTTTTCTATTTCCTTCAGTTCGTGCTAACATTTTCTGTCTTGTTAATTATATTTATGAACTTAAGAACATTGAATCTCAGTTGGTACTCAAATGGTCCTGGACAGGAGTATTGAAAATGAGCATAACTGTATTACTATTACATAGAAGAATAATTCTTCTGATAACGCTGTCTAAGTATAACCTTTTTGTCTAGAATTGCAGCTAAAGCTTTATTTGTTTGCTTTCAGGTCGAGGAGGCTCAAGGAAGTGCAGCTCCTATTCAAAGAATAGCAGATTCCATAGCAGGTCCTTTTGTATACAGTATAATGACATTATCTGCAGCAACATTTGCTTTCTGGTGCGTATTGCTTCATATTTTGGTGGTTGTTTGACATGCATCATTTCTCTCCTTAAACTTATTGCCCGACTATTGGCACTTAGGTATTCCATTGGGACAGAAATCTTTCCTGACGTGTTGCTGAATGACATTGCTGGGCCAGAGGGAAATCCATTGCTATTGAGCTTGAAGCTGGCAGTTGATGTCCTGGTAAATTGATCTTAAGTTGGAAGGTTTTCCAAATGCATAATGATTTTATTTCGGAGACATTTTTATAGAGTGGGAGATTCATCTGGCCCAAAAAAATGAGAGTTCTTGCGTATTGTTTCTTTTTTTATTTGAAGAAAATATATCTCTTTCCCTTGCAGGTAGTTTCTTGCCCTTGTGCACTGGGCCTTGCTACACCCACAGCTATCCTAGTAGGTACCTCACTCGGTAAGTCTAGCTGATCCTTTCTTTTGCTTACATATAACTCCGTATATGCTTGATCCTCTGCATTTTAATCCACTTTCCACGAGAAATAGTTTTATGCTTGTTTCTTTGAGATCTCTATTCTTACTTCTCCTGGATACTTTTAGTGTTTCACACACCATTTTTATCTTTAGAAGTATTTACAGAATCGTCAACTTGGCACTTTGCACATCAGAATCCTAATTACTGTGTATAATTTGATAGTCCTATATATAGACTTATAATCTATAACAAAACTAATCTTTTACTGTTCTCTTCTCTTACGGTTTCTTTCCAACAGGGGCGAAACAAGGACTTATTATAAGGGGTGGAGATGTATTGGAACGTTTAGCTGGGATAGACTATGTTGCTTTGGACAAGGTACTTGTTATACTGCTGCTTGAGTTACTATCGTGTCTTCATGCATACCTATTTCACTATTTGCAAAGGGAAGTGTTGCTATTCTCATTGAAATTGTATTGACCTGACCACCAATTTGTTCTCATTCTTTATCCAGACGGGAACTTTAACAGAAGGAAAACCTGCAGTCTCAGCTGTGGCTTCTCTGGCATATGAGGAATCAGAAATTCTTCGTCTCGCAGCTGCAGTCGAAAAAACGGCATCCCATCCCATTGCTAAAGCTATCATAAACAAAGCAGAGTCCATGAATTTGAATATACCTAGCACGAAAGGACAACTAACGGAGCCAGGATTTGGATGCTTAGCAGAAATTGATGGATCATTGGTTGCAGTTGGTGCAATTGATTGGGTTCACAAACGATTTGAGAAAATGTCGGAATCATCCAACTTAATGGAGCTGGAAGATATTGTAAAACATCTCTCATCGAAAGGGATAACATCTTCTAACCATTCACAAACAATTGTTTATGTTGGCCGAGAAGGAGAAGGTGTCATTGGTGCCATTGCAATATCTGATAGTTTACGCCATGATGCGGAATCTACTGTAGATAGGTAAAATTATTCATTTAGGGTCATTTCCGTGTTGATAGGGAAATCTATTATGAATTTACACTATTTCATGCACACTTTTTCCTGACCGTGTCATCATTTGTCACAAATCTTTCTAATATTTGAATCTTATTTTAGAGTAGCAAGTTACTGTCAGTCTCATATTGTGTTCTTACTGAGTTGTTTTAAATCTATAGGCTACAGAAACAGGGGATTCGGACAGTCTTATTATCAGGTGACAGGGAAGAGGCAGTTGCAACCATAGCCCAGACAGTTGGAATAGAAAGTGAAAATGTGAATGCATCACTGACTCCGCAGCAAAAATCTGGTTTTATATCATCTCTTCAGTCCCAGGGCCATCGGATTGCAATGGTAACCTTTCTATGATTATCTTTCTGTGGCACAGAACACACATTACAAACAGATTCTTACGAACATATATCTAAATTTGTTTGAAGGTAGGAGATGGAATAAATGATGCACCGTCTCTTGCTCTTGCTGATGTTGGGATTGCTTTACAAATTGAGTCTAAAGAAAATGCAGCATCGGATGCAGCGTCTGTCATTCTTCTTGGTAACAGACTTTCACAGGTATATCGACTTTCTTCTAGCATTTTTTTTTCATGTATTTGCTTCAATCACTTGACATTCAGAAATATGAGGAACTATGAGAAGATAAGTTGTGTCGTAATCAAGATATGAAACTTCTTATAAAGGGAAAATACAATTACTAGATAGTATAGTAATTGTTTAGTTATCTTTTCTTCCACTTTCCCTGAGAACATCTTATGATATTTGGCAGGTGGTCGATGCTCTGGACCTTGCAAAGGCAACGATGGCAAAAGTCCATCAGAATTTGTTATGGGCAGTTGCATATAACGTTGTTACAGTCCCAATTGCTGCTGGAGTACTACTTCCAGGTTTCGACTTTGCCATGACACCTTCGATATCTGGTAAGTACGGGTTTTTCTCAAAAGGGCTTTTGCATCGAAATCTAAAGCATCAATAACTTTAACTTACAAATGCATTTCTGGACAGGTGGTTTAATGGCTTTGAGTTCTATATTTGTTGTCACAAACTCACTACTCCTACAACTCCATAGACCATCAAAAATGATTCACGTTAAAGATCAGGCTTCGCCAACAATCAGATAATTGTCACTGGACTGTTTTTGTAAAAAGAAAATAATACCACGAAGAAATTCAGTTCCAACTGGTATGTGTATCTATATTCATTGTTCCACATTCATTAGGTTTATATACGGATGATACGAGTTGTCATAAGCAAATGTATGCATTACGGTTTAGTAGAAAAGTATATGCAAGGCTAACAAGTATAAACGATCATTGTAGGACATGAAAATTTATTGCAATTATGATCATTATTACTCATGTATCGCCTTTGATTAAACGATCTGAACGATTTTAGACAAGTTTCAATGGTTTGGATTTTGTTCAGGTCTGGTGATAAACTGAAAACCTAACAGTTCATGAAACTCACCAGAAACTACAGATACGATATTAACTGAGAAATGTAGAATTCAAACTTCACACACAATAACACTATTGAACTGTAAGCTCTCAAGACCATACATGCACTTCCGAAAACACTTAAAACCCGTAAACTATCATGTTTAACTCCGGGAAAAATCACGGCCATCCGATAATGACCCCGGAAAACTAAAACAAAGAAGATCAGAAATATAGTGGAGAAGATTACATGGTTATTAGCCTTCAAAATCTGTTTTCACCCACTTGCCATACTTGTTCTTCATCTTCTCATCAAATTCCGTCTCTTTAATCTCTCCAAGTTTAGTTGCATTAGCCATTGATTCCTCCTGAACTCTAGCAATCTTCCATCTCCTCTTCATCTCCACCGCTTGGCGTTCCGCTTCCAGCCCTTCGTACTCTCTAACCCAGCAATTATGAACAGCACAAGTCAGTACCAACACGCACAACTGCATCATAAACATACCAATCAAACTCCCACACTCAAGTCTAATCAGAACCATCTGTTCTTTAGGATCTCTCGGCGAATGCAACATCTTAAGACTCGACTTCTCTCGAGTAAACAAAGCTAAGAATCCGAGCACTTGGCCGGTAATCGAAGCGAAAATGAGCGTAATATGAGTTACAAAACAACATTGTGTGAGTTGAGAGTAAAAACCCACAAGAGATGAGAGAAGGGAAAGACAGGAAATGGAGAAGATTGCACAACCGAATGTCGTTGGTGGGTTTCTGAGTAGGAAAATTGGGACGATCGAAGATGCAGAGAGCATGAAGAGGATGAAGTTGAGAAATGTGAAGAGAAGGTTTGGGAAAGATGAAGAACTTCTTAGTCTAGAAGAAGATGATGAAGCCATTTGGGTTTGATTTAGTTTTCTTGATGAGATTTTGATTTGTTTTTTGAGTGTGAAATGGAGAAGAGAGAATTTGAAATTTTATAGAGGGATGAAAATTTGAACGTTGGAGTTGGTGTACGAAAAAAAAATGTAACGGTTATCTTTATTAACTTTTGTTTTAAGCAAGAATTCACTGTTTTTAATAAAAGAGTGGGTACTATAATGATGAAATTTTATTCTCTTTTTTCGGTTTTTGAAAATTTGAATTTTTATCCTGTTGGGTTTAATGTGGAATGTTTGGTAACAAATGTTGTACCATGAGACTGCCACCGCACTATTGCTATTTCTAAGAGCTACATTTGTACAACACCTAGTAAGGCTAAGTCTTATGGGCTAGATATCTAGCTGCTAGATTGGCCATCCACGTCAGTCTGGGCAACTTCCTAAATCTTATGGGCTAGATATCTAGCTGCTAGATTGGGCATCCACGTCATCTGTGAGCGCCGACCATTCAGCGTTTTGGTTACTTTTTGAGTGCCGAACCATTCAGCGCTTAAATCTCAGCCGTTAGATTTTTATGATTTTTGTGAGCGCCGAACCATTCAGCGTTTTGGTCACTTTTTGAGCGCCGCACTATTCGGGTTTCAATCTCGCTGATAGTTCGATCATGAGCAAATGCTAGGAGAGAGAAGTAGCCAGAAAGAGTGTTAACTTTTTTCCCACACTTTTTTCATGATTTGCAACACTTTTTGACCAATCTAGCAGTCCAATCTAGCCCATAGGACTTAGCTTAATGACACATAGTTCAGCATGACTCAGGTTAAAGAGGGCTTATGGCTTTCTTTTTTTTTTTTGATGGAAACAGGGGTTTCAAAAAACCCCAAAATTTATTTATTAGAATACCTCATTAAAATTGAGGTTTGAAGGATTACATTGATCAATTACATCAATAAACAGGACAATACAGATGCTTATGGCTTTCATGTTGAACTCACCGTAACATCACCCATTTAAGTAAGCGGTTTGGGTACTATAATGATGAAATTGTATTCTCTCTCTTTTGGTTTTTGAAAATTTGAATTTTATTTCGTTGGGGTTTAGTATGGAATGTTTGGTGACAAATGTTGTACCATGACATTGCCACCGCACTATTGTTATTATTAAGAGCGACACTTGTACAACACCTAGTAATGACACATAGTTCTGCACGACTCAGGTTAAAAAGGGTTTATGGCTTTCATGTTGAACTCACTGTAACATCACCTCCCATTCAAGTAAGCGGTTTGTGTAGAAATGTTGTTGATAACGTAAGTGAAAACTGCTATTCTAACTCTAAATTGGAGATGTGACAAAAATAGGCCTTAGTTAACCTGAATTATGTCACATAACCCAGATTATGCGCCATAACCTAAAATATGCACCTTAAGCTCAAACCTATTGTTGTAACTCAAATCTTGCTTGGTAACTTGGAACTTGCTCCTTGCACTCAAATTTTTTAAACTCCAGAATCATCTTTTATGACCCAAATTTGCCTCATCATGATCCAAAATCATCTCTTAAACCAGTGACTTTTGAATCTTACATTTCAACGCAACCACCCAGTGATAATTTGGCACTTCAATAATCATAAATGGTTGGGGTCCCTAAATTTAATAAAGCAACCATTGATTTAAATCTAGAAAACTTAATTTGCCTGCCACCTAAACTTAATAATGCAAGTCTCATTTGAATTTCCCTCACTTTTTGTTTAAACTTGTTTATTTTGAACAATTGGCCTTAGCCTTAGCCGATTAAAAAATAAAAAAAAAAAAAACAATTGGCCTTAGCCTTTTAGCTACTAGTGAATCGTGATCAATGTTTACAATGTGGGTGCATTTAGTAAAGGTTGACAATGGGGCATGGGCATAATAAGCATATAATCCAAAAATCATATTTGATCCAATTATTTATTCAAATTTACAAATATTGAATTATTGTATTCTCTGAAAAAAAGAAAAAAAAAATCCAATATGTGCGTGCTACCAGCTAAAAGGCTAAAAAAAATAAAATGCCAACACTATGTGAGAATAAGTGAACAACTATGTTAAACTCGTTACGAGGTATTACCTGTATATAACAAGATAATGTTCACCCTAGACCCACTTAATTAGCCTAATTAGTAATTTCCGATGAAATTTGATAACCTCCGACGGTCATTTTGAAAAATTCCAAGCGACAGATGAGCAGTTAAACATCAGTTGCCATCCTCACCGGGGGCGGGCGGGCGGTAGGACATGAGTTGGGGAAAGAGGTCCAAGGAAGGACAAAACAATCACGTGACTGGGCCAGATTGGATGTTAGATGAACGGCTTAGGTTGAAACTGAAATTGTCTTGAGTGAATGTAAGAATAATAATGTCCTTTAGCTAGAAGCCATTATAACCCTACAAGATTCATAAAATCAAAGTTAAGGTCAGTATCAATAGGGTCCTTCATTTTGTACACCACTTCCTGAGCCTAAATTTAATGGCAGGACGACGACCCCATCATTTCCATAACAGAGAGATCTTAAAAGCATTGGCCATTGTTGCCTATTGCTGTTTGGATTCATCCCCTTGTGTAATTTGTTGTTTGCAAGGCTTGCCAAATTGGTGGGGTATACCAACCCAAAGGCAAAGGCTATTTTGTCATATATGTATTTTGGTACACCCCAAGCAATTTGGTACCCCTATTAGTAATCTTGTTGTTCTGTTCTCTCTCATTTTGGATTGGTAAAGCCTTTATTATCCCTGTAAAATATAATCCGAAAAATAACCAACTGAAATAAGATATGTTTGTTGGTGCTTCTGTATCCGTCGAAGAAAACTTTTGATTTTTGGGTGAAACTTTTAAAGACGTGGTGTTAACTTGGTTGTGGCAGTTAAAAAGTGATGTATACTAACAGAATCGGTTTTCATAGGCAACAGTAGATTGAAATTGAACCATGGAAAATATTTGGGTATTTTTTCTGGTAGGCCGATTGTTTTTGGATAATAACGTGTAAATGGATATTCTTTGTAGTTTGATTTGCTTGCATTTTGGAATTTAGAATTGAATATCTCTGAAATGAGCCGCCCAAATTTGTTCATATTTTGGATTTATAGAAACACAAAAAACAATACATCAAATTCTTTGTTAGAGGAAATGTAGCAATCAAATGAAATGGCATAAGAACATAGCTGATAATATCGATCATAAGAAGGGAACAATGCCACAGTAAAGTCAAGAATATACAAACCCTACTCATATGGATTTTTTTCTAAGGTCGGACAATGAATTGGTATATTGATATCGACTGAAATCCCATAATTGCTCCAAGGTATTAAATTACATGGTATTACCCAAATTTATATAAAATAAAATAATCATTACCATTAAATCCACCTGATAAACAAATAGTCTTATATGGAATTTGGTACATCTAGAACTGTAGAAGCAAAGTAAAATCTTATCCGATTTTCCTAGAAACAATTATATAGTTAGGTTTCTTTATTTACTTGATTATCTGATTTTATTTTACCTCTTGGTTAGTATGTTATTCATGTACATTCTTAAATCATTTGCTTTTAATATGATCTCTTCTCTAATCTAATAAAGATAATTGATAGCTTAATATACTTGCATTTAGGAACTTAGAATTGAATAACTCTAAAAATGAGAGCCATCCAAAATCTCTGCTGGTAATTTGGATTCATGGAAACGCAGAAAGAATACAACAACTTTTTTGTTAGAAGAAAATGTAGTTATCAAATAGAATGATAATGTTACTGGTGGGTATAATGCCATAATAAGGCACGTGATATGGAAGACGAGAATGTGAAACTCTATAAGAGTATAGAAGAGAATGACATTTTTCTTCTTCTTTGTGTATGAATGCTTGCATGTGAAATGTGAATGGCATTAGTATTGGCAGTAACTGGTCGACTTCGAACAATCCTCATTTTTGATCATCTCATTGTCACCCTTTGTATATGGCAACTGTAGGAATGGAATATCGCACATATGATGAGTATGCGAAGTGAAGACTATCTAATGTAAGCGAGGACTATCGCACATAGTATAATCAAGGTGACGTACTGGATGATGTCAGCAAAGTCACGAGTATAGTGTGATGGTTTATGCGAAGTATAAACTGTGCGAGAATGAGTAAGTGTATATGAGCGAATATAACGCACGGTGATTCCGAAAATAGTGGATCTCTTAGTTGTCATCCACTATGTAGAACCCTATATAAGGGGAAAGAGTTATCACACCGAGGGAGATCTTTTAGTATGTGTTAGACAAGAAACTAGGAGAGAGAAAGTTTATTTGGAGAGCAAGTTAAGTCATTGTAATATCTTGTAACCAACTTGAATCTTAATAATTAATAAAGAATTCTATTATGATCACTTAGAGTCTCGTTTAGATATATGGGGATGTGGTTGTAGGATTTCCTGCAACTACATTTTTGGCGCCGGAAACAAGGATGGGTGATAAATCCTTTTATAAGTTGAAGATGGTGAGACTTGGATCTAATGTTGAACAAGGAACAACAACTAGAAGGAGTAATAGAATTGCTGAAAGAAGAAGCGGTACAAATCCGGAACAACAAGAAGAAAGAATGAGAGAAAATCAACTACCTGGACCTCGGCATGAACAAGAGCATAACAATGATATTCATTATGATAGAGTGAGTATTCATACTACACAAACAAATTCTACTGAAGAAGAGCAACAAAGGACTGGGAATGCAAGATTAATTGAAGAAAACGAAGAAAATATGAAAATTGAAGAACTCAAACAAAGATTACTAGCAGAGCGAAGGAGAGAGGAAGAAGAACGCGCGCATTTGGTACGTCAGAATGATGATTTAAGAGAAGAGAATCTTAGATTGCAAGAACAGAGATCAAGAAGCGCTACACGATCAAGGTCAAGATCAAGCAGGAGTTCATCAAGACAAAGTCAATCTAATCGAGAAAATACTAGGCGAAGAAAACGCATGGAAACCATCGAAGAAAACCTGCAAGTAGACGACAATTTACAAGACCAACAAGAGAGACGATGTGTAGCTCAAGATCTGGGAACTAACCGATATGAACATCCGCGTGAACTTCTTCGTCGCACACATCATAATTTTGAAAGAGAAGAAGAGGACCAAAGGCAAGCACAGATGATATTACATGGAAGAGAAATGTTGAGAGAAGAATGCGAGCGTGAAAGGTAAATTACACGTGCGAGAGATGAAAGAGATAGACAAAGAAGAAGAGAAGAAATTGAAGAGAGAGAATAGCAAGAAGCATTGCGTCAAAACAATCATGATAATCGAGTAAGGCAGCGCGAACGTTATCGCATGGATAATATAGAACAAGGATGGGCTACACCACAAGAAATAGAAATGTTAAGACATCGACATAATCGCACAGATGAATAGGAGGTATAATAGAGCACAGATTGATGTGAACACTGAAAGGCATGGGAGAAGAAGAGAAGAAGCTGAAGAAAATGAGATACAAGAGGCAGTACACTACAATAATCATGAGAATAGATTGAGTCAAGCAAGATTAAAAAGACCCATGCGAGAGGATTTAGATCCAACTTTAAGTGAAGAAATTCTTAAAGAAATGACGAAAATAAGAGAAATGATAACTGCGAAAAGAAATAGTGGAAGGAGACAACTAGAAGAAGCAGTTGAGGAAGCTGGGAAAACTCCCTTTACAAGGCAAATTCAAATGACAGTGATACCTCCCAAGTGCAATTTGCCAGTGTTCACTAGCATATTTGATGGGAGTGCATGTGTCATACAACATGTGAAAGCTTACACTCGATCATTATTACAGTGGGAAAAGAATGATGCAGTGATGTGTAAATATTTTGCTGCGAGCCTAGCAGGGGATGCTATGAAATGGTTTGAAGGGATACCAATAGAAACCATTGGATCGTTTCATCATTTACAGAACGTCTTTTTAGGACAATACATCAGCAATAATATGTCAAGACCAGGAATTGAAACGGCATTCGGACTTCGCAGAAGAGTAAATGAGAGTTTGCGTCATCTAACAACATGTTGGAGAACCATGTGTAGTGAAATGGCAAGACGAGTGGATGAGCGACACCTTATTCTGGCATTTGTCAACGCTCTTTTCCCTATAGATTTATTATATACTCAAATCTTCAGAATAAAGGATACAATAACAATATCAGAGTTGCGCGAATTCCAAGAGGAATACATAGCATTGGAAGAGAAACAAAGAGATATGGAGTCATATCCAGTGGTGGTACCTGATGCGAAGAGCGGAAATGCAAGCTTACTCCCAAGAATGACAAATGTTGTTGCGAGTACCTCGTAGGGGAATCAAGGAAAGAACATTATAGAGAGGGAACAAAAGCTAGTAGCCATGGGTAGTGCAGATCAAGAAGAATTTGAAAAGGAATATAGAGAAAAACAACTTCAAAATTATAGAGGTAATAATAAGATTCATAGAATGGACAATCCACCAGAAGGCACTAGAGGTTAGCAACCATATCATAATAAGAGGCAAGGAACAGAAAGGATAGTATAGGAACAAATAAATTTGCCAAAGTTGAACACTACAGTAGATAAAGTATGGGAAGCTGCCATCTTAATGGAAGAAATTCCTGAGCCACACAATGTAGGAGATGAGCCACCACCAGGAAGGAGGAGTAAATATTTTTGTGTATTTCATCGCTTTTATGGTCACACAACAAATAATTGCAGAAATGTGAGGAAAATCATATTGCGAATGATAGAACAAGGGAAGTTGGATCATTTCTTAGAACAACAACCAAAGAATTTACCACCACCACCACCACCGGGAGGAAACACATATGGAACGGAGAAAGGAAAGAATACATATATAATTGAAGTAGGTGCAAAAGCAAAAAAACTTATATTGCAATTCAATTATACATTCATTCAAAAACATAGAAGACTTCCATGACAATATCTTGAGTAGGGTGTATGCGAGAGATGTTGATGGAAGGGAAATTCTCAACGTTGCGAAAGTATCACCATTAAAAGACTGGTAAAAACAGATTATTTCATTCGGTGCGGAAGAAACACTAGGAGGAGGGGAATCGCACGAATGTCCATTAGTAGTGAGATTAGGAATTAATCCGAAACCAAAGGTAGAGGATGATGAAGAAGATGAAGCAAATACATGTGCAATAAATAGAATACTTATAGATCCTGGAAGTTCTTTGGATATTCTTTTCTATCCTACATTCAAAATTATGGGTGGAAGGGATGACGAATTAATTCCTTCAACATATAAAATTTATGGTTTCAATGGAACTGCTAACAAGCCAAAAGGAGAGGTGACAATGAAGATTCTTCTTCAAAATTTACCAACGGAAATTGTATTATGTGTCGTGGATGTCGAATCACCTTATAATGCTCTAATTGGAAGGCCATGGTCGCATAGTATCTTGGGCGTAGCTTCGACATTTCACCAGTGCATAAAATTTCCTTTACCTCAAGGTATTGGCATAATAAGAGGAGATACAGCTGTAAGTAGAAGTTGTCAAGAAATCGATATTGATAAGTGCGAAGAAAGATAAGGTAAACAAAGAAATTGGAAAAAGCATGTTGCAGAGAGTCAAAGAGCTGAGAGATTAATGGTGGGCGAAGTGTATAAAGTTGGAAAAATAGATAAGCACAATACTGAGGCAGAACCTTCTGCGAATAATACTTAGCGAGCCAGAGATATCACTTCTACAGGAAGAGGAGGAATACGGAAGAAGAAGTCATGTTCTCGAGATACAAGTGAAAGGTGCGATGGCTCTCGCGCAGAAGAGATTGAAGAAGCTATGCGAAATAATGTTTTGGAAATCATCTGCGAGATCAAGAAAATACAAAAAGAAAAAGGGACAAATGAGTAGTATGGAGAAATTAATAAGAAATTTATGTACTAGAGTTGTATATAAAATCAAATATTGAGAATGGAATGACAAATTCTAATTTCAACTATGATAAGACCTTAATAAAAGGCACCAGAAATGAAAATTTTAACCAGATAGACTAGGAATTCGAATGTGGCGTGCAACCTAGTTCGCATACATGCAAGAGGCAAAAAATTAAGACCTATCGCAAGTCATAATTGGAGATAACCTAGTTCGCATACATGCATGACTCAAGGGAAAGCTACACCGACCCTGGAACTTGTGTCAGGGAGATTTGGGGTGAGAAAAAATGAAAAAGTCAATACAGGAGAGGTGCCTTAAATTTTCAGTCTAAGTTCATAATCTTAGATTGGAAGACCAAGGTGAGAAAGTCTCTCCTAAGGAGTGCAGAAACTTGATCATGGCAAATAATATTAATTATACTATCAAGATGAGTCAACTAGCAGAGGCAAGGATGGGAATGTAAAAAGAATGTTACTTGCCCCATTTGATAGTTTCATATACATGCGAGAAAGAATAATATTTTGGATACGAATTTGAACAATGGGAAGTCTATATTAAAAAAGTGAAGATTAATGTTTAAAAGGTGCATATTTTCAAGATTACAAACAAGTGAAAATGATTAATCTTCATTTCCTTCGTCTCGCTCAGCCTCAGACTCGCTTACTTCTTCTTCAGATTCTTCATCTTCTCCATCACTATCGAAAATGTCAAGATTAGGTTCATTGTCAGGAACCTCCAGAAATCTATACTTTGAGAGAGGAATGTTATTCTCAATGCAAACTTTTCTAACAGCAGCTTCACGAGCACGATTAGCATCATTACTATTATTTGAAATCATAGTGATGAAATTCTTTAATTGCTGGTACTTGGAGTTGCGAGCAGATAACTCTTTTTCTTCAGAAGATAAGCGAGCCTTTAATTCTTCAATTTCTTGAAGATAATCCTTCTCCTTCTCTGCGAAATATGAATAAGCAAGTTAGGAAGGAAGAAAATGTTATTCCCAAAGAATAGACAAATATTAAAAGAGCAACATATGACCTTCATAATTGGAAACAATGTCTTTAACCAGTGCAGAATGTTCAGTTTGAAGGCTCACATTTACAGCCAAACTCTTCCTAGCATCGTTCAGAACCCTAGCAACCCAAATAAATTCAACTTCACTTTCTATGAGAAGTTGTGAGCGAATTAAATTTCTTTCCTCAAAAAGTACATTCTTTTCGCTCAAAGCTGAATCACGTTCTTTCTGAACTTTAATAATGGATTCTTGGAATTTTTCTAGTGCTTTAGCACCCTTAAGAGCAACCTCATCTTTATCGCTAATAAGCTTATTCTTCTTCGTCTCCAAGATATGAATTGTTTCTTTACTCTCCTGAAGACGACGCTTAAAGTTGTTAATTGTATTCAATGAGCTTCTATGGTCTTTTCTAAGAGCGGCATATTTCAGTTTTAACTCTTCCAAACTCAGACTCTCAAATCCTTGGGTAGGGTAATTATTTAAAGAAGAGTTAAGATGTTCTAAAAGAATTTCGTCATCGGGGAGATTGGCTGCCTCATCTGACAAGTTATAAATGTCTAAGAATATAACAAAATAATAAGTGCGAATTATCGCATAGGAATGGAAGAATGGGGAGAGTAAAGATTACATACCAATGAGTTCATCATTTCTTTCTCGGGCTCTGCGAATCAGTCCAGTATTGGTTGAGTTTTCGGTTTTAAGTCTAATATTTTCTGTTTCCAGCTTAAGAAGTTTGCTCTTATAATCTGAAGAGATTACATAAGACAAACGGGCTTCCTGCGAGAACACAAAGGAAATATTATATACAAGAGTAAGGCAATACTAAGGCAATACTAAAGAAAAGACAAAGAACAAAGTCGCAAATATTACCAAGGAACTAATTGTATTTGGAGATTTGGATTTATCGCAGAGGCAGATCCACGAAGAGATGGATCATCCAAAGTAGGGGCATCGCAGATCCTTGATACCATTTTAAAGGCACAATTTACTTCCTCATTATTAACAGCAGTCAAAAGATCCCCAGCAAAAAGATTAGATAACTCTTTCAGAGAGGACTAGACTGATGAATCTTTAGGAGTATCCTCATCACTAGATTCCGAATTGGAGGAAGAATCGTATCTTTTAAGTTTTCTGGAAAGGTCATTGATGTAATTTTTATGTTGTTGTAGAAAGTGGTAAAAAGAGATTCGTTCAACTCGAACTTGTGAAGGATTTTTTTTAGACTTAAATTCAAAACAAAAATAGAAAACTCACTAAAAATTATAGCAAACTCTGACAAAGATGTTATCAATATTTAAAGAACACTGAGGCTAAGATTCCACTATTTTCCAAGTTCAAAGTGATTTAATCCAATATTTATATTCATGCAATTTTCTCGTTCAATTTGATTCTAAACTATTGCGACAAGTAGATTCTCAAAATAACAATTGTAAATCCGAAGCATAGAACATCAAAAACATAGGTCCAAGTATGCTCTATCAAAAGAAATCACAATTGTTTAACAAAAATCATTCAAACAATTATTGATCAAGGCAAAATAATCATAAAAATAATTGCAATAAATAAATAAATAAGAATATACCACTTCTTGTTGGAAAAATTGCTTCCTCGATCTCCTCAGCAATGGGGTTTAGCTCCTCATATTAACCACTTTCTCAAAATACATGTTTGTTGCTCCAAAGTTGATTAAAAAGAAGAGAAGGTATAAAACAACGTGTTTGTAACAGTTATAATTGTTACAGAACCACTGTTACAAAGGACTCTAACACAGAACTGTTGCGAACTGAAAGTAATTTTTACAGAAATTGTGACAAATGGTGTTGAGTTTGAAAGAAAAGGCCACGGATTTTGCGACCTTCTTCTTCTGTTGTTTTCTGGTTGTTCTCTTCCTCGCCTGTATGTTCTCTGCAACTTGCGATTTTGCTCTGAAATGCTCCTTAACCTCCCCAAAGTTCTCCAAGGTCTCGATTCCCCTTCTTGACTCCCAAACATCATATATATACACCTCAGGCCAAAAAGATCTCGTGAAAATCTTCCAAATATCTTCCCTGCCTTTCACCGGAAGTCACGGCTTATTTCCTCTCTTGTTCTATTCTTTATGCGGCTTCCAAACCAAAGCCAACGTCTCAGACTCTCTCAAATATAATCTTAACTTAAACAGAGAATCCTATTTCCGTATCTACATGTATCTTTCCCGGTATAATCTGAAAATTGCCGAGAATATATCCAACTCCCTGTTTTGATGCAAATCGATAACTGCTCCTATTTTCTCGAATCTGTCCACCTTACCCTCCCTGTTTTGGACTAACAGGATTATACCAATCCGTATCTGGCTTAAACTTCGACTAAAACTGTCCCAAGTCGTCAACAGAACTCGATAAACTTTCACCTCCTGTGTTTCGATCCAACACAATGATGCAGCCAATTATGATAGATCAAAACACCCATACCAGCTCTCTTATGCTCTAACAGGACCATCCCAAACCAAAACAGCGATTGAATCTCCACCGGAATATCCCAATAGAGTCCAAAAATCGTGATAAATTATCCTCCCATGTTCAGCTCAAAACTCCATATAGCGTCCTGTATTTTCGAATCTGGAAGACCTACCAACCCTGTTTAGTCGTAACAGGGTGGTACCAATCAAGGCAGCCATTAAGTCCATTTGAAACTCGATCAAATCTCTCTTTGCAAATCATGCTGCAAAACTGAATTTTGAATTCAGTTATTCCCGCCAAAATCCGTGGAGAAGAAAAGAGTCACCCCCTATCCTGAGTAGGGGTGCGAATAGCAGGTGTCTTGGGGGTGACCTGAAGGTGCCCCTTAGTAATTTGGTTATCCCTTACCCATAGCGAGAGTCCGAATAGCAGGTGTCCTCCGGGCGCTTTTCGAGCCGATTTTTCCAAAAATGTTTATTGGCCAAAAATACCTACACACACATAAAACACCATAATAAGTACAAAGAGCACTATTAATATATAGAATCGAGACAAATTAGACACAAAAATGTATCAAATCTATCAAATATTTGCTAGTCCCAAAAATAAAATAAAATTCTTTGCTAGTCCTCAAGCTTTAAAAAATAAAATAAAATTTTTGATGGGGAGTTTTAACATGGGGGACAAATCATGTCTTGACATGTGTTTTTCCAATTAATTGTTTTAACGATTGCATAAATATAAAAGATAATCAATATTTTCACCAAAAATAAGCCTTTAATATATTTAAACAAAATTTGATGGAATTAATTTTTAGTAGCGACACATGTTAAGATATGATTTGTCCCCCATACCCCCGGTCAAAAACGTTATAGTTATCTCGGGAGGATTTACCGGAGGTGTACCCACAAAAACTTTACTCAGGACCCTAACTATCTACGAGAACTTTGGAAGGCACTAAAAATCTCCTTGGTTGGCATACTTATTGACTACAAGAGGAAGTACCCCGATGCGAAATTCCAATTGATGTACACGAGTTTGCACTCAAGCATACTAAAATTCATATATAAGTCACAGAGCTCTACTCATATAGTCGCACTATGGACATCAATACCCGGAGTAAAAACTAATCACATGGATAGGTCAAGAAGATGGATATAGAGAAAAACATAGATGGTTTTGATGTTTATTAAGTGAATGGTGTTTCCCATATCTGTCTGAAGGCCTCCGCCAAAATGAACCTATCCTAATGGACTGAGATACCGGTCTGGACTAATATCAACACAACTGGCATATACAAGGGAACCAGTGGTCGATAATCCTAACTCTAGGTCAACACAACTGGCATATACAAGGGTTCCAGTGGTCGATTTTATTAAATTTATTCTGATTGGTCTGATGGTCTGGTCTCAATTTCTCTTTCTTTTTTTCTTTTTTTTTATATATCTCAATCAATCTATTTCACCCTAGCATTGGTAACAACTTCATTCGTGGGCCCCACCTAATCACTTAGAGAAACATAGTTTAAAAACAAAACAAATAAAAACATAAGTGAAAAGGACTCAACGAGATATGGTGAAACTATCATGTTATTTCTAACACCTGAGCTCTGTGCTTTTATGAATAGAATCTTTAGATGTTTCCATCTAATCAGATTGGTTCCTCAACTCCTACAACCAAAATGCTTCCATCCACTTAGATTGGTTAGTGACATCCTTAATAAGCATAAATTTCTAGGCTCTGGAGTTTATTTATTGTAAAAAAGGCAACAAAAGTTTTACCCCACCCCCAAACTTTTAACATTGTCCTCAATGTTTCTAATTAAAGAACAGTACCAAAAATATAAGTAACATGAGGAAATAGTAAAGAGAGAAGTCGGAAAGATAGTACAGGTGAAGTGTAACCAAAAACCTACAAA
The DNA here is from genome assembly GCA_023531295.1 of Papaver armeniacum. Lineage (NCBI taxonomy): Eukaryota > Viridiplantae > Streptophyta > Magnoliopsida > Ranunculales > Papaveraceae > Papaver > Papaver armeniacum. The sequence continues at coordinate 130,057 of JAJJWW010014285.1, forward strand.
AATAATATACAACATACAAAACCGCCTCGATGGTCAATCAAGGTAAACAGGTCCTCCGGAGGGACCTCCTCAACATCACCTGTAGGAAAAGGCTCTAAAAAGGGCTTCAATCGCTGACCGTTAAACTTTGAAGAACTACTACCATCTGGTGTCTCAATCTCAATAGCACCATGAGGAAAAACAGTACGGACCACAAAAGGACCGGTCCACCGAGATTGCAACTTCTAGGAAATAGATGCAAACGAGTGTCATACAAAAGAACTTTTTGACCTGGAGAAAATGACTTTCGTAAAATATTCTTATCATGCACAAGTTTCATTTTGTTCTTATACTCCTTAGCACTATCGTATGCATCTCTACGAATCTCGTTCAACTCATTGAGCTGGAGCTTTTTGTGAGCTCCTGCCTTGTCAAGTGAAAAGTTTAAGTTCTTAATAGCCCAATAGGCTCTATGCTCTAACTCAATAGGCAGGTGACATGCCTTGCCAAACACTAAACGATAAGGGGACATTCCAATGGGTGTCTTAAACGCAGTACGATAAGCCCATAAGGCATCAGTAAGCCTCGACGACCAGTCTTTCCTATTGGGATTAACTGTTTTCTCTAAAATACGCAAAATTTCCTTATTGGAGACCTCTACCTGACCACTAGTCTGTGGGTGATATGGGGTAGCTACTTTGTGGGTAATACCATATTGTTTCATTAAAAGAGCAAACGGTCTATTACAAAAGTGTGAACCTCCATCACTAATTATAGCTCGCGGTGTACCAAAACGTGTAAGTATGTTCTCTTTCAAAAACTGGACTACGACCCTGTGGTCATTTGTTTTACACGGAACCGCCTCAACCCACTTAGACACATAGTCTACAGCGACAAGTATGTAAAGATAACCTAAAGAATTAGGAAATGGACCCATAAAATCAATGCCCCACACATCAAAGACCTCAATCACTAAAATAGGGTTCAAAGGCATCATATTTCTATGGGAAATGGTTCCTAACTTCTGGCAACGCTCACAAGAAACACAATGACTATGGGAGTCTTTAAATAACGAAGGCCAGTAAAAACCACACTGTAATATCTTAGCAGCAGTCTTCTTAGCACTAAAATGACCCCCACATGCATGTTCATGACAAAAGGAGATAATACTAGACTGGTCACTCTCATGTACACATCTCCTAATAATCTGGTCTGGACAAAACTTAAACAGATAAGGATCGTCCCAAAAGAAATGCTTAACCTCGGCTAAAAACCTAGAACGATCTTGCTTACCCAAATGTTGAGGCATTCGACCAGTAATAAGATAATTCACTATATTTGCATACCAAGGTGATTGGGAAACAGAGAACAATTGTTCATCAGGAAAGCTATCCAGTATAGGAAGGGAATCATTAGGGAACTAACAACTAGCCTAGACAAGTGGTCTGCTACTACATTTTTGGCACCCTTTTTATCTCTAATGTCTGGACAAAATTCTTGTAACAAAAGGATCCACCTAATCAATATAGGTTTGGTATCCTTCTTAGACAAAAGGTATTTCAAAGCAAAGCATGATCGGTATAGATTACGATCTTAGAACCTAATAGGTAGGATCTAAACTTATCCAAGGAAAACACGATGGCTAACGGTTCCTTCTCGGTAGTTGTATAGTTCATTTGGGAATCATTCGAGTTTTGCTAGCATAGTAAATCACATGAAGTAATTTGTTTTCTCGCTGACCTAGCACAACACCTATAGCATAATCGAAGCATCACACATAATTTCAAAGGGTAGGTTCCGAGTTAGGTGCTGGACTATCGGGGTAGTAGTGAGTAAATTCTTAAGATTCTCAAAAGCCTCTAAACAAGCATCATCAAAGACAAACTTAACATCTTTTGCAAGTAAATTGCAAAGAGGTCTAGAAATCAAGCTAAAATCCTTAATGAAACGACGGTAAAAACCTGCATGCGCTAGGAATGACCTAATATCTTTTACGGTTTTTGGGACATGTAAAGTCTTAATAAGGTCAACCTTGGCTTTGTCTACCTCTATACCCTTTGAAGAAACGATGTGCCCTAACACAATTCCTGATTTAACCATAAAATGGCATTTTTCCCAATTAAGCACTAAATTCTTTTCCTTACACCTAGTCAACACTAATGTCAAATGATGCAAGCACTCATCAAAAGATGAACCAAACACTGAGAAATCATCCATAAAGACCTCTAGAAACCGTTCTACCATATCAGAAAATATGCTCATCATGCAACGTTGAAAAGTCGCAGGGGCATTACAAAGCCCGAAAGGCATGCGTCTATACGCAAAGGTACCAAAGGGACATGTAAAAGTGGTTTTCTCTTGGTCTTACGGGGCAATAACGATCTGATTATAACCGGAGTAGCCATCTAAGAAGCAATAATGACTATGTTCAGCTAATCTCTCTAGCATTTGGTCGATAAAAGGAAGGGGAAAGTGATCCTTCCTTGTGACCTTGTTCAATTTCCTATATTCGATACAGACACGCCATCTCGTGGTCACTCGAGTTGGGATTAACTCATTATTATCATTCGGACTACGGTGATACACGATTTCTTGGGGACAACCCGAACGGGCTGACCCACTTATCATCCGAAATTGGGTAGATAATACCCGCATCTATCAACTTAAGCACCTCTTTTCGAACTACCTCTTTCATGTTAGGGTTCAGTCGACGTTGCATCTCCCTAGAAGGTTTGGAGTCTTCTTCTAAATGAATCTGATGCATATACACAGTAGGACTTATACCCTTAATGTCTGCTATTGTCCACCCTAAAGCTTCCTTATTGTCTTGAAGTACTTTTACTAGCCTACTTTCCTGATCACTATCCAAATCGGAAGCTACAATCACAGGTAAAGTCTCAGATGGGCCTAAAAACACATACTTTAGAGTGTCGGGTAGTGGTTTTAGGTCCAACTTAGGAGGCTCTTCTAAAGAAGAAATTAAGGTATTCTCAGAAACTGGTAATGGTTCGAACCTAGCTTTCCATTTATCAGTGTCTAACACAGGGGTAGAATCTATTAGAGAATTCACTTGTGCAATAGTGCTATCGTCATTAAAATCTAAACCAAAATGGGATAGACAACTTTCTAATGGGTCTTTAGACAAAATGTTTGGTAATGACTCCGGAACTAAGGATTCTATCATGTTCACCTCTTCAACACATGTGTCATCTAGATCATAAGGTAGCTTACTGACATTAAAAATGTTCATCTCCATAGTCATATTACCAAAAGATAAATTCATCACACCATTTCGGCGAGTTAATGATCGCATTAGACGTAGCTAAAAATGGGCGACCTAATATCACGGGTATACGGTTCTCTCGGGCCGGGGACAGGTTGGGTATCTAGGACCACGAAATCCTTTGGATAAATAAACTTGTCTACCTCAATAAGAACATCCTCAATAACACCTCGAGGAATTTTAACGAGACCTATCGCCTAACCGCAATGTCATCTCGAGTAGGTTTCATTTCACCAAGTCCTAGCTGTAAGTACACATGGTATGGCAGTAAGTTCACACTGGCTCCTAAGTCAAGTAAAGCTTTTTCTACCCGGTGTTTACCTATTGTACAAGCAATGGTAGGTGAACATGGGTCTTTGTACTTTGGAGTTGTAGTGTTCTGAATGATCGAATTTACGTGACTAGCTAAAAAGGCTTTCTTATGGACGCTAAGTTTTCGCTTTCGCGTACACATATCCTTAAGGAACTTGGCATAAGCAGGAATTTGCCTAATTGCATCTAATAAAGGAAGGTTTATGGTAACTTGCTTAAAAACCTCCAATATGTCATTAAAGTTCGATTCCTTCTTTGTTGGTACTAATAGTTGGGGAAACGGGGCTCTAGGCACAAAATCAGACCTCTCAGGAACCGAATTGGCATCATCAGAAATTTTATCAGTCTCCTCAGCTAGTGGTGGTCCTGAGGGGTGAACTACAGTATGTTCACTATCGGGAATGGTTACCTGATTGTCTACTACTCTACCACTCCTAAGGGTTCTAATAGCATTCAACTGATTCGATGTTTTTGCACCTACTTCATGAACTCCTCTAGGATTGGGATTAGTCTGACTAGGAAACCTTCCATTATCTCTTTCACTTAAGGTCTTAGCTATTTGGCCCACTTGAAGTTCTAACTTAGCAAGGCTCTGAGCATTAGTTTGAAAGTTCTGCTTGGTTTCCTGTTGCAAACTAACATGGTTCTGTGCTAACATTTCTTGAGTTTTTGCTAACATTTTAATAGATTCCTCTAAGCTAGTCGTTTTATTTTCTAAGCCTGAAGAATTCTTAGTCTAACCAAAACCTAAGGGAGCATTAGAATTACTAAACTGACCTTGACTTTGGCCCTTAGACCACGAAAAGTTCGGATGGTTTCTCCAACCAGGATTATAGGTTTCTGAATATGGGTCAAACTTTTGACGGTTATCAAATCTACTGTTATTATAGAGAGCATTGGCTTGCTCTTCATTATTATGACCTTCCCAAAAAGGCTCCAATCTACCACTAGTGTGACCCACTTCTAAAGCTTCTAACCTTTTCGCTATTGCAGCAATTTTGGCATCTGATTCAAAGCCTCCTTCTACCCTATTAACGTGTCCTCTGCCTAGAAGAATTGTTTTCTGGGGTTCCTTATTATTTTCCCATTGTTGGGTCTTTTCGGCGATTTCATGCAAATATGTCATCGCCTCATCAACTGTTTGGTTTTCAAACCCACCTGTACACATAGATTCTACTGTGGTTGTAGTGGAATAATATAAACCCTCATAAAGGATCTGAACTAACCTAACCTTTTCGAGACCATGATGAGGACATTGGGTTAATAGATCATTGAACCTTTCCAAATACCTATACAAAGATTCTCCCTCCTATTGAGAAAACGTGCAGATTTGCGTCCTAATAGACGATGTTTTGTGCCTAGGGAAAAACTTGTTCAAAAAGGCTGATGTAAGTTGTTCATATGTTTCTATTGAACCAGAAGCCAAAATATATAGCCACGATTTGGCTTTATCTTTCAAGGAAAAAGGGAATAACCTGAGTTTCAAAGCATCATCATCAAGGTTTCTAATCTTTAGGGTACTACAAATTTCCTCAAAGTCCCTAACATGGAAATAGGGGTTTTCATTTTCTTTCCCTTAGAAGATTGGGAGCAGTTGTAAGGTCCCAGGTTTAAGTTCATAATTTGCTTCCGTTTCAGCTAATCTGATACACGAGGGACGAGTAGTCCTAGTCGGGTTCAATAATGCTTTCAAAGTTGCCATTTCTGGCACTATCGAAATATTAGGGATTGTCTCCTCAGTAAAAGATGGATGTTCAAAACTAGACTTTCCAAAATCAGAGGTCTCTAGATTAAGGTAATCAAGATTCTTGTTTTCTAAAATATCACTTCTAGGTTTTTCACGCATAAACCGTCCTAGAGCGTCTCTTTTTCGTTCCGACGTACACAAGAATTCAACAAAAATCTGTGCACATGCAAATGCTGGGCTCACTAATTTAGGTAAGCTTGGGTTACCACAGCAAAATATACCCAAAGGTACGAGGCTGTGGTTTGTGGACTTTCAGCTGGTAACTCCCAAAAGGCCCAAGGCACGAGTTCAGCTTACTAATCCACGAGTTTTCCTAAACTCGGTGATCTGACGAGGGATGCAATTGGTGTGTGCAGTTGTATTTTTTTTTTTTTTATAATAAATAAAAATAAACAAGCAAGCAACAAAAATAATTACAAGTCCAAAACTAAATAAAAACTTCCAAAATAAATATAACCAAAAATAAAAAGTGTCTTGGATTTTCTGCACTTTTTATGGCAAGTCCAACTTTTCACCTCGTTCCTAACAAAACCTGCACATCAACAGCAAAAATACCCAAAGTAAAATCAAAGAAAATGAAAATATAAATAAATAAAAAAATCTAAACCCTAAACCCAAAAAGAAAAATAAATCTAAAACCCTAAAAACAAGTCCGCGTCAGCGGCGCCAAAAATTGATGTAATTTTTATGTTGTTGTAGAAAGTGGTAAAAAGAGATTCGTTCAACTCGAACTTGTGATGGATTTTTTTTAGACTTAAATTCAAAACAAAAATAGAAAACTCACTAAAAATTATAGCAAACTCTGACAAAGATGTTATCAATATTTAAAGAACACTGAGGCTAAGATTCCACTATTTTCCAAGTTCAAAGTGATTTAATCCAATATTTATATTCATGAAATTTTCTCATTCAATTTGATTCTAAACTATTGCGACAAGTAGATTCTCAAAATAACAATAGTAAATCCGAAGCATAGAACATCAAAAACCTAGGTCCAAGTATGCTCTATCAAAAGAAATCACAATTGTTTAACAAAAATCATTCAAACAATTATCGATCAAGGCAAAATAATCATAAAAATAATTGCAATAAATAGATAAATAAGAATATCCCACTTCTTGTTGGAAAAATAGCTTCCTCGATCGCCTCAGAAATGGGGTTTAGCTCCTCATATTAACCACTTTCTCAAAATACATGTTTGTTGCTCCAAAGTTGATTAAAAAGAAGAGAAGGTATAAAACAGCGTGTTTGTAACAGTTATAATTGTTACAGAACCACTGTTACAAAGGACTCTAACACAGAACTGTTGCGAACTGAAAGTAATTGTTACAGAAATTGTGACAAATGGTGTTGAGTTTGAAAGAAAAGGCCACGGATTTTGCGACCTTCTTCTTCTGTTGTTTTCTGGTTGTTCTCTTCCTCGCATGTATGTTCTCCGCAACTTGCGATTTTGCTCTGCAATGCTCCTTAACCTCCCAAAAGTTCTCCAAGGTCTCGATTCCCCTTCTAGGACTCCCAAACATCATATATATACACCTCAGGCCAAAAACATCTCGTGAAAATCTTCCAAATATCTTCCATGCCTTTCACCGGAAGTCACGGCTTATTTCCTCTCTTGTTCTATTCTTTATGCGGCTTCCAAACCAAAGCCAACGTCTCAGACTCTCTCAAATATAATCTTAACTTAAACGAGAGAATCCTATTTCTGTATCTACATGTATCTTTCCCGGTATAATCTGAAAATTTCCGAGAATATATCCAACTCCCTGTTTTGATGCAAATCGATAACTGCTCCTATTTTCTCGAATCTGTCCACCTTACCCTCCCTGTTTTGGACTAACGGGATTATACTAATCCGTATCTGGCTTAAACTTCGACTAAAACTGTCCCAAGTCATCAACAGAACTCGATAAACTTTCACCTCCTCTGTTTCGATCCAACACAATGATGCAGCCAATTCTGATAGATCAAAACACCCATACCAGCTCTCTTATGCTCTAACAGAACCATCCCAAACCAAAACAGCGATTGAATCTCCACCGGAATATCCCAACAGAGTCCAAAAATCGTGATAAACTATCCTCCCATGTTCAGCTCAAAACTCCATATAGCGTCCTGTATTTTCGAATCTGGAAGACATACCAACCCTGTTTAGTCGTAACACTGTGGTACCAATCCAAGGCAGCCATTAAGTCTGGCTGAAACTCGATCAAATCTCGCCTGCAAATCATGCTGCAAAAATGAATTTTGAATTCAGTTATTCACGCCAAAATCCGTGGAGAAGAAAAGAGTCACCCCCTATCCAGAGTAGGGGTGCGAATAGAAGGTTTCTTGGGGTGACGTGAAGGTGCCCCTTATTAACTTGGTTACCCCTTATCCATAGCGAGAGTCCGAATAGCAGGTGTCCTCCGGGCGCTTTTCGAGCCGATTTTTCCAAAAATGTTTATTGGCCAAAAATACCTACACACACATAAAACACCATAATAAGTACAAAAATGAGCACTATTAATATATAGAATCGAGACCAATTAGACACAAAAATGTGTCTATCAGTCATCCGCTGAAGAAGTCGTTTTGGACGAAGATTTAGACACGATTTTTTTATAAAGGTCCTTTCCTTTACCCGAAGTCTCAGCACCCAAAGATTTCACTTACGCGAATAATCAAGATACGAAACAGAGGCAACAATATTCTTTAAAATAGAAAAAAGAATGTTTCTTACTTTCTTATTATGCGAAAATGATACATCGTGTGAAGCCTTGGCTCTTTTAACAACCTGCGTGGAAGGGAGTAGGGAAATAAGAAGAAATTGAGGGTACTTATTTAAGGATAGATTATCAAACTTCGGACAGTTCAAATTGTGCGAGATTAAGAGTACTTATGTAAAGATCACATACCATTTTCTTTCTCTCAGTTTCGGACAGTTCAAGTTTCCAAGGTTGATAAGAAGAAAATTTCTCGGTAAGAGGAAGATCAGAGCCATCCTCAGCCTTACCAGAAACATAGGGGCCTTCTAGAATGGCAGGGCAATTAAGCCAGCTTGAGTCATTAGATCTGCGAGCAGTGCTATTGGATTTATCATTCCAGTCAGCATCTCGCATAATCTTCTTATCTTCAGTAATACCATCTTTTCTTCTTAAGCGAACGACCCATTTAGTTGAATTACTTTTCATAATTCCAACATAATAATTTTTGAGGAAATTATCAAGAGTGTATTCGGTAGAGTCGATGAATTTATCACGGTATGATTTGTTTCGCACTTCCTAAGGATAAGGGGTCTCTAATCCAGCTGCGCGGCGAGAATATTCCAATGATATTCTAATCGCATCACCACTTAGTTGGAATATTCCCCGTGCGAATCGATCATCAACAAGAATTTCATAGAATAAGGGAATTTCTGGGTTATACAAGGGAATTGGAAGGTTATTCAGAAGTTGCCCTAATGACACAATAACTCTTTGATTGTTCCATTGTTCAGAGTTGATCAAATCAAGATTTAGTTTGGATGAATAATCAGAGGACGAAGGAAGAGAAAGTAAATAACCTTTTGAATTGAGTTCTTCCTTTAACCTGGTGAATTCTGTCTCCATCTTCTTACCAGCTGGAGCCATTGAATGATGGGAATGAAGAAGAGTGAAACTTATTAGATAAAGATCGAGATCAATAAAATCAATAGCAGAGAAGACGAAGTAAGAAGTAAAAAGAAGAAGGAAGATATATAGGAGAAAATAAGTCTCATTTTTCAAGATTTCATTCCATTAATGCGAAGAATGAATGGATAAAAACAGGCGGTTAAAAGGAAGTGTCAGGTAATGAATGGTTAAGAAAACGCACGTAAATAAAGAAAACTGGAATTCCGGAAGGGTGTCGGCAGAGTGGAATACGAAAAGATACGCATGTGCGATATTATATGATATGAATTTCTCATATCGTTCACCCTTTAGAGTAAGCGAAATGAGAAGAGGCAAAATGTAGGAATGGAATATCGCACATATGATGAGTATGCGAAGTGAAGACTATCTAATGTAAGCGAGGACTATCACACATAGTATAATCAAGGTGACGTACTGGATGATGTTAGCAAAGTCACGAGTATAGTGTGATGGTCTATGCGAAGTATAAACTGTGCGAGAATGAGTAAGTGTATATGAGCGAATATAACGCACAGTGATTCCGAAAATAGTGGATCTCTTAGTTGTCATCCACTATGTAGAACCCTATATAAGGGGAAAGAGTTATCACACCAATGGAGATTTTTTAGTATGTGTTAGACAAGAAACTATGAGAGAGAAAGTTTATTTGGAGAGCAAGTTAAGTCATTTTAATATCTTGTAACCAACTTGAATCTTAATAATTAATAAAGAATTCTATTATGATCACTTAGAGTCTCGTTTAGATATATGGGGATGTGGTTGTAGGATTTCCTGCAACTACAACAACTAATGCCACCATATATTGCCGCTTATCAGGTTCAAACACGTGTACATCGATCATTTGTTCGCACCTGGTAACATGCATGTGGCAAATCATAGTTTCATGCCAAGATTCACCAAATGAGTTGATTTAGAGTATCTGGATGGTTGTTATGCGAATAGATGGCAACAAACTAAGATGCATCATGATAAAGTTGCAGCGAATTTTAACTCTTGTGAGAGCCTCGCGTAGCGCGTTTAGATACAAGTCTGTTTCTGACTTCTGCTTTTCCAGAAATCGAAATCAGAAGTCACATGCAAAACTATTTTGCTTCACAAAAAGTTAATTTTTTCTAGAAATCGTTTTGAAATCTGACAGCCAAACTAACTTCTGACTTTCCGACTTCTAAACGTGGAAAAGTTACTTCTGATGTGCTATCCAAACAGCCTATAAATACTTGGCCTGGTTTTTGAAGCTGTGAACTTCATTTTCGCCACTAACTCGGGCAAGTATTGCATTATAGCTAGAAAGTCTCCACTATTGCTCTATTGGAACGTCCAAGTAATTAATAAGCACCGGGCGGTATGCTGTATGCATGTGTTACCCCAGCACCCAGCTGCTAATATACCACAACTAGTTAACTGATGAAGTGGATGGTTATTAATTTGGGTGTTTTTTTTTTTTCATAAAAAGAGGAAGAAACCCTCTAGCATTACAAATTAAGTTCGTTTGCCAAGATCGAATTGGAATTCGACCAAGGAACAGGTTCATTGAAAAACTGATAATTAAAAGAGGTAATCAAGCCTCCTAGCTCATTTCCTATCCATCTGTGTTGGAGATTGTAGACGTTACAAAAAGTTGCAGTGTGAGCTGCCCATATTACATTTAATCTATTACAAAAGATAAGTTCTGATATTTTAAAGTTCACTACTTCATGATTGGGACTGTGGAAATCATTACTAATAGAGTATCTCTTCTTTCTTGCTTGGGTATACATTCCTTTAAGCAGCATCAGAGTAGGCATTGAATCGCTTTGAAAAGAAACTTCATGTCCACTCCATTGTGTTGCCCACCGGAAAGCAATTTCCGCGCCTTTCTTTTCTAATTCTTCTCTATTGGAGCAAAAGCATGTACTTCCTCTAGCTTCGATGGTGTACCCTGCAAAGTCAGTTAATGTTAAGCCAATGCCAGAAGAAGAAATAGGGTCCATCATGGATAGAGAAATATTTATGTTGTAACACATTTTTCCTTCCACAGTTCTGTTCTCCAATTTGGGTGTTAGCTAGCATTAGAAAAGGTGGTCTTTAATATTTTTCTAATCTACTAGCTGCATCTAATTTTCTTCGTTAACTTTTTTTTTTTTTTGTTTTTTTAAGCAAACTGTTCTTCAGTACGACATCCCACGCATCCTTGCGTTATACCGAGCAAGTCTTATGGTGCATATTATTCCCCATTTACCAGGGCCGTAGCAAACTATTTGGAGGCTCTAGGCAAAGCTAGAGACATGGGGGCTCTCGGTAAGTGATTTTTTTTCTTCTTGGCTTGATATTATAAACATTCAAATGACAAAATTGGTAAAAAAAGATATCTAGAGTGTAAGTACACTTATTTATCTCCATTGCCACGTGCACTACCAGGGTCCACGTGGATGACATTACTCAAAGGATGACACATAGGGGCATCCGTGGCACTCAGACAACGTGCCATCTGTCAAGACCAGCGGTCAGAAATAAAGGGGCACCCGAGATAGGTAGTCCCGCGTAGCACCAAAGGATGGCCTTAACCCATCACGAGGTAAGACATGATCAACGATCAGAAGCAGTCCAACTGACATAGACATGACAAGAGGACTGACACCACTCGCCATGGACTGGACCGCTCCAACCACCCGCATTTAATGTAGCTCAGAGAACACGTGTCGGACAACCAACGATGGAAACAAGGGTTGAACAGCGGGATGAGTCGGGATATAGTCGAAGCCGCGGGGTAACATAGAAGTCCGCGGACCACGCCCGCAGGGTAATATCCAAGTCCGCGTATCATGCACAGAACACAAGAAGATAAGATCTCAACAGCTCATTGTCAGTAGGACCCATCAAATTTAGCTATAAATATGTATCCCCCCCTCCACTGAGAGGGGGACCGAAAAGGAGAGGAAGGAGAGAGAATAGGGAGAAGTAAGTGAGAGTTTTAGCTCAAGTGATCGATGATCACCAGATCTTGTGATCATCTCTGTAATCGTTTATCTTATAGTAAATCACCTCGGATCCAGTGGATGTAGGCCTTAGTCTTGAACCACGTAAACCTTTGTCTCTTTTATCTTTTTGCTTTGATAGTTTCACATACATACTCGTATCTCGGACCTATCGCCTTGGGGAATGATGATGAGATCATGACAAACTAGAGGGGTTTGGAATCTATGAATTATCATCTACCTAGGGATATTGTACACTTCTCACACCTCAGTGCACGTATTCAGTTCTTATTTAGATTGTTTGTGATCACGTGGAATCGACGCCCGATTTCCGTGTTCACAATTTGGCGCTAGAAACAGGGACCTTGTCCCGATAAAAAGATTTATCTTTTCCTGTGACTTCACAGCCTCAACCTCAAAAATTTTTACTTAAAAACGCAAACAGATCTGTTCTTAGACTCGTTTTTCGCACATATTTATGTCTAGTATGTTTTCTACCAACAGATCCGGACATTATATAACCTCTAAACCAACAGATCTGGGCTTTAGCAAACAGACCTGTTATTAGACTTGTTTTTCGCACATATTCATGTCTATTGTGTTTCCTACCAACAGATCTAGGTGCTAGCTGGAATTTCAAGAACAATTCCCACCAAAAGATTTGGGCTTCTTTTTGTTGCAAACAACGACCCATGAATTTTATCTCGTTTAAATCCGCATCCGTCTATGTCTTTCGTATTATTCGCCAAACTAACAACCCGAGTACACTCGTTACCACTAGAAATCGAGTTTATGAAGTCAAAGTTGAACTAACAGCCAACCCGTGGACTTTTGGGTCTCGGATTACCTCCCATATCCTATGTGCAGGTTATAACAATGGAAAGCAACAAAGATCTTTGGGAAGACAAAGATAACTCCAAGAGATGCTCCAAGGACCACACCAAGCGGTGACAAGGAGAGAGACAAAAGGGGCGGGACGCACGACCACGGATAACATGCGGGCCAGGGGCGGAAAGCACATGGCTCTTAGATGCGGGCAACATCGCGGTAGAAGCAAAGAAAGCTGCGGCCGCAAGAGCATTGCACTAAACAAGGGGGTTTCTCAAGTAATTGCTTCCAAAGTAACAGTGCAACCAGGCCAGTAGAGCCTCGGGAGGCTATAGCCAATCGGTGATCCGGAGAACCATCCCTACGGGATGCCGCGGACAATGAACAAGACGAACGACTACGGGAGGATCCAACGGAATAATCGAGCCGGACATGCCGTTAATGGAAGAAATCAATACCACGGTCCCCGAGGGACAAGCTCAACTACGAGGAAGGAATCCCCAATCAAGCGTCAAACCAAACGGCGCAAATATTGGCGCAAGCTGGAGGAGCTACAGAGGAATCAGCTAACGTACGCGGATGCGGTGGCCCTGTTAGCTCAGGAAAACCAGCAACTAAGAGAGAAGATCCTCCGAAGCTCCGAACTAGCAAATTAGCACGACGAAGCTACCTCAGTGCAAACGAGGGACCGAGGGACGATCTTCGAAAACATCCCGCAACCACTAACCGAAGAAGAAGGATACCCCAAAGAGATACGCGGGCAGTAGAAGGTCGACCCGGACTACCAACCGAAACTCAGGACTACTACGACACGGAGGAGGCCACGACATCACAACCCACAAGAAAGACACGGACTTCCATTCGGGACGAGCACCTTTGTTTGGCAATGGAGAACCTCCGCGCGGAAATGCTAGCGAGAGATCAATCAACTCAAGACCGGGCAAGGAGGGAAGGCTAGAGCAGATTATGAAGGAGGCCAACACTACCCCCTTGCACGACGGTTGGCTACGGCTACCATTCCGCAAAAATGTCCGGTCCCGACCTTTGAATGTTACGACGGGTCCGCGGACCCCTCGGCTCATCTACGATATTACAACGGGGTAATGGCGGTGGGATTACGACGAGGCTATACTATGCGAGATATTTCCCTTCAAGCACGAAAGGATCCGCGTTATCTTGGTTTGATAACCTCAAGCCGTGGTGCATTGATTCATATGATCAGCTCACCGAAAAGTTCCTGGCCACTTACATGTACAACAAAGTTGTGAACACGAAGGGATGGACAAGCTCTTCTCACTTGCAATTAAGTACAGGGAGTCCGTTCGAGAATACACGGATAGATGGCACAAAGTATGTCAGGCCATTGGACATGTGGATCCCGTGGTGAGTATTAACTGTTACAAATGGGGGCTTGATAGGATGAGCCCGTTGTTCGTTGAAATCCACGGTACCTCCCCGACCACTGAGGGAGATTTAAGGATAATCATTGAAAAACATGCGAGGTTGGAAGAAATTCAAAAAGATAACCCCCGAGCGCAGGCACAACGAACCCCACGGACAAATTCCGCGGAACTAGTAGACAGGCCCGACCCACACCACAAGGATCGAAAAGACGATCACAAAAGGAGTGGCGAAAGTTTGAAGACCGAGTCTACACGAAACTCAACATCAGACTATCCGCGCATACTAAAGGAGATCAAGGGTCGCGAAGACTTAGGCGGCCCCTGGTCTAAAGGGAAACAACCACCGGCCTCGGCGAGAATCCAAAGAATCTGCGACTTCCACTCGCTTCTACGGACACACGACGAGAAAAATGCAAAAATCTCAAGATAGCAGTACAAAAGCTGATAGATGCAGGGGATCTCAAAAAATATGTGGAAAAGGCTGGAATGGAAGATAGAGCCAAACGCAGCAAACAGGTCCAACTACCTGAGGGTAATCGCACATTGAACTCTATATCCTGCTCAGAAAGCAAAGAGCCAACCCTAACGGCACAAATAGGGAAACGACTGAGAAAGCAATTTGAAGATTACTGTGAGCTTTACAGTATAAATGGGAAGGAAGTAGAAGAGCACGAGGAGTGGATGAACGCACCTCTGATCTTTGAAGCCGATGATATTGAGGACGACATGGAAGATCACAATGACCCATTAATCCTCACATTGCCAATCGCAGGATGCAACATAAGGAAAATCCTCATCGATGGAGGAAGCTCCGTAAATGTCTTGTTTTACGATACATTCAAACGCATGGAGCTTAATGATGAGCAACTCCTGACTTCACACTACACCATCTACGGGTTCAATGGCACGGCTACGAAGCCCCTGGGGGATATTGTCTTACAAGTGGATGCAGGCCCCATGAAAGTCGACACTCGCTTTAGCGTGGTGAACACGCCTTCGCCCTACAATGCCATTATTGGACGAAGATGGGTCCACAAGCTCAAAGGGAGTCGCAGCTACTTACCATCAATACCTTAGATTTCCCACTCCCCTAGGAATAATGGAGATAAAGGGTGATCAAGCTTCCGTAAAAGAGTGCCACGCGATGCAAATACAACTCAACAACGAAGAAGATGAGAAAAGAAAAACCCGCAAGGCTCGGAGCAAGGCGGTATCCAAAGACAAAGCCATCGACGAATATCTGGAGGAAATCTCGGGAAAAAGCTTGTCTAAAGGGAACTCTGTAGGAAACGCGGAGGCCTCAACATCAAAGGTTAATCAGGGCGAAGAATCTGAGGCCACCAAATAGCAATTAAAGAAAATTCCCCACCTGGGGGAACCAAAGCCCACTTTCACATCCTTGGAGGCAGTGAAAGAGATCAACATAGGGACGGAGCGAGAATCCAAGAAAGGTCAAAATAGGAACTCTAATGGACGGAGAACGCGAAGCTTCAGCGATAACACTGCTAAAGGAATACGCGGACATCTTCGCATGGAAACTATCCGATATGCCGGGAATAGACCCAAAGACGGACTGACATGAGCTGCGCATTAAACCCGGCACACCCAGGTGCGACAAAAGATACGAAAGGTGGCCACAGAGCATCACAAAGCAGTAGAAACGGAGCTACGAAAGCTATTAGAGGCCGGTTTTATAAAAGAAGTCAAATACCCCACGTGGATCTCCAACATGGTAATAGTACCAAAGAAAAATGGAGGGTCGAATCGCATCGACTTCACCAACCTGAACAAAGCATGCCCAAAGGATAGTTATCCATTACCCAAAGCATTGACCAGCTAGTCGACTTGAGAGAAGGATATGAAGAGTTGTCATTCATGGACGGATATTAGGATACAACCAACTATTTTTGGAGAAGAAGATCCAGCAACATACTGCATTTTACACACCCCATGGTCTTTATTGTTACGTAAGAATGCCTTTCGGGCTCCGAAACGCGGGAGCAACGTACCAAAGGATGGTCGATGCTATTTTCAAGCCATGGATCGGCAGGACTTTAGAGGTCTACGTCGACGATATGCTCGTAAAAAGCAGAATAAGAAAGAACCACCACCAGGATCTGAAGGACATCTTCGGAGCTATGAGAGAGCACAACATGAAGGTAAACCAGGAAAAATGCACTTTCGGGGTGACCTCAGGAAAATTCCTTGGATATCTGGTGACAAAAAGGGGCATTGAGGTAGATCCCGCAAAAATCCGAGCCATAACAAACATGCCATCTCCGAAGAATCTAAAAGAGGTACAAAAGCTCAATGGATCCCTAGCATCTCTGGGAAGATTCATATCAAGATCCTCGGATAGGTGCAAACTCTTCTTCAACATCTTTTGAAAAAAGGGACTAAATTTGAATGGACGACGGAATGCGAAGAAGCTTTTTGGGCATTAAACAATACCTAGCGAGAAATCCCCATCCTTCAGAAACCGGACCCTGAGGAGGTTTTGGCACTCTACATTGCGGCAACAGACGATGCAGTAAGCGATGTGCTCGTCAGAACCCATACGAAGGAAGAGCAACCGATCTACTATGTCAGCAAGACCATGAATTCCGCGAGAACGAAACTACACGAGAATTGAACAGCTAATCCTAGCCGTCGTATGGTCTACTTTAAAGGCGAGAACGTACTTCTTAACACATGACATACGGATCCGTGTCGGGCACCCTTAGAGACCATCCTCAAAGGGCGGGAAAGGTAGGACGAATAGCAAAATGGAGCACGTACCTCGACCCGTTCAACATCCACTATGAGCTCCAACACTCCCGAAATCGCAGTATTAGCGAGACTTTCTAGCAGACACGCCTTTGGACGACGGAGAAGAAGAAGTACGCATACAAGGATGGAAGGCTATGGACGCCCCGAAATAGAAAAACGAGAGCCAAATAATATTTTGAGCGGTGAACCCACGGCGGTGGGAAGTCTTTGTTGATGGCTCCAAAAATAGAGAGGCGCGAGGATAGGCATCGTCATCACCACACCCACGGGGGACAGAATCGTGCACGCATTCAGATTGGAATTCGAAGGCCATACCAATAACATCGTAGAATATGAAGGAGTGATCCACGCTCTCCGCTTGATAATTGAATTAGGGATACAAGAAGTGCGGGTAACAAGCGACTCACAACTGATCATACGGAAAATAGGCTACGAATACAATGTGTACGACGAAACACTAATGGCATACATGGCTCTAGTGCAAACATTGGCCTCCCAAGTACCAAAAATCAGTTTCCGACATCTGCGCAGAAAGGAACTTAGACACGCGGATGCTCTGGCATATATATCGTCCATGCTTAAAAACGAGGATGTCAAAGCAATCAAAGTAACAAGAGTGTACGAACCATCCATCAAACTCCCAGAAACGTGCATGGCTAACCAACGCAAACCTAAGGAGAAAGATATCTCTGACGAGGATGTCGGAGAATACATATTCGACGATTTCCAGAACGAGGACATTACACGACAAGCGGAGGAAGACGACGATTATAGTCAGGAGGCAGATTGGAGATCAGAAATCCACTCTTTCCTCAAAGAAGGGAAACTCCCCCAGGACACCAAACAGGCTAGGAAGGTGCAGTCAAGAGCAGGGATGTACGAGCTAAGAGACCAAGCCTTATACAGAAAATCATTCCTCGGACCACTTCGTCGCTGCCTATCCCGATCAGAGGGACATGTCGTTTTAAAAGATATACACAGAGGAGACGCAGGGAATCACAGTGGAATGAGATCCCTAGCAGATAAGGCAAAGACGCAGGGCTATTACTGGCCAACCATGATCCGAGATGCGACGGAATGGCGAAAAGATGCGAAGAATGTCAAAGATTTGGTAAACGAATCCACGCCCCAGCCACAAAGTTGAACTCGGTTGATAGTCCGTGGCCCTTCGGGAAATGGGGTATCGACATAGTAGGCCCACTCGTATCAGGGACGGGGAAAAGAAGATTCCTAATAGTAGCAACGGATTATTTCAGCAAATGGGTAGAAGCAAAGGCACTGGCAAGAATTCGAGATTCAGACGTCTTCACTTTTATTTTTCAAAATATCATCTGCAGGTTTGGCATCCCCATGAGAGATAGTCTCGACAACGATAAACATGACTACAAGGAAAGAATATTGACTTCTTGTTCGACACCTTCAAGATTCGGAAAAACAAATCCACCCCCATATACCCACAAAGCAACGGACAAGCGAAGCCACAAACAAAACTTTGGCACTCATTCTTAAAAAACGGCTAGATGAGTACAAAGGACGATGGTGTGAAGCAGTGCATGCGTTTCTATGGGCATATAGGACGACTCGAAGGTCAGCTACGGAGAATCCCCATTTCTACTCACCTACGGAGTGAGGCGGTCATCCTGCGGAAATTCTACTTCCAACTACAAAGACGAAGCACGGGAAAAGAATCTCACCACGGACATGATGTTGGAAAGGCTCGACGACCTCGAAGAAAGAAGAGAAGCAAGACCTTTGCAAAGAATGGAAAACTACCAACGCAGTGGCCGAGAGAATATAACAAGAAAGTGAAATTTAGGAATTTTGTAGAAGGGAAGTATGTGTTGAGGACCATTCCCCAATACCAGCGAGAAAAAAGTGGGGAAAATTAGCACCAACTTGGGGAGGACCCTACATAATACATGACATCGCAGGAAATGGCTCTTACTATCTGCGTAATATGAAAGGGGAAATCCTCATGCATCCATGGAATGCCAAATACCTCAAGCCATACTACCCATGACCAATCACCTGCGTGCGCACTTCAGAAGAAGAAAATGGACTTGCTAATCCACATGTTTCTATCTCTGACAAAGGAGTAACGCACCTTAATTTTTCAATCAATCCAAGTTTTCATTTCCAAATATCATATCCCGTTCATTACCCACGCACATTTCAATTTATTCAAAACCCACAACCTATATAAAACACATATCATATGAACCACATGTATATACTACTTACACAATGTACATTGAAAACCATGTCACATCTTAATAAAATATCGATGCAATTGTTACCCCGTGGATGTAGGCCTTAAGGCCGAACCACGTAAATCGTTATACAATTACTATTATTAGGAATTGACATTATACTTAGTAAGAGGGATATCTGCACAAAGCATGGATCATACCCACTACAATATCTTTGGGCAATACCCCGTGCAAAACACACACACGCAATATATCGGAGCATACACATGCAATCTCTCAGAACTCCTCTGTAAATGTCTATAAGTGTATGACCAGGAGGCGACTTCTTACAGAATGAGATATCCGTGCAATATTACAAGCCGCGAACTTGATGGAGTACATCCTTAAACGTCGGCCAGACCCCACCGTCCGGTGATCCTGCGGCCAAGGAGTTAATGGACGGGGTGCAAGGTCACAAGACGATTCCGGGGACACCAACCTACGGAGTTGCACGAACAATACACTTTATCAAACTCAAAGATTGATATCCGCGGGTGACAAACACTACGGAATTTTCCATTATATTTAAAGATGGTAGACATAAATTCAACAAAATTCAAAATCGATTTAAACACCAAAGTTTGATCTAATACATGCGATTGATTACAAGCCCACCGGTGCAAAATAACAAAAACGCCAAAAAGGATAAGCAACCGAGATCAATCCCTAGCATACTAACTACGGTCTACCGAGTAGGAGTGTTATCCATGAGTTTATCCTTCGACGACGAAGGAACACTACCACCCGAGGAGGGCCCGAGAAGAACTTGATGGGAGTGCGGGTACGGGACGCCGAGTATAATTCTTGGTTAACCCATGGTTTTTCTTAAAATCCAGCTCAATCTCACCAAGAATCTTATTAATCTCTTGGCCAGTTGTTTTGCGGGCCATGAGACCTATGGCTACGCTCCTCATCTCGGCTGATTTAAGGAAGTACAAAGCTGGTCTATCCTTTGATTAGCTTGCTTCAACGTTTCATCCCGAGACGAGGCCAGACCGCGATGGTAGCTAACTTGACCCTCCAGTTGAACTACCTTAGCCTGAGCTTCGGCAAACTTTTCATCTGCTGCTTTAAGCTGTACTTGGAGCTCTACGAACAGTAAAAGAAGACAGTGAGTTATGACAGATACAATACAAAGCACACTCGATGACGAAGACGAATACCTTCACAATGATCAACCGCGGAATCCCTCGCTTCTGCGGCATAATCATATTCATTTGATAACTTATCATAATCTACCCGCAGCAGATTATGAGCATGCGACTTGCGCTCGGGTCATTTCGAAGCATCGAGCCCGAATGACGATGTCGATTAACCTCATCATTCTTCAATTCCAACCCCTTGTTGAGACGATACATAGTCACCTCTAAGTCTCTCTCACGTTCAACCCGACGAGCCACATCGGCTCGAGACGCGGACGAGCACTACCGAGAGCACTACATTACGCCCTAGCATCGTCTCTCTCCTTGGCCAAACGCTGCATATAGGTCCGCACATCCAGGGATGAGAAGACCGCGCTTGCATGACTCGCCTTCCGAACATTAAGTTTCATTTCCAAGGAGGAAATCTGCCCGCGGGCTTGCTCAAGATTATCCGCGTCCATAAAAGAGCCCGTTGAACAAATGGCGGTCATGGTTATTTCGATTTTGCAAATCTACCAAGCAATACTTTTTCTTACGCCATTCTTCGACCATCACGTTATGAACATCCGCGCGGGCATTCCATTTAGCCGACTCACTCTTAAGTTTGTCAACTAACTCAGCAATGCGACCCTTTTGACGAGCCCTCTCACTCCGAAGCCACAACAATTCAGGGATTCCACCCACTGAAGATAGTACAGCGGGAGGAGGGAAGAAAGAGACAACTCGAGAATAAATAAGGAGCGAGGAAACTACCAAAGAAGAGGGAGCGCAGACCGAAATGGATGAGGAGTTTTCTCAACAACGACTAACTTGGCCTTAACCGAGCCAACTCGGAACGTGGCTGAGCCTCTTCCGTGCCCTGTTTGCTCCTTACGCTTAAGCAAACTCTGTAGCTCGGTTATTTCTTCATCCTTAGCGGAGACCGAAGCCTCGACACTCGAAAGCGTCTCTTCACAATGTCGAAGCTTCCCCTCTAGCTTGAGAGATTTAGCCTTGAAGAGCCGGTAAAGTTGGTGATTACAATACTCACTTCTCATCATCTATCAGCAAAATGAGGGAAGTTAGCTCACATTATATTCGAACGAAATCAGGGATAAAAAGAACATGACAAACCTCCAATAACCGTTGCTGGGGGTAACTGTACTGATACCCATCAACAATAGCCATCATGTCAGCAACGGTAGGGGGAGGATCCACCACAAGATCAAGCCCGCTGGTTACGAGATTTTTACCCCATCCTCGATCTACCGCCTCCTCAGGGGTTAACTCCATGTACCTACGAGTAAAAGCATCCGAACTCTTTTCCCCTTCAATCACGGGGGCAGGATGAGGAACAACCAGCAAGTTTTTCTTTCGCAGACCATGCCAAAACAAACATCATCGCCATCCGCATGACTAAGGATCGCGAGAAATCATCTAAGGGAGAATCCGAGGTATTCCCACCATGAGCAACACCAACATTACCTTGCACCAAGGCCCCAACAACAGTGGAGGAGGTACCAGCAAAACCCTCGGAGGGCACTACCAAAACCCCAAAGATCGGACTGCCGGATGGGCCACCAACGCAGACTATCCTCGAGAACACTCCAATCATCACCGGTGGAAGCAGAGTGAAGTCCGAAACAAGCCCCATAACCGTGGACATGTCAAATGACTGTTCCCCCGGATAAAACCTTACCAAAGGAGAACTCATAACAAGCACCCCCATCCTTGTCACCACTACTAAGAACAAGTCCCTTACCTTTATCTATAACATTCACAATGGACTTAGTAACCCCCCCGGCATGATTTCCACCACCACCAATAGACAAGTTGCCATCACCAATACCACCAGCATCCGAATCACCTTTACCACCACCAGTGGCAGTGGCCGGGTCACCGTGACCACCACCAATGGCCGAATCACCTTGACCACCACCAATGGCCGGGTCATCTTGACCACCACCGGTGGCCGAATCACCTAAACCACCGCCAGTGGCTGGATCACCCTGACCACCACCAATAGTCGGATCACCCTGACCACCACCAGTGGCCGGATCATCACCTCCACCGTCAACTGCCCGATCACCATCACCTTCTTGAACGGGCGGAGAAGTCTCGGTCGCTCTTCCCTATCGGAAGAGTCCTCATCACCACACACGGGACTATTTACATCCTCGAAATGAGAGGAACCCTCGGTGGGAGAATTCGATGATTGCTTGGGATTAATCTTCTTACCTCTACACACCTACAACACGTAATGATAAAGAACCATTGGCATCACCTTTCCTTGGCATAATCAACATTATTTAAGAAAACGTAGGGGCATACATACAAAGAAAACAAACGACGCACCTTAACAACGTCAGTATTCCGCGGAGGAAGATTAGCATCAGGGACATCTTCGTCTTCTGCATCATCAACATCACGGCTATAAACAAAATCCATACCGGCAAAACTCATCCGCCGAAAGCGGTAATGAGCGTAACGAGCGGGAGAAGCTTCGCGAGGAAGGCGTCGGCCAGTGAGGTTGCCAACCACGGGGACCGGGGACCCAACCATAGGCCCACGGGCCAACGACTTCAAGAACAGTGGCGAGACCACTCATAGTCATGATCACGCTTGATTCTCTCCTCGGCGGGGAATAGGAAGACCTTGGCACGGGAATCCTCGCCATCTTGGAATCACTTACCTCGCTCAAAAGGCGAACTTCCCCCTTAACGAAGTAATGTTCCGTAGACTCACGGACCACGGCTTACGAGTATTCCTGTTAACATAATCTCCAAAGGATTTGTTGAAATTCTCGGAGTATACCACCCTTTCTCCTTTTCTAATCTAGGGGCATAGCAAGTCATCATCGTTTTCCCCTTACTGCGAAGATAGCATTCACGAAGATGGCGAAGATAGTTTCTGTCAACTGTTGCACCCCGCGATTATGACTTTTCTTGGCGAGATCTCGGCTAGACAGACCCGGTAGTAGAAATCATCACCAGCTTTATACGGGGTAGCATCAAACCAGCCTCGAAAGCACCCACGGTTGTCGCAAATGAAAGGCATCGTACTTGTAATTGGTAACCATCTCATAAGTTATGTCTTTATCGGCGGCATAAAAACGAACACGAAAATCTTGAAGACCATGCTTCACCTTGAAGGCCTCGAGATCAATGTGTCGGAAGGTAAACTTCTTATTACCCGAGAGATAAAGGACGGAAAGTAACAAAGATAGTCTTCCTCGAAAGCTTCTTTACGTAGCATCCTCCGAGAACTCATGACCTTCCTCTTAGGAGGAACTAAGTCTCCCGAAGACTCTATCTCTGCAGCCTTTCTCTTCGAAGTAAGAGTTTTAGTTGACTTACTTGAACTGGAGACAGGTGGATTAGTCCGCGACGGAAGCTTAGTGCGGAGGGGCTGCACGTCCAAAGGCTCATTGCGCGGATTCTGCTGCTTAGGAGACCCACCTCTAGGGTGATTCGCGGCATATCTAGATCCCTGCGGAGGATCACCCCTTTTAAGCGAAGGCCTTTGACCGAGAGGATGAAGATGTTCGTCCATCCCGAGGATTACCCCACAGGTAAGTGGAGGCGAAGTTCCACCCCTTACGTTGGGATCATTCCGGGGAGATCGATGAGGACTTGACGGGGGGGTTTGGTAAGGAACCCGCGGATGATCGGACATATCTACGAGCACAAACACGAATAGGAATTCAAATCAGAGGCAGGAAAGATCAAAAATCAAGAAAATCTCAAGAACAATGAGTATAAAAGAAGATAACCCTAGGTTTCATCTAACAGTTGCTTAAACTCTCAAATTATCATCCAAACTCGAAAGAAGAAATAAAATCAAAAGCATGGCAGACGAAACACCCAACTCAGTGGCATTAACTCTCAAATCCCAGGGTATAAGTGAACCTAAACTCATCATCAACGCATCACCAGAAATCAGAAACTCGACAGACTCAGGGATGATGATTAAACGGGATACAAAGATCATACCTGAACCACAGAATGAATCGACAGCAGCAACGAAGGTGATAGCGACAATAACGACCACAGTAGCAGCAATGACAACGACCACAGCAGCAGCAACAGCAGCAACAATGGTGTCAGAGGAAGTTAAGAAGATGAAGACAAAAGAACAAAGAATGAAACAGAGAATGTGAATTAAAGTCACATTCTCTCACTCTCCTCTTTTTTATAGAACCAGAAGAGACCGTCCACTACCCAAAGGACAGTTATGGCCGGACGTGGGAAACGTGCATAATAAATGCGGGTAGCACCTTTTTAGGAGAAGTTATGAGGGAGATAAAAACGTACCACACGGTTCTTCTTCCAACAAAAGCCAAACGCCCAGTCGCAAGAAGAGGGGCAAATTGTAAGTACACTTATTTATCTCCATTGCCACGTGCACTACCAGGGTCCACGTGGATGACATTACTCAAAGGATGACACATAGGGGCATCCGTGGCACTCGAACAACGTGCCATCCGTCAAGACCAGCGGTCGAAATAAAGGGGCACCCGAGATAGGTAGTCCCGCGTAGCACCAAAGGATGGCCTTAACCCATCACGAGGTAAGACATGATCAACGATCAGAAGCCGTCCAACTGACATAGACATGACAAGAGGACTGACACCACTCGCCATGGACTGGACCGCTCCAACCACCCGCATTTAATGTAGCTCAGAGAACACGTGTCGGACAACCAACGATGGAAACAAGGGTTGAACAGCGGGATGAGTCGGGATATAGTCGAAGCCGCGGGGTAACATAGAAGTCCGCGGACCACGCCCGCAGGGTAATATCCAAGTCCGCGTATCATGCACAGAACACAAGAAGATAAGATCTCAACAGCTCATTGTCAGTGGGACCCATCAAATTTAGCTATAAATATGTATCCCCCCCTCCACTGAGAGGGGGACCGAAAAGGAGAGGAAGGAGAGAGAATAGGGAGAAGTAAGTGAGAGTTTTAGCTCAAGTGATCGATGATCACCAGATCTTGTGATCATCTCTGTAATCGTTTATCTTATAGTAAATCACCTCAGATCCGTGGATGTAGGCCTTAGTGCTGAACCACGTAAACCTTTGTCTCTTTTATCTTTTGCACTGATAGTTTCACATACATACTCGTATCTCAGACCTATCGCCTTGGGGAATGATGATGAGATCATGACAAACTAGAGGGGTTTGGAATCTATGAATTATCATCTACCTAGGGATATTGTACACTTCTCACACCTCAGTGCACGTATTCAGTTCTTATTTAGATTGTTTGTGATCACGTGGAATCGACGCCCGATTTCCGTGTTCACATAGAGACACCGAAAAAACATATAATCATACACAGCTCTATACTGCTGCCCCTTTCGAATCAAAATCATCAATCATACTATCAACTTCCAACATTTGTTGGACAAGCCAACTGTTGCTAAAATTGTCTATAAAATTTTGTATTATATAAACACATTGGGATAGGAGTCCTCCGTATCATTTAAGAAAATCAACATTTTTTTTTGGCTTTTCCTGTTTGGGCAGGCAGAAACTTCGAAAAAAGTCTCTGCATACAAGTCATGCCCATCAATATATCGAAACCCATATCATGCCTTAGATAACTTTCAAGCTTGATATAAGAAGATGCAAAATGAGTTGTTTGCCGATTGCGCAACTTAACATTTTTTTTCAAAGCATACTTGCACCATATTACACAACAACTAAATTGAATCGCTAAATTATTATTTTTTTTGAAGCAAAGGAATTGTTGAATTAAAAGTTTGGAAGTGGAATCTAGATAAAATAAATCAAATGTCAAATGATAAAATTTACTTTGATTTCATTGGCGTAAACCTTTTTCTTCTTTTTTTTAATTAGAAACGAAAAACCTTAGAATTTATAAGCAAAGTGAACAGGATGGGAATCAGATATAATAAACGGAAAATGGGTCATTTGTCCAAATATTTTTAAAACATGGTTCAAATGGACGAGTAAAAATTAATATGGGTGAAATGGACACTAAAAAAATAGCAAGGATGAAACTGGATTCATCCTGACTTAAACTTTAAAAATAGTAAGGATGAAACTGGATGCATCGTGATGTAAATTAAAAATAAGAAAAAGTATTTGAAAATGGGCAGGATGAAACTGTTTACATCCTGGCTATTTTACATCTTTGTCCATTTAAACAATATCAAAATCTAAATGTCCTATTCACCCAGGAATTGTTGATTTTGGTCTTTTTAACCAATTTTGTGTATAATAAATCAGGGGAAAAGAAAAGATAAAAGTAGAATACCTAAAGGGGTAGGATCCCTTGACATGGCTATAATGACATAATTTTGACATTTTAGTGCCATTTTTTCTACCAAACCCAACGGGAAATGAATTCGAGGCTAATTTTTTGATGACGTGTTCTTCTTATAAGTCTCTACACTCCCACCAAAAATGGGATCATTCCGAGATGTATAAGACCACCATCTACCATTTTGAATATCAACCGTTGAAGATTAACGGTTGAAATTAAAATATGTGGATGGTGAAGTTTCGTATTTCGGAATTCTCACATTTTTAGTAGGAATGTTGAGTTTTATACGAGGAACATGTCGCCAGAATATTAGTTTTAAATTAATTGCTGGTTGGGTTTGGTAGAAAAAATGATAACCATGTCAACGGATTATGTCATTATAACCATGTCAACGGATCCTTCCCCATACCTAAAATGGAAAATTATATAACCAATAGAATTTGGGGCCCCCAAAGATTTGGGGGCCTAGGCCTCGCCTAATTGGCCTATGCCCGCGACGGCCCTGCCATTTACCAAACCAAAGGTGACCACATGTCATGACGAAACTACATAAGACGGCACACGAAGCTAGCTAGAAAAGTGTGGCTCATCAACGTAGAGTTAATTTACAAAGACTGTTGGCCATAACAAAAAATGTTGGTGGTGTAGTTCTAATAATCTAAGTGATGGTTCCACGCGCGGGCATGCAGGCAGTTGACAAATTCGATGTCTATAAAAGGTGGTGAATGCCCTTAGCAAGGAAGGACTCGCATTTGCTTATCAACAACACACATCTACATATCTGTCTATATAAAGAAAAAGGTCGAGAGTACTGCCCACCTACAAAATAAACATGGATGGTCCTATATATTCCTATACACTCACATCATCATGTACTACTAAGTGCACAAGGAAACAGTAGTATTACACCACCAACAATTACCAAATTTGACCTACTACATGTTGGTTAACAGTAATAACCAGATTATTTATTTTTTTTGTTTGTTCCGAGCAAGCTCAACTATTGGTTTTTTTTTTAATAAAAAAAACCAGGGGCTAACCCTGAAAGTTACAACAAAGACACAAAACAATAACATACAGGACGAGACATACAGTGATTTCCATAAGTGACCAGAATCTTGCGTCACCAGAATCTCGAGTAACCAGAATCCATAACCAGAATCCAATATTATTGACCAACCCATAGAACAGTAACAGTGAAACTAAACTTAAGAATAACACCCCGCATACGTACGGGTGAGTTTGGATCGTTGAATCATGGTCCACAACTCGGTAAGAAATTTTTTTGACGATCTGATGACACTTTCTTCAAAAGGAAATATGCCAGAAGGCCAACTCTGATCCACGTCTTCCATAACTCGCTGGAAAAATCACCGGAATTTTTCGACTCGCCGGAAAAACATTGATCACAGATGGGCTACCAATTTTTCTGATGAAGATCGTCACCGTTCTTATAACATACAATCACCAGATCCGTAACCATAACCCATTGAATCACACGTACCGGAACGATTATAGGATGAATCATTAACCCTAGTTGGTAGAGTACAAACCCATTTTGCAAAGAAATCAAGAATCTTCCAGAAATAACAACAACTGATTATCCAACAACCAGTCCCCCTAGTTGAAGAAACATGATTTTGCGTTTCTTCAAAGGCTAACTGGCTAAGTCCTTTGATGTGCTAATCTAGTAGCTAGATTGGAAGTCCACGTCAGATAGGACAACATCCTAAATCCTATAGTAGTTCTAATCTAACATACTAAATGCGCTGAATCATTCATCGAAAAGTAGATTTAGGAAGCTGCCCTGAATCATTCAGCGAAAAGTAGATTTAGGTTGCGCTGAACCAACCATCTCAGCCGTCAGACCAAAAAATAAATCTAGATGCGATGAACCATTCCGTGGTAAAGTGATTTGGATTGCGCTGAACCATTCATCGCAACTATCTCGCTACTAGTTCACATGCGAGCAAATGCTAAGAGAGAGAACTAGTTTTAACAGATAGACAACACTTTTTTTTTTTAACTGCAACACTTTTTGGCTAATCTAGCAGCCAAATCTATCCCATAAGACTTAGTCTAACTACTTTCAATGATGTAAAATTTTTACTAACCATTAAAGAAAATTTGTGTGAGTCCCACCGTCAATATGTTGAAGTCTTGGATAGAAGTTTGATGATCAGAAGAGAGAAATTAAAAGAGAAGTCTAAATATTTTGGATGAAGGGCGGAAACACAAAAACAAACAATGTAACAATATTATGTTAGAAGAAATGTAGTTATCAAGTGAAATGCCATAGGGACATACATAGCGGATAATATTGATCAAGAAAGGGAACAATGTCGTAGTAAGGCACGTGATTTGGAAGTCAAGAATATACAATCCTAATGGTATTGTTTTTTTCTATGGTATAAGACAATTAATGGTGTTGGCATTGATTGAAGACGGAGGATCTGTGGACACTCTTATATGGACACTATCATACATGATCTGCGCCATTTTTCCACAAAACTCAAACGACAATGAATTTGAATCTAATATTTAGAAGATACATTCCTATTATAAGAATTTACATTCCTACCAAAAGTGAGCACAATTCGAGATGCATAAAACCACCATCTACCCTTTCGAATATCAGCCGTTAAAAATTAACGGTTGAAAATAAGATCGCTAGATGGTGAGGTTTGGTTTCTCGAATTGTGCTCGTTTTTGGTAGGAATGTAAGGTCTTATAAGAGGAATATATTTTATAAATATTAGATTCAAATTCATTGTCGTTTGAGTTTTGCAGAAAAAATGGCACAAATCATGTGTGATAGTCTCCATCTAAGAGTGTCCACAGATCCTTCCTCTTGATTGAAAACTTAATCGATTCTCTAAAAAATAATTCTAGATTGGCCGTGAAAAATATCATCGGAAGTCTCGTGGCTGAATCCTTAGGTGAAAAGCTTAAACTGGAACCCACATTCCCATGGATTTCGTTTTGACGCCACTTTTCCAGAAAGATAAGAGTGTATGAGACCTAAGGTTTTACCTCATGGATGTAATAGTATTTCTCTCACAAAAATACAATTTGCACATGGATTGTGGAAGACCAACCCCCACATGTGCAATTTTGCGATGACACAAATGCTCAATAAGCAAACAACTATGAGTGGAAAGATAAGGAAGATGCAAAAAAGTGGGCTCGATCACAAGAGCTGAAAAAGATGTGCATCATAGTCCAGAATAAACAAGTTACAGACACCACCTTTCAAATGGTTTGCGAGTGTAGTGGAAAGTATGAGAGCCATTGGAAAAAGGGTAGTGAGTATAAACCAAAAACCACAAGGAAAAAGGGACGTTATAATTCGAAGAAGTGCGGATGCCCTTTTAAGCTTCAATTTAAATGTAACAATGATAAGAAAGTGTGGTTTATGGTGAAAGTCGTCTCGGGTTATCATAATCATCATATTCTGGAGAGTTTGATCAACCATCCTTATTCGACAAGGCTCAACCCCTTAGAAAAGGAGTTAGCACACGTGTTGAGTAAAAGATGCACAAGACCTATTGATATTCTTAGTGGCGTGAAGGTGTTAAACCCCCAAAACTCATCAATCACTGGGAACTATCTATAACGAAAGAGAAAAATTTAGAAATGAGACATGGAAAGAGAGAGTGCTTATGCAACAATTATTTTTATTTTTATTTTTATTTTTAAGGAGGCAAAGTACTCTATATCTTATGACACGAATGAAGAAAAGGAAGTGGAATATCTTTTCACCGCGAATCCGGAATGTGTACAATTGACAAGATGCTTTCATCAAATTCTCTTTATGGATTGCACGTATAAAACTAACAAGTACAACATGCCTATATTGAACTTTGTTGGGAAAACATCTACCAAGTCAACATTTACCGTTACGTTTTGTTTCTTGAAAGACGAGACGAAGGAAAGTTATATGTGGGCATTGCAAAAGCTAAAGTTATTGTATCAAGAAGGTTATACTCCAAAGGTGTTGATTACGGATAAGGAGCAAGCATTGATGTGGGCCATACTACGTGTTTTTCCTGACGCGCATCATCATCTTTGCATGTTTCATATATGGAATAATGTGCAAACTAATTGCAAAAGGGTTATTTGGCCGGCAAAGAAGACAGAGATGGAGAGGATTAAAAAACTACCGTTGGAGAAACAACAAGAAGAGAAAGATAAGTTTGAGATCAACGACAAAACTACCGAGGTGAAATGGACGGATTTTCAAGGTGATTGTGAACAACTAATGTGGTCGCTCACGCAAGAAGTATTTTTCCTAAGGGAGCGTTTTGTATTGGAAAAATGGTCTACCTACCCGGATGTTATAACATATTTGAAGAACGAGTTATTGGATCCCCACAAAGAAAAGTTTGTTAGTGCATGGGTAAACCGTTATAGACATTATGAAAATCAAGCCACAAGCACGGTG
This sequence comes from Papaver armeniacum, assembly GCA_023531295.1. NCBI lineage: Eukaryota > Viridiplantae > Streptophyta > Magnoliopsida > Ranunculales > Papaveraceae > Papaver > Papaver armeniacum. Next base: position 161,093 of record JAJJWW010014285.1, read on the forward strand.
GAGTCGTCTCACTATCGGTTTAAAAGTAAGTTAAATGGTTGTGATGGTGGATTTGTTGTTGTTTTTGAAGCTATGGTCGAATATTCAAGCGTGATCTCGATAGAATTAAAGGGGATTTTGAAAAGAGCCTATCTAGAAAGATTGTCGATTACAGGGATATCCCTTGGTTCCGGGGAATAAATTTATACGTTTCTCAATGGGAAATCTTAAAAATTATAGAGGAAGTAGAGGCTTGCGAGAACACTAATTTTCCACCGGGAATGAGATGTAGTTGTTCCATCAAGTCGGCTTTGGGCCTCCCATGTAAGCATGCGGTATCCAATTATCACTCAAAGATGATTCCAATCGAAGATATAGATCCATTTTGGAAACAACTGTCATCCAGTGATCCATTACCCAATCAAGCTCTTGGGGACGTGTTTTGCGACACCGACGCACACAAGGAACTTTTTGAGAAGTAAGCTTTTTTAATACCGGCGCAAAGACAACTTTGGTTGTATGAATTGCGGAAATTCAACCGTCCATTCACCAGAGAAGATATTTTTGAACTTACCAAGTGGAAGGGAAAGGGTGGGCCTTTGAACAAAATAACAAAGAAAAAGGAAAGGGTAGAAGCTAAGAGAAAGGTTCTAGAGGGTCCACAATTGACTCCTTCATTATGAAGAGATGTTTTGGGTTTTTGAGAAGTTGAACGAGTTGTACAACGAGTCGAAAGATATGGCTACAAACAAACGTAAACGAAAGGAAATGGAAAAAGGCGGACGAAGCCGAGCTAGTGAAATGAAGGTAAAGGGCCCCAAGAAAAAAGGTGATTGATGTATCCCAAGAAGATTCAAAAAGAAAAGTTGATAGTGGAGTCAAAATTAAAGACCCAATTGTTCCATCCCAACAAGGTTCAATAACAAAAGAAGCTAGTAGAGTCCAAAGAAAAGTTGGTGGTGAAGTTGGTATTAAGAAATTAGCGAGAAGCCGAGGTAATGATGTCAAAGGAAAAGTACCGATGGTCGAACCATCGCAAATCACCCCGCAAAGAGTTGTCAGTGGTGAGAAAGAGACGGTTTTTTTGGATGTAGGTCCGATGAAATCACCCCCTAGAGATGAGGAAGGTAATTATATCCGACCTACGTACACAATATACAAAAATTACTTGCACTTTTTACCACATTTTATCCATGAGTACGTCAAGTCCACCGACGATGTTGAGGCCGACGGAAATTATGGTTACCATGTGTTCGTAGATCAATTTGGACCTTTTGAGGATGCAAAAGATTGGAATGTAGACCAAATTACTTATGTAAGGAAAAAGTGTTTGATAGAACTACGTTGTTCCCCGATTTCTTTAAGCCAATGATGAAATTTTAAAAGGATGAAACAGAGGCGGTGTTAGATGAGAAGTTCAAAGCATTTGAACAATGTTTAATGGGAACGCTGGATGAGAACATTGGATGAGAATGCCAATATGTGGCTATCTACTCGCCAATGCATTCCATTTCCCATGGACATAGTGTTACATACACACCAACAAGACGTATTTTTACCGAAGAAATATCACCAAGGATAGTCATCATGGGGTTTGTGTAATCGAACCATTATACCGGACTCTAATTGAAAGAAGAATGCCCATTACCCCCATTAAGGCAGGGAGACGGTGGTGATGGAGAAATACCATTGGGTTGGTGTAATAGGTTCGAAGAAAGATTTGAATTGTGGGCGGCATTACATTTGTCGAGGGATGGCCATTGTGTACTAATGACTTCCGATGAGGATGACTATGAGTAAATGTGGTATGAAGATTAGTGATAACAATGTTTTTTGAAGAGTGGTGATTAAAATGATAAGAATGTGGTGTGGTGTGAACCTATGTATTTTGAATCACTCATTATAAATGAACAATATAATTTACTCTTATTATATGTTTACAAAACCAAAGATAATAAATATTTAGAGGTGCTTAAGGCTAGGTTTTACGCCGATGCGACCTAGCCGTAATGACCCAATGAACATGTAAATAAGCTTTTCGCAGAATTACGGCTGAAAGACCTAACCGTGAATAAAATTACGACTAGAAATCTTACCTGTATTTCTGGGTACTGTCAGATTTACGGCTGATAATTCTACCCGTAAAGCAAATTTACGGCCGGTAATCCTAGCCTTAAGTTACCTTGGATTCTAGAAATCCCACCCATATTTATGGGTACTGTCAGATTTGCGGCTGGTAATTCTAGCTTTAAGTCAGACTTACGGCTGGTAATCCTAGCCGTAAGTTACCCTGGATTGTCAGTATCATATTTCACTCCGTTATACTTAAACAAGAATCTGATAAATTAAAACAGTGCTATCCATTCATTCAAGGTAAATTAATATCCCATTACTTAAAACAAACGAAATCACCCAAATCCATAAAACATACTAAAAGTAAGTCTGCATAATGAAAAGCTGAAATGACTTAAACAAGTACATAAAACAATCATCCACTACGACTAACAATCTCGGGAACATCCTCAGAAGATGATGAAGAATTGTGTGGAGTTTGGGAACCACTCATCCAATCATCCTCGTCGTTAGTATAGAGATCATCCTTCGTTGGATTATGTAACCCCTGAAGCCTGAGAATCAGTATTTTTTGTTGGTCGCAATCCTAATATAAAACCTCCTCAATGTCATGGATCAGTCCCCTGGCTATCCACTTAGCTCGCTTGACCTATTTTCACATCATCCAATTAATAGTGGTACATAATTTGAGAAACGTATACAAAAATAAATAATCATATACTTAGCATATGTACCATCATCGTAGCAATATCACACATTGGTAGTTGATGGGGTTCTTTCTCCTTTTCAGGGTTCCTAAAAATGGTGAAAAACATATCAGAAGATAGGACCAATTCACTCAGAGTTATAAAGTTACGGTTAGGAGCCAACATGCGACCCATCCGTATTACATAATATCGGCTGGGAAATGTGAGACTTCCTAACCGTAAACATAATCTCGGCTAAGAAACATGCAGACGACCCATTCATTTGACATAATTGCGGCCGGGAAGTGTGACACCACCTAACCGTAAACATAGTATCGGCTAGGAAATATAAATAACGGTTATGAAATTTCGGTTACGGTGAGGAAACTCCCAACCGAAATAATCATCACCCATTTTTTTTTCCTGCAAACACATGCCAACTTACGCTTGGGAAAGTCTCATCCGTAAAAATATTTCACGGTTGGGATCTCGAATTTTCCTAACCGACGTTAACGACCGGGAGTTCTTGATGTCCCAACCGTTAGTTATACATTACGACCAGGACGATATGATATCCTAGCCGTAAACGCTTCAGAAAACAATTATTGAAAACCCTAAAATCATCAATCGAACCTATTATTTCAATCTAATGGTAAAATAACTGGTGGGTTTTTCGATTCTTACCTAGTAGGAGTCATTTGTGGAGGATTCGCAGGTGTTTGAACAGATTGGTTCACCACATCTCCAGTAAAAGGAACATCAATAACTTGCCATGTTTCTGAATCAGGATTCAATCGGCCGGATCTTGTCACTATTGATCTTGCTATACCATCTTGAGAATCAACTTGAGAATCGAATCACGTTGAGCTGCTTCAAAAATCAAAGGAGAAGAGAATGAGATATTATTAGGTTTTGGAGAGTGTTTTTGAGAAGAAAAAGAGAGAAAATGAAAGGGTTTTGATTTTGGTTTTGAATTAGGATTATGTTTTGATTATATAAGGTTTAATTTTAAAATTGATTTATTAGGGAGGGTAAATCTGACTTTTGAATCACTTAAGATCTCCCCCTATCCATATGTTGACTAGCCAAAGCATATTAAGCCCCCAAAATTCTATTGGGTTCAAGCCCCAATAATAGGATTCAAAGGAAAAAAAAAAAAAAAAGGTAGCTGGTGTAACCATATGGTGTATAGATGTGCTTAGCAAAGTGGGCAGGCAGGCAGGCGGTTGACAATTTGCATGTTTTTATAAAGTGGTTAATGCCTTAGTAAAGGGAGCACCCCCCTCCCTCAATTGCTTATCAAGTATCAAGGTTAAAGACAGCACTGCCACACCTACAATGCCATAAACATGAATGGTCCTACTCACATCATCCAGTACTACTCCGTATACAGTATTAAACCACCAACACCAACAATTACCAAACAAACTTAATCATAAGCATTTTGACCTACAACTGTAAATTGTTGTTGGTTAACAGTGTTAACTAGCTAAAACAGTAATAATGAATTTAGGCAGTTAAATCAGTTCCTAAATTTAGTAACATGCACCCAGTTACCAGTAGTAGTACCAGCCAGCCCCCAGTAAAAAAAACAAAAGAATAAGAAAGAACAATTATGTGGGGAAAAAAAAAGAAAAAGGAGATAGAAAGGGATGTATCACTGACATTTCTCACTCCGTTTAAGTACTTCTTCTTCTTCCAATGTAGTAGTAAAAAAAAAAAATGGATGGATAAAAGAGTGGGTCCCACGGTAAAAAAGACGATTGGTGGGTCCCACAGAGGTGATTTTTTTTCCTTTTTTTGATGATCATCAGAAGAAGAAGAGAAATGAAAAGAAAAGACGGAGATAAAGATGAGAAAAGAGACATGCAGATGCAGATTACCTTCCCGAGGGAGGGAGGGAAAGAGAGTGGAGTAACTTTTCTTTGGTTTGCTTTTGTTGGCAGTTGATGCTGCTGCTTCTGCATATCAGGTACGATGTGTATGGGTCATGGGGACCTTTGCTAACGTTTATTTGTGTGTACAAACGGAAAATGCCGTTATTGTGATTGTCTCATGAAAATTGATATTTTCATTCTTCTATAATAATTTATTTGGCCTAGTTTGGGATGCAAAATCTATATGAGCTGTCCTTTCGGCCGATTCCAAAACTGTCTACTCACAAAAGGTGGATTCCACGTATTATTTTTTTTAATTTCGGAATAGAGCGGTTTTGTGGGCAGTCTAAAAGACTGGTTAATATAAAATTTTTTTTTTTTTCAATATAAATGAACATGGGACGAGAGCATTATATGTTCTTTTCTAAGGATGTAATGTGTTTGGATACTAGAAGCAAAAGGGCTTTTGATTTTTCAGATTCAAAAATCTGGAATGAAAATACTTTGCTTCACAAAATGTTCTTTTAAAGAAAGGAAGTCTGAATGTGTATCCAAACAGACTCGTAGTGAGAAGTTCTAGGGATTGTCTAGCTAAGAGATTGAAGTGCCAAGTTATATGGTTGGTTTTGTTCACTAAAAAAAAAAAAAAAAAAACTGTAGTTGCGAAGATAAAAATTGACGGGTAAAGTGTTTGAAGAAAATTTGACTCACATTGTTCTTGCGAAGCTGATGTGCTTACCATTATACCGAGTTAATCCTAATTTCGTACCTTTTTTTCTTTTTTCTTTTTACTGAATTAGACAAATTCGGTATCTTTTTATCAGGAACTCGATATAGTCTTACGACAAAATTCTCTTTTTTTAATGTTGGCTTACTCTTTTATTTAAGAGCATATTTAGATACCAGAAGAAGTTGAAGTCAATCACAAAAGTCATCGATCTTTTTGTTTCACAAAAAATGAAATTTATTTTTACTTCTAAAATTATTGCCAAATTAATTTCTGACTTTTCAACTTAAGGGAAAAACTGGACGGAGGAGAGGGACCCAAATAGGTAGCGGGCTTGATCGAGGGAACCGATCAATGAATTTCATATGTCAGCTTTAAGATTTATGGTCTGGATTAATTTTCTTGTCCCATCTCAATTTGTTCTGGCGTTGTAGCCAGCTTGGATACACATAAAAAAAAAAAACTTTTAGATTTTTAGAAATCAAACAACAAGAAATCAGTATACGATTTCAAAACGGCTTCCGAAGCAAAAAAAATTGGAACAAATTACTTTTGCTTTCGACTTCTACTTCCGATTTCCGATTTCTTAGCTTCTAGTATCCAAATGTGATGGTAACTTTATCGCCATCTTGGATACCATAAGAAGAAATGCTTCTGCTCCTCCAAAGTAGAAGTTGGGAGGAGAAGTCATAAGCAAAAATATTCTGAAATTGTGTACCCAAACTAACTTCTGATTTTTTTTGCTTTTGGAAGTCGAAAATCAATTTCTGGATGTATATCCAAACAACCTTATATAGCGCGTTTCGATAATAGAAGCAAAAGTCAAAAGCTGCAGAACTATTTTGCTTCATAAAAAGTTGACTTTTATGCTTCTAGAATTCGTTCTGAAATAATATTGTTGTCAAGCTGACTTCTAAACTTTTCGACTTCGTGAAATCGAAAAGCAATTTCCGAATATACATCCAAACACCATATTATAAAGTATATACCAACACCTTATAAGCAACTAGGAGCTCAGTTATAATGCGTTTGAATACAAATCTGCTTCTGACTTCTGCTTCTCAAGGAGTCGAAATCGAAATCAAAATCAAAAGTCGGAAGCAAAATAGTTTTGCTTCACAATAAGTTAACTTTTCAACTTTTAGATGTCATTTTGAAATCTAATGGCCAAACTAACTTCTTTGTTTTCGACTTTTAATAAGTCGAAAAGCTACTTCTGAAATCCTATCTAAACAGCATATGTGTAACTAAATTAAACCCCCAATCCACATCCATCACAGTAACACCGTTAGAAGGGCAGGCAGAGAATGCAGAGATATTAATAGTGAGAGAGAAAGAGAGACAGAGCAGTGGGGTTCTCCAAAAATTTATCAGACCACCAGGTAGTCATTGTCAACCACCATCATCCAAGATTACTGTTAACTCACAAAGCAGAGAGATAGAAAAGAGAGATAGAGAGAGAGGGTTGTCCTGTTTAGTGTGTTGCAGGTCTCTCTTTGTACAGCCAGCCAGCCAGCCAGAAATTGCAGTTCTTGTTCTTGTTTTTTTAACACCTACCTCCCTCCCTCCTTCATATCTCTCTCTCAAATAATTCTTCTCTTCTCTCAAAAACAAAACCCATTCACTCATCACTCCCTCACTGCCACAGAAGAGATGTGATTGAACAAGAGAGCCAGTATCAACAGTAGCAGTAACAATATACTACAACATTACTCATTCATCCTTATTTCGTGATAACCCACTTTCTCTCTAATCATCCCACCCACCAACTGTCTCTCACTGCTAGAGTAGTACTCTGCAGATTCTGAGAATCATTCAACCACAAAAGGGTCCTTTCAATGTTTGTTAATAATAATAATAATACTCTTCAAGAACCAGAACAAGGAGCAAAAGAGAAGGAGACCTTCTTCTTCTACTTCTTCTTTAAAGTTACTACTTCTACTTCTTCCATTGTGCAGTGAAGGCGTTTGATTGAGGACCCATTTTGTGCAGATAAGGAGCTTGAGAAAGAAGAAGAAGAACAAGTAGATTGAGAGAAACAGTGGAAGTGATAAAACAGGAAAAAGGGTCTTTTTTTGCAGATATGGGATGGGTTTAATCACAATGGAGGATTGAATGTTCATCCAGAGACTACTAATTGCAATGGGTAGTGTGATTCCAACAACAGTTTCTGTTCTGCTTCTGTTTTGTTGTTGCTTCAGTACTAGTTTTGGTTCTCCTGCATCAGACAATGGTGAGTTCCTCCTCCCTCTCCCCCCTTTCACTTTCTTTTCCTGTTTTCTGCTTGATTTCATCAAAATTGGACTTGGCTTAAAATTACCCAAAAACCCAACTCAGGGTTCTTGGTTGTTTTCTAGACTGACATGATTTAGCTTTCCTTGGTGAATCTAATTTGATTTTTTTTGTATTCAAATCAAATCTTTTAGAAGTAGTACATTACATTATTAAACTATTGATTGATTTTATCTTTAGTTGTTTAAATAATTGGGAGCATTAGTGTTTGTTGTTAGACAAGATTGAGACATTCTTAGACTAATACTTTTTTTTTTTTTTTTTTTAATTATTATTTTCTTTTGTTTGTTTTTGTTGTTGAAAAGGAGGGACATTGTTGGATATCAAGAAATCTTTTAGAGATGTGGATAATGTGTTATATGACTGGACTGATTCCTCATCTGATAATTACTGTTCTTGGAGAGGAATCATTTGTGATAATGTCACATTTGATATCATGGCACTGTAATGTTTTCATCCCTACTCAATTCAAACTTCAATTTCAGCTTCATTACAACCATTTATAATCTTGGTTTTTAATGATTTGTTCGCTTGGAATACAGTAATCTTTCCGGTTTGAATCTCGGCGGGGAAATATCTCCATCTATTGGTAATCTGAAAGGACTAGTTTCTATGTATGTATTCTTTCTTTTGTTTTGATTCTTCATACTAGTGCTAGAGAATACTTTCTTTGAGTTGGAACTCTTTCGATTTTGTCATGCTTATGGGTTCTTGTTGTAATGTACAGTGACTTGAGAGGGAACCATCTTTCAGGACAAATTCCGGATGAAATTGGTGAATGTTCATCTCTACAAACCCTGTAAGTATTGTTTGGTTTGTGGGTGTGGCTAGACTTCTATTGCTCGATCTCGCATGTTCTTCTATGTATTGATTAACTGATTGTCAATTTGTGATGCCAGGGATTTGTCTTTCAATGAGATTTATGGGGACATACCATTTTCAGTATCAAAGTTGAAAGAATTGGAAACATTGTAAGCTTCTATTGCCGTTGAACGGTTCAAATTTATCGTCTATTGTTCTGCGATTTTTTCTAACATTGAAGTTCTTTTGCAGGATTTTGAAAAGCAATCAGTTAATTGGACCCATTCCCTCAACTTTGTCACAGATTCCAAACTTGAAAATCTTGTAAGATTCACTCAGTTATCATTTTTTCCCAATCTTATCTTCTTGAATTTTGTAATGTAATATGAATGGTCTTTGTTCTAGGGACCTGGCTCAAAATAAACTTAGTGGTGAGATACCTAGACTTATCTACTGGAATGAAGTTCTACAATATCTGTAAGTTTATGACCCCGCGTTACTCTTGTTGCAATTAGTGTTGGGCAATTATTTGTAGACCAGGGTATAACTGTTTCTGGTTTGTCTTGTAATGCAGGGGATTGCGAGAGAACAATTTGGTAGGGAGTCTCTCTTCGGATATCTGCCAATTAACAGGCTTGTGGTTTTTGTAAGTTTATATGCTTTGTCAATTAGTAAATGTGTATACTTTTTCTCTACACCTTTTTCGGAAGAGCTTTGTACACTAATTTCATCATGTTTTACCTTCTGCAGTGATGTTAGAAATAACAGTCTTACTGGTAGCATACCCATGAATATTGGAAACTGTACGGGCTTCCAGGTCTTGTACGTATCAATAAATTCACTCATGAATTTATGAAAACTATAAAGTTTGTGTTTCTAATTAGTCCCTGGGTTTCTCGTTCTTTTTTTGTTAGGGATTTATCCTACAACCAGCTTACTGGGGAGATTCCATTTAACATTGGCTTTCTACAAGTGGCTACACTGTAAGTAGTCCTTATTTTTATTTCATTTATTCAATTTAAAATACTCAAGGGTATATCTTATTTATGATTTAGCTGCATTTTTCTGTTTTTTTGGAATTGAAGATCTCTACAAGGAAATAAACTCACCGGGCAAATTCCATCCGTGGTTGGTCTGATGCAGGCACTTGCTGTTTTGTAAGCACTTTTGACTTGCCCATAGTTGAGCTAGCATCTCAAGATTCTGTTATGACCTCCTGTTCATCGTTATTGACATGTTCAGTAATTTATATTTACTGCAGAGATCTCAGCTGCAACTTGTTAAGTGGACCAATTCCTCCAATCTTGGGAAATTTGACTTATACGGAAAAACTGTAAGTTTGTATACCTTATCGATTAAAAAATGCTGCTAATATTCATTTATTCGTACAGCTAAGAATGTCATACTGAATGGCGGGTGCATATTATATAATCGTTATGGCTTTATTCTTGAAGGTACTTGCACAGTAACAACCTTACAGGAAGCATTCCACCCGAGTTGGGAAACATGACTAGGCTCCATTACTTGTGAGTACAGTTTTTGTTGCAAGTGAATCCGAGATCTGATAACAGCAACATGGAATTAATTGTTTCCATTTTAACACTTTGATTTTGCAATTTAAGGGAGTTGAATGATAATCAGCTAAGTGGACGTATTCCCCCTGAACTTGGGCAGCTCACCGACTTGTATGATTTGTAAGTTTTGTTGAAACTCTTGTGTTTTTCAAATCTATCTTGATTTAAGCAAACCTTCTTTTGTTTTGGGAGGATTAATAATGCAAGCGATTTTGCAGGAATATTGCTAACAACAAACTTGAAGGTCCACTCCCAGCTAATCTTAGCACTTGTACTAATCTCAATAGCCTGTAAGCATATGACTTCAGCCTGGTTGCACAACTGTTTCATTTTGGGCAAGTGGATGTTATCGATTCATTGAGCTTTTTCTTTGCAGCAATGTTTACAATAATAAACTGAATGGAACAATTCCACCTTCCTTTGAAAGGCTCGAGAGTATGACATACTTGTGAGTACCATCTTCTTTCATCAGTTATTATGTGGAACTGTCTCTCTCTTTAGAAGTTATCTGACTAGGAACATCCGGCAGGCTGAGTTTTTCAGGATTTTCTAAAACATGTGATTGGGGTTCTGGCCCTCTATGTTGACCCCGAGCTTCTGTCAATGTTGTTGAAATACATAGATGACATTTGAAATAAGTTAATACATTCCGTCTTTAGTTTGAGCAAAGTTACAAACTTGAGTCGTACTCTTGTAGAGTCAATTTATCTTGAACTGAATACAGTTTTATCAACCTGCGCAGAAATCTTTCATCAAACAGTTTCAAAGGTCCAATACCTATTGAGCTATCTCGAATCGGTAATTTGGATACTCTGTAAGTGCAGACCTTTTTCAAAAATTATGCTGTGCCATAAAAGTGCTACTTCTAATCTCCGGGCTTATGGCATGTGTTTCTTCAGGGACCTTTCGAACAACAAGATATCTGGTCCTATACCTTCTTCAATTGGTGATTTGGAGCATCTTCTGACACTGTTAGTTTTCATACTCAGAGCATATGTTTCTTCAAATTGCTCCTCTGCTACTCTCTTATTCTTTTGTTTGTCGTGACAGAAATTTAAGCAAGAACCGTTTAGCTGAAGGGATTCCGTCAGAGTTTGGCAATCTTAGGAGTGTCCTGGAGATGTAAGAAATCTTTCCACTTTTGTATTTTGATAACATTACCCTGACTTGTTATATTTTATATTAAAACCTTACATTTCTACTCCGCCTCTTCTAGAGATCTTTCACATAATCGTCTCACTGGCCTTATCCCTCAAGAACTTGGTCAGCTTCAGAATTTGTATTCATTGTGAGTTCTCTCTCTCTCTCTCTCTCTCTCTCTCTCCCTGACATTATGCGAAATTTTTAATGGGTAAGAAGTTCATTGTATGACTCAAACTTTTTGGGTGTAAAAAATTTCAGGAAAGTAGAATACAACAATTTAACAGGAGATGTTGTGCCGTTAATATCTTGTCTGAGTCTAAGTGTGCTGTAAGTTTACTCTCTCTACAGATTCAATGTTGTTTACACAATATTGGCCGGCCAAGCCCTTTGGAGATACTAATAGCAACTTCAATCTTATCTCTGTAATGCAGCAATGTATCTTACAATAATCTCTTCGGTGATATCCCAACTGGTAACAACTTCTCAAGATTTCGTGTTGATAGGTATGTGAAAATTCATATGTTATATCGTGTAGTCATGACCAGAAATAGACTTTTCAGCCTTGTTAAATTGACCACAATTTCATCTTTTTTCCAGCTTTATTGGAAACCCCAGTCTTTGTGGTTATTGGCTTGGTTCTCCATGCCAGAAATCTCATCCACCAGAGCGACGTAAGTTTCAGCTAGAAAGCTAAAGATTTGTATAATATTTCATTTCCTTCGCCCTGTACCTCATCACATTTGTGTTTTGCAGCTCCAATCTCCAAAGCCGCCATCCTAGGTATCGCATTGGGTGCCCTTGTTCTTCTTCTCCTTATCTTGTTAGCAGCATTTCGACCACACCATCCAAAACCTTTTGCAGAAGGATCTCCGGAAAAACCAGGTACTTATTCATCAAATGAACAAACTTTAATCCCAGGTCAAGAAATAAAGTGGCTAATAAAGAGTACTCTTTTCTTTTACAGTTATGTATACCTCACCGAAGCTTGTGATCCTTCACATGAACATGGCACTTCATGTGTATGAAGACATTATGAGGATGACTGAGAATTTAAGTGAGAAATATATAATCGGATGTGGAGCATCAAGTACTGTGTACAAATGTGTACTGAAGAACTGTAGACCAGTGGCCATCAAGAGACTATACTCTCACTACCCGCAGTGCCTGAAGGAATTCCAAACGGAGCTTGAAACTGTTGGAAGCATCAAACATCGAAACCTTGTTAGTCTCCAAGGATATTCTTTGTCTTCCTCGGGGAATCTTCTGTTTTACGAGTACATGGAGAATGGTAGCCTCTGGGATATCCTACACGGTAAGTGTTTCTAAATATTAGTCTACTGATATAACATTTAGGCTTTTAGCTTTATCGTTGTTAACAATATTTATATTACAGGGCCATCCAAGAAAAAGAAGCTTGACTGGGACACACGACTTAGAATAGCGCTTGGCTCAGCTCAGGGATTAGCATACCTCCACCATGACTGTAGCCCTCGAATTATTCATCGGGATGTCAAGTCTTCAAACATACTTTTGGACAGGGATTTCGAGGCACATCTCACTGACTTCGGAATTGCTAAGAGCCTGTGTGTGTCCAAAACACATACTTCAACTTACATTATGGGCACCATTGGGTACATTGATCCTGAGTATGCTAGAACCTCTCGACTCACTGAAAAGTCAGATATCTACAGCTTTGGCATTGTTCTGCTGGAGCTTCTTACTGGGAGGAAAGCAGTGGATAATGACTCCAACCTCCACCAACTGGTAAAATTTCATTTTAAACCCTTTCTTAACACTTTAGCAAATATTAATTTCTGTTTTCACGGTCACTTACAAATTCGTTCACTCGCAGATTATGTCCAAGACTGCAAACAATGCAGTAATGGAAACAGTGGATCCAGAAATTTCCTCCACATGTAAAGATCTTGCAGCAGTTAAGAAACTATTTCAACTAGCCCTGCTATGCACCAAAAAACAACCCTTTGATCGGCCAACAATGCACGAAGTAACCCGTGTTCTAGAATCCTTAGTTCCCATTCCTGATGTTAAACAGTCTCCTCCACAAGGCTCAGGACCTCCACCACCACCATCGAACGTGCCCAGTTACATGGAAGAGTATGCTAATCTTAAGAACCCTGGCATGTTATACTGCGCATCCGTTAGCACTTCAGATGCTCAACTCTTTCTGAAATTCGGAGAGGTTATATCTCAGAACACCCAGTGAACGTGTAATCCGAGCTCGGAAAGTCCATAAAATCTTCTGAATATGTTGTATAAAGAGATCTTTTTAGATAGCTAGCCATTCACAGTAAGATATGTATTTAAGATACCTAGTGAAAATGATGCTTTTCCCTTGGGAAATTTCTACATTTTGCACTTAAACTTCGCCAATTTTTTTTTTTTTTTTGCAGGGCCTAAATATTACTACCGTGTATTTTTGTTGCTTAATTTAAATATATTTCCTCTGGCATAAAAAATAAAATTTAAAATTATAATGCCGCATATACCGGTTGACAATGTATAGAATTTAAAAATCCCCAAAAAATCTCAACCATAAATCGGAAACATTGGGCCAAACCATATAACCACGACCCCCACCACGTTCATGGAGCTAAAATTTCATTTCTTGGAAAAAAAAACTTAGGGTTTTCTCCAAAAACGTCTCTAACCTCATTTGGTTCAGAATTATTGTTAGCACAGGAGCAAATGGAATTTACAGTGGCAAAGAAAGGTCAGTCAAATCTATATATTTTGATCTTCATTTTTTTCTCAGTTCAGTATATATTTTCTTTATATTCCCCATAAGTTTATTTCCAGTTTCTAGTTTTGATATTCTGTCAAAATGTTAATTTTCAGTGATGGTTGTTGACGAATTTCCGGAGGAAATCATAGATAACATTCTTGTTAGGTTGCCTGTGAAGTCCGTTGGGAGATGCAGGTGCGTATGCAAGGATTGGTATAAGTTATTGAAAGGAAATAATTCTAGGTTTGTTAGAGAGCATTTGAAGCATGCTGTAGAATTGAACAGGTTTAAATTTATGATTTATTCCTCACATCCATCTAAGAAGAAGAACATCTACACCATAACTTATGATCCATCGACATTTTGTATGTCTAGCAGGAAAAAAGTAATAAAAAGTAAAAAAAACCTTGTTGATATGGGATACCCTTTTAAATCCGAGAACAGTACTGGATTTGGGTTTTGGGGTTCTTGCGATGGTTTAGTTTGTTTTAGTCCAGGGTATTTGGTTTGTGTGAAGCGAAAACTAATTGATGTTGTCATTGTGTGGAATCCATCCACCGGAGAGTTTAAGAAGTTACCACCTGCTCCGGTAGTTGGTAAGCCAAACTACATAGAGTATGGATTTGGTTATGACCAAAAGATCGATGACTTCAAAGTAGTGTGTCTGGTGGGTAATGACGATAATTTCTGGTGTCGCACTCGTGTATATACATTGGGAGGAATGAATTCATGGGGACCAGCAAAGAAGATTCCTTATACTCTGGCGTGCCAAGAACATCCAAGGCGGCTTCAAGAAGTACCTGATATGGGGCGGCTTCCGGTTAATGGAGCTATTCATTGGATTGCCTTTCGCAAGTCAGGGCAAGTAGTCTCTAAAGTAATTCTGTCTTTTCATTTTGAGAAACAAGAATTTGCAGAGATTCAACTTCCTAACCTGATGGATGAAAGATGTCACACGAATTTGTGCGTCTTGGAAGGGTCTCTCTGCTTACTTCATATTTCCAAGGAGAGAGCCGATTTATGGGAGTTGAAGAACTATGGAGTGGAAAATTCTTGGACTATGCTTTTCACCATTGACATCCAGCAGCTTTTTGTGTACGTTGGCTATCTGATACCCTTGCGGTGTTTTGAGAACGGTAAGTTTCTTTTAGCATTTGATAGAGATGGTGCACTCAATATGGGTTTGTATGACTCAGAGCGTCAAACGTTTAAGCTATTCATGGTCTTTGGTGGTATGATATCCTACTCAGTTTGCACCAGTATCTATGTTGAAAGCTTACATTCGCCTAGCAAAGATACTACTTACCATTTGAGGTCAGCAGAAGCAAAAGACGCAGATTATGATCCCAAGTACGCTGGGGCGACTGCGTCGGTACGGTCTGCCACAAAAGAAAACAAGCCAAAATGTTGCCAGTAGATTTCTTTCTTGATGTTTCAAATGTTTGGGTATGTTCTTGTTTATTTTATTGCACCTGAAAAACCAGAATAACGCTATGTTTTGAAAGACAATTCTTCAAATTGTTGGTGCAGTTTTCTGACAATGTTTAGTTTTCTTACTTTGTATCATGAACTTGGTTATTTGTTTTAGATCCTGCAGCATTTTTCTTTTGTGAAGCTACCCAAAATGGCAATTTGGCCTGAATTATGAATGTTCCCCTACATCGCATTTTAAATGTCTATGGTTAGCCTCTTAACATTTGACTTGGCTACAATATGTTTTTGGTCGAGTTGCCAATATAGCTGTACCCAACAATGACTCAACAAATCTGAAACTTGCTTATTAAATACCTTGTAATTAAACCAGCTGACCGTTCAGCTCGCTGCAGAGTTGTGGAAATTGCTTTCCTCCATTGCGCAGTATTTTCATTGATAGATTTGCAGAGAGGCATTTAAACTTACATTGTGGAAGCAAATCTCGCTTTCTAAAGGAGGTAAGCTGGCTTTACTTAACTGTATCCTCTTCTCCTTGCCATTGTATTAATTATTTCTCTATATTTGAAGCTTCCGTTTCTGTTATCAAAATCTTGGAGAAGAGAATGAGAAATTTTTTAGGGTGAAAAACAGAAATAGGCCTGTTTTTTTAATCAACGCTCGGTTTCCCAACTCGCAACCACAATTCAGGATTGCCGTCTCTCACAACGATAAAGGCAAGGATTCCAAATCCTATTGATAAAAAGGTCGAGACAAACCTCCTCAATTCTCTTTACGATTTGCTCTTTGATAGTTTGTCACCATTTTATGCTTACCTGCAACAAAGCTCTGCTCAAGCTAAGCGAGAGGACTTAATGTTGATGGTGGTTTTAAACAAAGGGTAAAACCGTAAAACCACAAATAACCTAATGTCACCGGTGACACATTTATTAGAACATTTAATGCGTGTAGTCGGTAATTAATAGGGGTATTTTTTCAAATTAGGGTTACAACAAAACCCTAAAATGCCAATGGCAAATCATGCCAATGGCAAACCGTTAGATGCCAATGGCAAATCATGCCAGCCATACCAAGCTTAATCCAGAAGCATGCCAACCATGCTAGCCGCACCTCCGTGCCAATGGCAAATCATGCCGGCCACACCTAGCCCGAGCTAGACGCATCTCTATGCCGATGGCAAATCATGCCATAGATACCAGTTGCATGCCAACCATGCTAGCCGCACCTCGTCAATGGCAAATCATGCCAACCACAAACACCTAGCCCAAGCTAGCTGCATTTTGACCACGCATGCCATTGTCACATTTTGGCACATTCGGGTAGCTTTTCCTACCAAGGCCACGCCCTAATGGCCACGCATGCTATTGGCACATGCCAACACGCTCATTGGTAGCCTTCATCACCTGGCCAGGTGCCCCTAATGCATGCCGGGTAGCCTAACTTGCAAGCCCCAACTTAGGCCAACTTGGCCGCACACGCCATTGGCACATGCCAAAACCCACGCCGGGTAGCCTAACTCGCAAACCATGCAACCTACCACAAAGGCATTTTCTTTTCAACGTACAACCTACCACCCGGGCATTCCGCACATGCCATTGGCACATGCCACACGTACGTCACCACTTGCTTTGACACATGTCAACTCGAATCTATAAAGTGCTCACGTGCGGCACAAGGGTTTCGGACGGATAGCACAAATAAACAGTAGGATAAAAAGACCTTTAAGTCCTTCATCTCGTTGAGTTACTTGTTAACTCGGTGTACACATTATTAATTTCTTGTTAACTCGGTGTACACGTAATCATTTTCTTGTTAACTCGGTGTACACGTCTCT
Organism: Papaver armeniacum; assembly: GCA_023531295.1. Lineage (NCBI taxonomy): Eukaryota > Viridiplantae > Streptophyta > Magnoliopsida > Ranunculales > Papaveraceae > Papaver > Papaver armeniacum. The sequence continues at coordinate 178,253 of JAJJWW010014285.1, forward strand.
GTTTGTTTGACACATGTCAGTCCCAAATTGGCCCCCACCACTTTTACTCCAGACCTTACTCGATCGATCCAAGACATTACCATAATCAGCAAAAAAAATAAAAAGAGTGATTCAACACTCACCGAAATTCCCACTTTAACTTATCCCGAAAGGGAATCGGATAGCACAAAGCGCGTGCTTAACATCGGGATTAATAAGGGAAGTGTTGGAGCCCATCTGTTATCTCACTTGGTGGATTCTTCGGTGAAAAATCCGAAGTAAACCTAGAATTATTGAAATAAAAGAGTGATTCTACACTCACCGAAATTTCCACTTCAAATAATCCCGAAAGGGAATCAGATGGATAACACAAAGCTTGCTTAACATCGGGATTAGTAAGGGCAGTATTGGGGCCCATCTGTTATCTCACACGTGATAGAAGAGAACCCACTGTTGCAAACCAAAGAACCCATAAACACACTTAAACCTCTTCAATTCGACGAGAAACTACTCCAAATTCTACAAAATGTGCTGACACTATTTCAAAACTTTTATCTCTCTTATTTTGCTCTGCGAATCGGGGATTTGAAATGTGTTAACTCTGTTCATAACTTTTCACTGATCTCTCTTTACAATCCAATTTTTTTCATTGCTCCTGTTTCTTTACCTATGCTTTTCTAATTAATCTTCTCATTTTTCTTTTGAATTCAATTTACTTTCATCTTTCTTCCTCTCATCTAGTTTTTTCTTCATCAATTTTATTTGATTTTTACTAAATGTTTAGCTACTTAATTATGTTTTCTCCATTATGTGTATGCAGTTTGGATTATCTCATATGGCGTTTGCCTATACATCTGTCATTGTGATTATTGCGTTTGCTGAGAAGTTAGTTAATCGTTTGAATACTGGCATTGTCTGTGATGGTGCTGCTGGAATGTTATGAAAGACGACACAAAATCGGTTCAACTCGCTAAGTAGTTCTTCACTCAAATCCCGCTCTTTGGAAAATTCAAATTCAAAAAATTTCAACAACCGTGATTATTGGTGCAATCAACAAAGTTGTTACCTTATTTTCCTCATCGATAGGTTAATTTACAACTGCAATACTTACCTTATTTCTGAAGATAGTCAAACATTTTGTTACCGAAATTCAAGCCAAAATATCAAACAAAATATATTTTGGTTTCAATTTATTCACCATAAAATCCAACCTCCTCATGTTTTACTCTCCTATAATTGTTCTTCTGAAAGAAATTGGAAAAACCCTAGAAACCATATTCTCAGTTTCAAAGTTATGGAGGCAGGTAGTTCCAGTCAAGTTGGTGACCTAATTGTCAATAAATTCAAACAGGGAGCTTTGGATTTAGGAGATGCTAACGAAGTTTTAGTGATTCATTCTGACAACAATCTTGAAGAAAATGAAGAAGGGAAATGGGAAGCCACTGCTACAAACTTATAACTGAAGGAAAAGTGAGTTATGACATGGTAGGGAAATTCATCAAATTTACATGGCCTTTCATTTCATCTGAAGAAATCAGAATTGTTGAAGTCGATCCTAATATCATGATTTTTAAGTTCAGCAAATGGGAGATGTTGAACAAGGTTATAGAGGAAAGACCATGGAGCATTAATAAGCAGTTATTAGTCCATAACTACATTCCTGAGATGATCTATACTGAAAAACACTGGGGATTTCAGCTCTTTTGGATCCAGCTCAAGTATTTGCTTCATGAGCATATGAATGTTGCAGCACTTACAAAAATTGGCAGTATCATAGGTGAGGTTGTTAAGATAGAACCTAAAGATGCAATTCCAGCAGGAGGAGTACCAGTGAAAGTTTGTGTTAACATAAATCTGACTAATCCTTTGAGAAGGGGGGTCAAGACTATAACTAATGCTGGTGTTAGCAGATGGATCAAGTTCTTTTATGAAAGGCAACCAGCAAGTATTTGTACTGAATGCTATATGATCAAACACAACAAAGGTGCTTGTACGAATGCCGCAAGTTTTTTGGTCAAAGCTTATGAGAAACCTTATTTTTTTGGTAACACAAATATCATTAGGAAAACAATTTCCACTGTGGCCTCAAATACAACTCCTGCTACAAAGGGAAACCAGAAGAAATTTGTGAAAATGCAGTTTTTATTCCTCCCAAAGATAGTGAAGTACATGAGTTTTCTACTTAAGAATGGTGATGTTGCTGCAAATGATGAAGATACTAGACTAGGAAAAAGGCACAGAAGCACTAATGACTCCCTGCCAGTTGAAGGTAGTAATGAAGACAGTTTCATTAGTAACTGCACATATCACATACAATCAAACTTCTCAAAGAATCACTCAAAAAGATAATCTAAATAATGCTGCACAGAAGGAGATTCAGGTTATTAGTACCACTCTTTTTCAAATATTTCAGTTTACTTTTAGCTGTTTTATTGCTTTTATTTTACTATGTTTACTTATTAGTTTCCTGACCTAAGCCATGGAAAGTGGGGGCGAAATAACAACCTATCCGGTAGAGACTCCATAGTCGAAAGACTACGGTACTAAGTTCTCTATTATGGAGTGTAGAAACTCGACCAGGGCGCCGCGGCAAACAGTTGAGCTAAGGGTGCCGTGGGCGTCTGGAGCGTGCCTCGCCGCTCTTAGCAAGTCCTGCCTATGATACACTCGATCCTCAAGAAACCCCACCTAGGGTGCGCTCTCGTAACCATAAGCCACATAGGCCAAAGGATAAGAGACCGCGAAAACAACTGGTTGTTGCATCACTGGATGGGAGAGCCAACCCTACCCGGTAGGGGTACGTCTCCTTGAAGGGGCAATCAGGGGGAAGATAAGGACGACACCCTCCATTAGGGAGCTGAATTGTGTCAAAGACTTTAATATCACAAGGCTTTTACTCATGGGAGTACTTAGGCTTGTTGTATTAGTGCATATTCATATATCCTGCAGAGGCTATAATACGAAGGACGATAGGATAGGGTCAAGGGGTCAATGCGCGAAAATGTAAAGACGTCCTGCGACTCTATCACATGGCCAAAACAATATCCTGAGGCAAAGATAAACCCTATCAACAGGAGAGGCTGACTAAGACCTCTACTTAGGGGGGCTCAATAAGACCTCACTATCAAACACATAGAGACCTAAATAAATGCTCAGGACATAAAAATATTTGTTTTCTAAAACGGGTCTGTATTCTCATACACATTATTTACATGTTCGCACACACACAATATAACGTATTCGCATAAGTTATGTTTTACATTCGCATGAATAATATATTATGTCCAGATAATTGATATTTTATATTCGCACAAGTAATACCTTATATTCGCAAAAGTTTCATTTTTCTTAATAAACTTTACCTTCTTGACAGGTATTTCATGAGAACGTCATTATCTAACATGCATATAATAGAGGCAAGTATGGGAATTACGTAAAGAAAGTATTATATGCATGGTTAGAAAATAACCTTGCATAGAAATTGTTTGCATACTCAGAAAATAATCTTTAGAAACAAATATGTCTTTCCTTAAATGTGCAGCGAAAAATAAAAAGGCGAGATCCAAACAAGTTAAAAAGGGTAGAAATACAAGGAAGCTAAGAGTCATTCTGAGGAATTTCATCATGTGAATCAATGTCTTCAATCTCAGCAACAGGAGGGGAGCTTGGAATATAAGCCTTCGCAGAAGGTTCAGCATGAAGATCAGCTTCAGTATTCGGTACATTAAAAAGACTGCTGCCAGCTCCATCCCCCTCGGGCTGATCTACAGGAAGAGGGACTTCCTCATCACCACTGACATAATCGTAGTCACTATCAGGCTGAGGAATAGCTTCATTATCAGAAATATCAAGAGGTTCCACGTCCTCCAGAAGCAGCGAATTAGCGGTGCATATCCCATCAGCGTAAGCTTTAGCTTGAAGATGAGCTTCCCGAGCGACGTACTTTTGAGCATTCTTGACATAAATCCTCATCAATTGTTCAAGGTATATCTGCCTCCTCTCACCCTGTCACGAGAAGATGAAAGTGCAGAGGAAAGATCCCTAACATTCTTGTGAGCTTTAGCCAAGTCAGACCTCAGCTTTTGAAAATGAGTTGATTGGACTTCTTAGATACTGCGAGAAAAAAGAATACTAGAATTGGCTTAGAAACCACAAAATCGCATAAAAAAAAAGCATTTAAAAGAAGCTAAAAATATAAGTTAAGGTAGTCAGATTGGTGCGACTACTTTCCATCTGAGAAAGATAATATTGAGACAGGGCAAGACCACTAATTCTCATAACCTCCAAATTTTTATCAAAATCATCACCTATCAAGCCTTCAAGACGAGAGCGAATCTTATTCTCATCTTTAGTAAGAGAGGCATGTTTCTTCTTCAAGGTATCATGCGAGCTTTCCAACCGAGTGTGTGCTGTTCGCGAAGCTTCTTCATTTCGACAGTCATTTTCACTTTGCTATTTATAATTTATCATTTTACAAGGACACTCTCTTCATATCTTTGTCATATTGATTCTTTAAAGAGCGAAGAGATTCCTCTTGCTCAGTATAGGTTCGTCGAAGAGCGAGATATTGCTGGGTGTTATTCGTTTTCTCCTTCAAAAGAGATTGATTCTCTCCCATGAGGGTGCGGTTTTTCTCTGATAAAGTTTGGTTACTTAAGTCAGTGTCATATAAAAGCCCAAAAATATGGGATATTTGGGAATTCAGGGAGTCGAACTGAGTACTAGGGCCATGATTTTCATTCTTCAAATTATCAACTTGGTCAACTAAATATGAGGGATCACTAAGCGACTGATTCAACTGATGCCGCAACTCTTTATTCTCCGCACAAGCATCCTCAGCTGAAAATTGGAAATTGTACCTTTCCATGACTTGCTTTTGATTTAAATCTAAATAATCGCACAAGCAGAGGCAAAAAGGTAAAAAGAACATGCGAATAAATACATGCTATAAAACTTAAGGGAGATGCGAGATAAGGTGAAATCCCAAGACTGATAAGAGAAAGAAGAGTATACCTCTAAGCTCTTGGTCCTTGGTGCGAAGTTTCTCAGCCAAGAGTTCGCCAGCATGCACATCAGCTTTCAATTTGAATTATGCTGAGAAAGTTCTTGAATGAGGGAACTAGACTCTGAAAATCCTTCAGCCTGAATAAAGCGACGCCGAGATTCCATACAATCAAAGGCTGCGCTAATCGAGGGATCCATATGAGCGAAGATCTCACTCCTAGTATGCTTATATGGAGCAGGGCCGCCCAAAAGCTTAAACAACAGCAGAACAATAAAATGGCGATACAGAAAGAACAGTAATATAGAGGAATAAAAATGGCGATGATTAACTGCAGGCAACCAAAAACAAGCTACACATCAGTAAGAAGTACGATAGAAGAGATAAAACAAACCTTTGAGCAGGATCCATGAAGTGCAAACACTAGCAGGAGAAGAGAAGATGAAGATTCTGAGATAATTAAAATTCAAGCAGGTCTGTGAAGAAGAAAAACTAAGGAGGAGAAAATATCTCTCTCCCAAGAGGATTAAATAAGGAGGAATGTGACGGGTTACAACAGGTGGAAAAGAAGACGTGCCGGTGATAAATGGAAAAGTAGGAACGTGTGAACGGTTACGCCAAAAAACCGGAAACTTGTCGGTTAGAAAGAATATGAAAAGTTGGTAGGGTGTGGCAAATGACATATAAGGGTGCGAAAACAATCCAGGAAAAGTTTCTCTCATCGCCCCTTCTTCGATAAGGATCGCTGAGAGAAGCGGCAAAATGTAGGGGTTAAATATCGCATAGCCGATAAATCATGCGAAGCAACTGAACTGAAAGGAGACGAAGGGTATTCGCACATGGAATATCCTAAATGACGGAATCAGTGACGTCATAAAATCACGGGAAAAGTGTGGAATCTATACGAAGTTGAGGAGCGCGTGCGAGAAGGCCAGATACATGGGTGCGAAGACATCGCATGAGAGATCTGAAAATAGAGGCTTTGTTAGCTGTCCCCCACTATGTCAAATCCCTATATATAGGACCAGCAATCCTTGTGTTAAAAGAGAGATCTTTTGGAGAGTTGAGATGGAAATTTAGGAGAGAGAAAGTTATTTTGTTTCCCAATTTAGGGTTTTATCTTCTTTGTATCGATTTCTATACTTAATAAATCATCTCTTAAGTGTTCTTCATAATGATTTCGTAATTTACTATATAGATCGTTTAAGGGCTGCGGTAGTAGGATTTTCTACTACTACACTCTCGGAATATGTATTTATTTGAAGGAAAGGTGTCAAAACTTTCATGGTGTTTCATATATGTTACAGACATGAGGAATCATTATAATCTGGCCAAACTACCTCCTACATGTTGCAGCTAGGATCACCAACATCCATGATCCCCTAGATAAGCTTGTTTTCCATACTTCGCTAATTAATTGATTAGAGTTTGATTAGTTTGGTAATGTTAACTCAAGATACGATACGTGTGTAAAATAACACACAATATCCCCTTTCTCAAGCTTTTGTATTTTAGGAAATCGTTCTTAGTTAGGAAACTTACCTTCCTTGATGTTCAAGGAAGTTTGTGTATATAAGTCTCTTGTATCTCGTTTGGAATAGTGTACGTGAGTTAATAAAACAATTAAGTTCTATTCTCTTCAGTTTTACAGTAAAGTTCATAGTTTCAACTTGGTATCATTAGGTTAGTCGATCCTATTCAGTCATGTCTACAGAATCCTCCACCATCTCCTCTACAATCTCTTTTAGTATCTCTTCTACCATGTCTTCCGTGCAATCTTCTATGATGTCTTCCCTTCAATTCTCTCAACCACATCACATGATCACTGTGAAGTTAGATGATACGAATTACTTCTTATGGCGTGCTCAATTTCTTCCTTATCTTCAAGGCCATGACTTGGATGGTCATGTCATTGGTGAAACTACATGCCCTACACCCACTCTTGCTGGTGATCTACCTAACCCTGCCTGTCTTGCTTGGAGAAAACAGGATAAACTCTTAGTTAGCTGGCTATTCTCTTCGCTTACTCCAGCTGTTTTTCGTCATGTCCATCGATTGACAACTTCTAAAGATATATGGTCATCTCTGGAATCTCTTTATGGCTCCAAGTCTGATGCTCAAGTTCATCACCTTCATTGTGAGCTACGAGCATTACAAAAAGGCTCTCAAACTATGCGTCAGTACATAGATCGAGCTCGGGATCTTGTGGATAGTCTAAAGAAAGCAAATACTCATCACAGAGACAAGGAGTTTCGCCACTGTCTCTTAGCTGGCTTGGACAGCACCTATGATGCTATTGTAACATCATTAACCACGACAATGAGCTCGCTGTCTGTAGAAGATTTTCTCACCTTCCTCTTGACGTTTGAACTACGTATAGATCAACAGACAAAGCTGTCCAACTCTCAGCCAGTTGCTAATCTTGCTGCCCAGAATCGACAGTCCTCATCTCGTGTTTCTTCACCAACTGGATCTTCTACAACGTCAAACTCTCAGTTCTATTCGTCTCGTTCTACTGGTAATCAAAGAAATCAACCTGTTCGGTTTAACAATCAACGTGGGATTGACAATCAGCGTGGGCTTGACAATCAACGTGGGCCTATGAACCATGATTCTTCCTTTGTTCGCTGTCAACTTTGTGGGCGTCCAAATCATGAGGCCCCGGACTCCTGGAACCGTTATGACAAGACTTTTCGACCACCCAGGCGTCAACCACCGTACACTACACCTCGGGCCTATGCTGCTTATGGACCTAGTCTTCTACCTTCACCTTCTTGGACACCTGACAGTGGTGCTACAAATCATATCACCAATGATTTTTCTCGTCTTCAATTTCCTACTGAGTATACTGGTCCTGATCAAATTCAGATGGGTAATGGTTCTTCTATACCTATTTCTAATGTTGGTGCCTCTATTTTAGGGACTCCCAACCGTAAGTTGCAGCTTCGTAATGTTCTCTTTGCACCCAAAATCTCTCATAATTTATTATCTGTTTCTCGTTTCACCACTGATAACAATGTCTTATTTGAATTTCATCCAAATTTTTGTCTTGTGAAGGATCGATGTACCGGGAAGGTTCTTCTTCGCGGCATTAGGAAGGGTGGTCTTTATCAACTTGATGTCTCATCTCAAACTCCTCAGGCATGCATAGGAGAACGTGCTAGTTTACAAGCCTGGCATGCTAGAATGGGTCATCCAATGATGCGCACAGTTCGCAAAGTTATTTCTCAGTTTTCACTTCCAGTTTCAAATCAAACTATAAGTTTTTGTTCTTTTTGTCATGAGCATAGGAGTCATAAATTGCCTTTTCAATCCAGTACAACAGTTTATTTGAATCCATTAGATTTAATTCTCTCCGATGTTTGGGGACCCTCTCATATTTTATCTAATGAAGGATATAAATATTATGTCATTTTTATTGATGCTTATAGTCGTTTTACTTGGATGTTTCCTATGTCTCAAAAGTCTGATGTTTTTTCTGTATTCTTTTTGTTCCAAAAGCATGTGAAAAATCTTTTTAATAGAAAAATAAAAATATTTCAATCTCATAATGCTGCTGAGTATCGCAAACTCACTCCACACCTTCGAGAACTTGGAATTTTTCATCGTTTTTCATGTCCACACACTTCTGAACAAAATGGTTTGGTTGAACGTCGTCATCGTCATATTCGTGAAACTGGTCTTACTATTCTCAATATGGCCTTTGTACCGTCCTCATATTGGTATGATTCTTTTTACACTGCTTGTTATTTGATGGATCGTGTTCCTTCGACTTCACGTTAATAATTCTTCTCCATATGAAGCTCTTTTGGTGTTCCACCCGATTACACTTTCTTTCGTGTATTTGGTTGTCTCTGCTACCCTTACTTGCGTCCGTATAGGTCTCATAAAATGGATGCTTTGTCTTCTCCTTGTGTTTTTATTGGCTATAGTCCATCCCATAAGGGTTATAAGTGTCTTCATATTCCTACGGTTCGAATATACATTAGTCGACATGTTGTTTTTGATGAGACTACCTTTCCCTTTGCATCCGCTTCAACACCTTCGCCGGCGTCGACTTCTTCACAGGTAATTCCTTCCTTGTCTGTTATTCATAATCATGAGATGCCATCCGTCAATTGTGAGCTGCTATCGCCTGCTTTCTCTCATCAGCCGACAGCACCTGTTATCCATCACCAGCCTACAACACCTGTTACCCATCACCAGCCGACAACGCCTGTTGCTAATCATCACCAGCCGACAGCACCTGTTACCCATCACCAGCCGACAGCGCCTGTTGCTAATCATCATCCGACAGTACCTGTTCCTGTCCATCTTCCTCCACCATCAATCTCTGATAATCAGCTACGGCCGCAAATAACCTCTGATGCTGCTAATTCGACGTCTACCTCCACTAATGCGTCTATAGCTCCAACAGTATCTTCTCCTATCACACACCCGATGATTACAAGGGCTAGAGATGGTATTTTCAAACCAAATTCAAGATATGCTCTCATATGTGATTCAACTCTTGAACCAACTTGCATTTCTCAATCTCATAAGGATCCACAATGGCGTACGTCATCCGACGACGAGATCAATGCGTTACTCCGAAATGGGACTTGGTCATTAGTTCCATATCACCCTTCTATGAATGTTATTGGTTGTAAGTGGGTTTTTTGAATCAAACGTAATCCTGATGGTACAATTGCGCGTCGTAAATCTCGTCTAGTTTCCAAAGGATATAATCAACAAGAGGGGATTGATTACTCCGAAACGTTTAGTCCGGTTGTCAAACCATGTACTATACGCATTATTCTTACATTGGCTTTGTATTCCAATTGGCCCATTCATCAACTTGATGTGCAGAATGCTTTCCTACATGGAGAACTTCAAGAAGAAGTATACATGAAACAACCTCCAGGTTATGTTGATTCTCGTTTTCCTACACATGTTTGCAAGTTACATCGTTCTCTTTATGGACTTAAACAGGCTCCTCGTGCATGGTACCACAGACTTAGCAATTTTTTGTTACAAATTGGGTTTGTTACTTCCAAGTGTGATTCGTCCTTGTTTATTTATAATGGACCTCATGGTGTTATTTATTTGCTGGTCTATGTGGATGACATCATTGTTACCGGTTCTAGTACTACAGGTATTACTTCTATCCTCACTCGTTTACAACAAGAATTTGCAATCAAAGATCTTGGTCAATTATCTTTTTTTCTTGGAATTGAGGCAATTCGTACTTCTTCCGGGTTATTTCTTTCTCAGCAACGTTATGCCCATGATCTTCTTATTCGAGCCAAAATGGATGGAGTCAAACCAATTACTACTCCCTGAGCACTTCTGGTGATATTTCTTCTGATCGTAGTACTTTATTAACTGATGCTACTGAATATCGTAGCATTGTGGGAGCTTTCCAATATTTAACATTTACTCGTCCAGACCTTGCATTTGCTGTCAATAAAGTTTGTCAATTTATGCATGCTCCTACAGAGTTTCACTGGGAATTAGTCAAGCGTATTCTTCGTTATCTCAAGCATACGAGTACGTTTGGTATACTACTTAAGCCATCTCCTTCTTTACAACTATCTTTCAGTGCATACACTGATTCTGATTGGGCTGGTTCTCTTGATGATCGTCGTTCTACAAGTGGATATTGTGTCTATTTAGGTGGAAACATTATTTCCTGGAGTGCTCGAAAACAAAAAACAGTTTTCTCGTTCGATCGAAAGGTCGAGTATCGAGGACTTGCCATTGCTACTGCTGAAATTATGTGGATTCAGTCACTTATTTCTGAGCTTCGTATATCTACAAGCTCTCCTCCAATATTATGGTGTGACAATCTTGGTGCAACCTATCTCACAATTAATCCTATATTTCATGCTCGGACAAAACATATAGAAATTGATTATCACTTTGTTCGTGATCAAGTGGCTTCCAAACTTCTTGATGTCCGTTTTATATCCTCTAAAGATCAAATTGCGGATATTTTTACTAAACCGCTCTCTAAAGATCGGTTTTCTCTTTTAAGGTTCAAGCTAACGGTTCAGGATAACCCGTTACGCTTGCGGGAGGGTGTTAACTCAAGATACGATACGTGTGTAAAATAACACACAGTATCCCCTTTCTCAAGCTTTTGTATTTTAGGAAATCGTTCTTAGTTAGGAAACTTACCTTCCTTGCTGTTCAAGGAAGTTTGTGTATATAAGTCTCTTGTATCTCGTTTGGAATAGTGCACGTGAGTTAATAAAACAATTAAGTTCTATTCTCTTCAGTTTTACAGTAAAGTTCATAGTTTCAACTGGTAAATCACAAAATAGTTGTCACATTTTGACACTTTGTTGGCTTGCTGTTAGTTGTGAAATTACTTGTTATTCTATTTGAATGAATCCAATTTTCGTATTAAAATAAATAAATATCAGTTGTTAAGATTAAACTAAAATAAACTTGAATTGATTCCCTCCCCATGTCACTTCACTTTACAATGAAATTTTCCACTTCTGGTCAATTTTGTCGACTGAAATACTTATAAGCACATGGACATTGGGTTTATACACATTGGGTTTAAACAAATATATATATTGAAATTCAAATTTTATATATCAAACGAGTTCTTAAATCGGCAGCCTTCGGAGAATTCCAATATCATTGGTTTACAAACTTCTTTCAAGGGAAAGTAAGTTTTATAGAAAGCAAGAGAAAGTAAAAGTATCCTGAGATAACCTCTGCCATCTCCTGCTAGTACTTAGAATGGTAGATGATTGATAATGATACTTGATCTCGAGAAATATATTACTTCAGGTAGTATACTAATTTACTTAAAGGACGTTACAGCAACTTCATATGAAACTGAAGTACTTCATTTGAGAATTCACAATTCTTGATTGCTCACTCTATATATAGAGGGTTTCATTAGCTATTTTATAATATCAATACAGAAAATTAAAACTCTACTCAGTTGTTAAAATATGAAGAGTTTTCTAAGTGCACCAACCTTGGTATTTCTCCTGGTGATTGGAGTTCTTGTTTTAAATCCCAGGCCAACCTCATCTTGGTTAGAAGTTGGTAAGTTATTGTTTCTCTTCTAATTCTCATACTTAGTTGTATTGAAATAGAGTTTTATGCATCGTGAATCATATTGTCTATGTTGCATCCATGCAGAGGACCAGAGAGAATTTAGTTACATACCTGGGAGCCCAAATGGACCAGAAAACTGGGGAAAACTTCATAAAGATTGGGCAACATGTAGCAACGGAACTAAACAATCTCCAATTGATGTGGTTTGCAACAGGATGATAAGCGCGCCATGGTTAGGGAGACTGAAGAAGTTCTACCTACCAGCGTCTGCAACCCTGGTGAATAGAGGCCATGATATCGAAGTAAGTGACTGAGCAAAAACAAAAAAAAGATATTGATGCAAGTTAAATACTAAGTAACATACCAATCAAGAAAAAAAAAAAAGAATTAGCACTTGCAAAGCAGGCGGACCGAATTTGCAGCTGTTTAGAAAGCCTGATGAATTTGTTATACAAGCTTTAACAATTTAGCTAACCAAATGACGATAAATATCATTGTCGTGTTATGCAGCTCGCATGGGATGTTCCAGGAAGTGCAGGATTTATTAAGATCTACGGTAATATTTATGCGCTTGATCGAGCTCATTGGCACTCACCTTCCGAGCACACCATCAATGGAAAAAGGTGATCTCACCCTGACTCTCTCAGTATAAATGATATATAAGCAAGGTTTATTATGATTTAACAATATCTAAGTGGGTATATTTGTATGATATCAGGTATGATTTAGAATTGCATTTGGTTCATAAAAATGTGCGACTCCAGAAGGTGGCTGTCGTCGCAGTTCTGTACAAGATTTGTGCTGGATGTGAAGATTTATTTCTTTCTATGGTATGTGCGCTTTTATCAATCTATGAATATTTAACACTTGTAATAATACTTGGTGTCATTCAAAACTTAATTTTGTGGTCTTACTGTGGAACGTTTAAACGCTCGTGATCAGCTGGAGGGCGCTATAAGTGATATATCTGCAGGCACACAGAAGAAAGTGAGTCTAGGTCTTGTAGATCCGAACGACATTGATGTTGGTGGTAGGGAATATTACAGATACAAGGGTTCTCTTACAACTCCTCCTTGTACTGAAGGTGTTATCTGGACCATAAAGAAGCAGGTACCGGTCGGTCAATGATTAGCAGATTAATTAATTATTTTTTAAGGTTCTTTAATTATTTCACTTAGTTAAATCCTTATTTATGTATTATTCTTCCTTTCCAAAAAAATTTAGGTGATGACTGTCTCGGAAGAGCAAGTAATATCACTCAGAGAAGCTGTTCACGATGTAAGTATTTTTTTTAACTTGAGCAGACTCAACCATTTAGACCAGCCCCACTGCGACTAATATATACTGTTATTTGTCGTTGCAGGGTGCGATCGGCAATGCAAGACCATTGCAGCCGATAAATAACCGACATATCCTTAATTATCATCCATGGTTTCAAACCACATCATCTCCATCAACGGCCGATATGTAGAGAGTACTTTGTGCAAGTTTGAATTCCGTTTCTCTTTTGATCTTTTCTATTGCTGTTGTTGTTATTGATAATAAGATTCAGTTACTGTTGCTAGAATTGATTCAATTGTAAGAAAGTTTGTTGTACAAGAGGTTGGAAACCATTTACTTCTGCCGACTTCATTGGATTTCCTCAATAAGGAATTGAGGATACTTAGTAAAAAAGAACTTAAATTGTATATTGCATGTCTGTTTTTCGTTGGAGTTTTTATTGTGCATAGTGTTCATTAGTATGGAGGCATTGTCGCTGTAAAATCTAGGTAAATGTAACACAGATGTATCAAGAAAAAGTATCATCCATGCATTGGTAAATTGCACCATCTGACCCTTCAAACACTTTTTCATATCTTACGTCTTTTAATTTTAAAAATCAAAAATAAAAAAAAATGGAAAAGAAAAGAAAAAGAAGAAAATAAAAGGTGCACATAAAATATTTTGACTCCATAGACCACATGTATAATGCAAAGTAACATCAAGAGTATAAAGCACAGTTTGATTAACTTTGCCTGTGTAAGTGGTGGTTCAGATTTGTCCTCACAAGAGATAAATCTAAGGATGTAATCGTTTGTCATAAGTGATGGTTGTGATTGGGAATAGTAATATATCTAACGGGCAAAATTTATCATGTCATTATGGTTCCATAATTCTTCATAATAAATAGCCTATTAATTTGCCATGATAATATTTTATTAAATGTCAAATTAAAAATGATAATATATAAATTATAATACTATTGATGATAATTAATATATTTTTATTAGATAATATTTAGGATTAGTTTGGTATCTTTAAAAGAATAAAATACAACGAATAAAAGTTTGTTGATCATATATAGATTCAAGGATAATTTTTGTCAGTTATAAAAAAAGATGTGATAGAATTGGAAAATAAAATATGAAATTATGGTGAAGTATAGTATTTGCCTTTGAAGCTTTTAAAAGCTCATTCTCCCCCCACTTTTAAAATTGATATATTTTGGAACTGTTTTGCATAAAAAACACTTTATCAAATCTTTGCCAAACACTAAGATGAAAAAAATATTGTTATAAACATATTTTCAAAGTATTTTTTTTCTTTTAAAAAAAAAAAACAGCAGTACCAAACTTAGTTAGATTGACTAACAATTATATAAGTGGACCATAGTGATAGTGGCAAGTATTGGTGCCCGGTGAGTAATTTCGCATCGTCTCACGTGTTTCTTGATAAATGGTTTAACGTTGTTTTTAATAAATGATGATGGATAACATAATTAATTGTTAGTAGAGCTTATTGTTATTAGGTTAAGAACTTAATGATTTGACTTACTAACTAATCATGGTTTTATTATTTGTATGTAAAGAATAACCTCTTATTTGGAAGCGTAATGTCGTAGAATGTAGTGGCCTGACCATCTACCGATAATGTCCTCACTTAACCACCGCGGTCGTCTGACAATATTGGGTTTTCAATGGTCAGCGCTGCGGTCATCCAACATCAGCTTCTCAGGAGGTCACCCATCTCAGGATTACTCAATATTGAGTATATGCTTAAGTATATAGATTTTTCCCCAACTATGAAGCCAATTATGTTGAAAAGATCTCGGGTTAAAAAAGGACAAACTATTACCTATATTCTATTTTACGAATCCTACATGCCGGATTGGAGTACTATAATTCCACCAACTTAATTTGGAGCCTTCATCGGCTCCGGAATATGTTCAATCCTAGACTCTAGCATTTTTCTCACTCATGGGACCCTTTCTCGACACAATCCGTCAAGCATACTCTCACCCTCGACAGTAACCCGTGGTCGACTCTAATACCATTTGTAAGGACCCGATCCTCCGTCTTGTCCCCACTTAGTCATTGGGGTTATTCGACAATGTGGGATATTCAACCGACACGATGTGGTCATCCATCAACGGTTTTCGGGAGGTATCCCATCCCTAGACTACTCTCGCCCGAGAATTCATAAATTCAGTGATTTTTACTAACTCTGGATCCAACTATACTGAAAAGGCCACAATGTTACGAAAAGACAAGCCATTACCTATATTCTATTATGTGAACTCTTCCTGCCGAATTGAATGAAGTACATAATATATATGGAATTTTGAAAAAATAAAACTACATCGTATGTGAGTACAATGGTTTCCATCGGGAATGACTTAAAATTTTAATGTATAATAGCCTAAGTGAATGAATTATCTTTTCGTTATGTCATTGAGATAGTAAGAACATAGAATACTATTTGTATTGTTGAGTCAATTATGAGTTTTACTCTTTTTCAAACTATTCTTAAAGGGGAAAAAGGAAATAAGGATCCGATCTGTTAATATCTACATAATTATTCTTGAGACAAATGAGTTCAGGTGTTGTAATTCTGCTATAGCTTACATAGTTTAATATTTTGGTTCCGCTTGGTTGTTGGAGTATGTGGCGCGATAAACCACATACGTATATCTAGGGATAGTCCCTCATGGAATTAATAGGAATAGATGTGGAGCTTAATAAGCTTGGGAATCTCCATACATAGCACCGAGGTCTTTAGTTAAAAACCCCACCTATCCTATCCCTAGGTGCGTCAAGTGGGGTTTGGGGTTATGTGGTCGGGTGAGTAGTGTATGATGTTCCTTGAAGATCCTAACAATTGGTATCAGATCCCATGGTTGGGGCTACTGTCTGAACGTATAAGTGGTTGTGGATGTCATCGGGTTTAGGGAACAAGTGGAATCAGACTCAAGGTGGAGCAGGCAAGGCCCAAAGTTGAACAGGCGCTCAAGGTGGATTTAGTGTCTTACCCATTAACTCGAGACGGAGCATGGTTCTAGATCGGTAAGGCAATGCTCAAGGTTGAAGGCGGCGCTCGAGGTGGAGTTAATTTCTCACACATTAAAATCTCAAGTGGAGCAGGGTTCAGGTGGGCAAGGAAATGCTCAAGGTGGAGTTAGTTCTTACCTTCTCATTAACTCAAGGTGGAGTAGGATTCTAGGGGGAGTAGTGATAATAATTATGATCAATGGGTAGAATATACATATGGTAATCATATGGTGGAGTCTGATTGGACTGGTGAAGTGGTTTAATCTCTCCAAGGTGAAGATTGTTGGAGTATGTGGCACGATCAACCACATAAGTATAGCTAGGGATAGTCCCACATGGAAGAAAGAGGAGTACATGTGGAGCTTAATAAGCTTGGGCATCTCCTTACATAGTACCTAGGACTTTTAGATTAAAACCACACATATCCGAAGTTGGTCCTTAAGGACATCATTTTCAGGCCCATAGTAGGTTCATATGGTCCATGAAGATTCTAACATTCACTAAAATAAGGAAGATCTATAAATGTAATACCATTTCAAAGGATCGATAAGATATCATTGTAAACTAAAAAACATATCAAATAATGTTTTTTCGCGGGACAAAATATGTAAAAATTAATTTCGATATAATTTCATTGCTGGCTTGAGGATACAACTCGAGAAAGAAGAGACATAGTATGGGAGGATGTCAGGGCGGAAAATGCTAGAAAGGATTTGTGAAGTGAAGGATAAAAATATCTATCAGGCTTACCTTTACTTTTGCAATGATAGAAAGGGTAAACTTGATATTAATACATATTATATTTAATATTCATATGTCGAATGCATAACTAAATAAAAATCATGCTCGTGCCGTTACAACACGGGTTAAGCCCTAGTTCACTTTAAATCATGGAAACAGTTGTTTTAGTTAGGGGTGAGCATTTGGCCCGTAATCCGCGGATTTAACCCGGATCAACCGTTCTTTTGCGGATGGATGCCCTGACCGTTTGTTAATGGGTTGGATGCGGATAGAATTTTTGAAATCCGACGGATAACGGATCGGTCCCGGATGCAACTAAGAAAATCCGTTGGACATCCATACCCGTTAAATTAAGGAAATTTATATAGTTCTAGAAAATATTATGGATCATTTATGAATTTTTAAGATGTTTGCTTGGGGTATTGTACATGACATTTTTATATTTGTATACATATATAGGATATGTAGGTTTTATAAGGAGTCATTTGTGTTTGCATTTTTTTCTTTAATATAAATTTTAACTTAAACAAATCCATTGGATTATTCGCGTCCAATCCTTCCATCCGTGCATCCATTGGATGCAAATCCGTTGGATATGGATTGGATGCGGATGCCAAATTTGAAATCCTTAGTGCAATGGATTGGATACGGATGAGGTGAAAACCGGTCCATACCTACCATGGTCACCCCTAGTTTTTGTAACTGGAAAATAAGGAACCATTTTTTGGGGACCATGCTTTTTTCGAGGGGACCATGGTCTTATTAGGCCACCTTCCTTATAGTTATAAGGGGTGTCCTAAAATGAGGAAATGACTAACCTACCCTTAACCTAATTTAATTTAAAACTAACCTAAAAACCACCACCTCCTCCCACCACCGCCGCCCACCACTACCACCTCCGACTACCACCACCACCAACCACCACCACCTCTATATATATATAACTTAATTTAAATCATTAACATATTTACTCTTTTACCTAATTAAAATTATAACTAATCTACAACTTCTTCTTCCTCTATTCTAAAAAAAACTAGTTTGCTAACTGAACATTCTGAAACCAAGAACACGAAGAACACTTCGGTTATCACGATTTTTTTTTTAACCGAACTCAGAGTTCGGTTGGTTCGCAAAGAAGGCTAAAACTATTTTCTAACCGAACTTTACCAATATTACAAAAAAAAAAAAAAAAAAAAAAAAATCAAATGTAACCGAACTGTGTTATTTATCCCACTATGTTGATTTTTGATTTAACCGAACTTTTCCCATTATGTTTGGCTGGTTCGCAAAGAAGGCTAAAACTATTTTCTAACCGAACTTTACCAATATTACCAAAAAAAAAAAAAAAAAAAAAAAAATTCCAATGAAACCGGACTGTGCTATTTTGCCCACTATGTTGAGTTTCAATTTAACCGAACTTTTCCCACTATGTTCGGTTTGTTTGCAAAAAACCTTGACAAACCGAACTCTTAACTAATTGTGTGTAGTTCGGTTAGATATTGGTTGGTATGAAGTTTGCGAAAAAACCGAACTTTGTACACTAATGTGCAATCTTATTTTACATAAGTTCGGTTAGCTATTGGTTGCAAATTAACCGAACTTATAGACCCTAAAGTTCGGTTACATTTCGGCCAAACCGAACATAACATTGTAATCCTATTTACAATGTTCGATAACATGTTCGTTAACCGAACTTCAAAAAACCTCCATTATTGTAGAGTTCGGTAACCTGCGTGTTTAGAAAAAGTAACCGAACTACACTTTCAGATGAGTTCGGTTATATGTTCTTCACACAAGGTAACCGAACAAGCCCAAATCTACTTAACAAATTCACATTTTTTTTAAAATTTGCACCAATTCAACCAACATTATCTAAGTTAAGAGCATACCCGGGTACCCAAATAGTCTTCCTCCGGTTGTGGTTGGTAAAATCCATCGTTTTCATCTTGAGATTGGCTTTGGGGAAGAATACATTCACCATCTAAGGAATAATTCATAACTTGAATAGTCTAGCTTAGTGAACTCAAAAAAAAAAATTTATTTTCCATGTTTGTGTTCTTCATCTTCTTTAACTTTTCTCTCTCAATAATTCTACTTCTTTTTTGAAAATCTGATTTTTTTAATCTCAAATCTTTATTCAAAATCATTTCATTAATCACACTAACTAATATTAATACTAACTAATCATTAACCAAAAATAATCAGAGGGTAATTTAAGTACTATCATAAATATCTAGATAAGGGGTGACCTAGGTTTACTTCTAATATCTTACCCAAAATAAAAGAATGGTCCCAAAAAAAGTCCAAAATAAGTTTGCAGAGAACATTTTGCCTAATTGTTGGGCTTGACCGTTCTTTTAGGCTCGTGGACCTGGGGATGCAAATAAAAATCATAAAAGTCCCCCCCGACCACAACACAGATGAAATCATGAAACCACATTTCATTTCTTGGAATAAAACCCTAGGGTTTTCTCCTATCGACTCTTATCTCAGTTCTTATTGTTTCTGGAGGAGCAAATGGGTTTCACAAAGTCAAGCAAAGGTTAGTTTATTCTCCTCTTATGTTGTTCTTCATCTTCTATTTAAGTTCACTATTTTTCATTGATATCCCAATATATTTCTTGTTTGCTGATGAAATTCCAAAATTTTCAGTGACGGTAGTCGAATTTCCGGAAGATATCATGCTCAACATTCTGATTAGGTTACCAGTGAAATCAATTGGGCGATTCAGGTGTGTTTCCAAGGTATGGTGCAAGTATTTGAAAGACAACCCTAGATTTGTTAAAATGCACCTACAACATGCTCTTGAAATGAACAAGTTTAAGCTCATGCTTTATCCGTCAAATATATAAACAAAAAACATTTTCACCATAAGTACTAACGAGTCATCGTCTCCATTAAATACACTTGGTGATCTAACTAGTGTCGACTATCCATTCAAAGGTGAAAATGACGGTGGAATTGGATTATGGGGTTCTTGCAACGGTTTGGTATGTTTTAGTTCTGCTGGTATGGTTTGTGTGGACGTGTGTGCAGTTGACAATGTTGTTGTCTGGAATCCGTCTAATGGTGAATATCAGAAATTACCACCTACACCAATTGTTGGTAAACCAGATTATGTAGAGTATGGATTTGGTTATGACAACAAGATTGATGACTTTAAATTAGTGTCTTTAGTGGGTGATGACAGTAAGTGTTGCTGTCGAGTTCATGTATATACACTAGGGGGATCCAGTTCATGGGTAGCAATGTCGAACATTCCTTATGGTCTATCACGTCAATCCGGGCGTCTTCAAGAAGTACCTGATATGGGTCGACTTCCTGTCAATGGAGCTATTCACTGGATAGCATTTCGTGAATCAGGACAAGGAACTTCTAAAGTCATTCTTTCATTCAATTTTGAGAAACAAGTATTCACAGAAATGCAGCTTCTTCCTAACATGTTAGACGAAGGATTCAAAACGAACTTGTGCGTCTTAGAAGGGTCTCTTTGCGTACTTCAAATTTCCAAGATAAGAGTCCATCTATGGGAGTTTAAGAATTATGGAGTGGAAAATTCTTGGACTAAGCTTTTCAGTATTGATGTTGAACAGCTTTTCCGGTACGTTGGATATCTAATACCCTTGCGGCGTTTTGAAAATGGTGAGATTCTGTTGGGTTTTGACAGGGATGGAGCTTTTAATATGGGTTTGTATAATTCAGAGCATCAAACATTTAAACCACTTAAGGTCTATGGTGATATGATCTCGTACTCAGCTTGTACTAGTATCTATGTTGAAAGCCTATATTCGCCTCGCCAAGGTAGTCATTTGTGGCCAGCAGAAGCTGAAGAAGTAGACAACAATGATGAAAAGTACTCTGGGAAATGCTATATAATACGCTCCGCCACAAAAGAAAACAAACCAAGACTTTGCAGATAAATTTCTTGCTTTTTGTCTTAAAATATTTGGTGTTGTAATGGTTTTGAGACAGTTTTACAAATTATTGTGTAATTTTCTTGCTTAGCCTACACATGCTGTTGCATTATTGATCTGAAATGGATGTTGCATGAACAAAAATAAACATGCAGAATAAATATTTTCAAACAACTTATTCAAAGGAAA
Source organism: Papaver armeniacum (assembly GCA_023531295.1). NCBI lineage: Eukaryota > Viridiplantae > Streptophyta > Magnoliopsida > Ranunculales > Papaveraceae > Papaver > Papaver armeniacum. The sequence goes on from JAJJWW010014285.1 coordinate 199,447, forward strand.
AATATCAGAATTTTAGAGGTGTTTCATATATTCTTGCTCCTTAATGAACTCACGGTTTCATCCAAGTTTTACGCATAAAAAGAGCAGAGTAAAACCAACTCATTTACATAAACCTAGTTTCCTAGAACCAAGTCAAACAAAAACAAAAACTGGTGTATGATCTCATAAGCTGCAGCTAACATACCACAAACCAAATCTGTCTTCCGCTTGGACAACAGATGACAATTTGCTTTCCTCAGCTCTGTTAATCTCCATGGTTTATACCGTGTAAAGCTTTGTACATTGCATTGGTCATCAGAGATCTGTGGAACATATGCTGAGTCAGTAGAGCAAAACTATGTACGTAACGAAAATAAAAGGGTTTACAAGACATCTGTAAGGATCAGCTGGTGCAACCATCTACTAATATATGTGTATACTTTTGATGAAACGTCAAAATGCTTGATTAGTGCCATGAAGACCCCAAAGGGGGAGTTATGGATATGACCATTTTACATCCCCCAATTCTAGGCCTTTCTCGACAGAAGTTATAGCTTATTCTGATTATTGGAAATCTTGATACCAAATATACGATAAAAAATAACTTCACAGACACAAAAAAGTCCAGTCTTGAAAGCAAACCTGATTTCTTTTAGAAAATATCATCTGAATGAGTTATAATTGCTTCTACCCTGTCTAACGATGCTTGCAACTTTCCTGAGTTCATATTGAACAGTGGTTCCCCAGTGCCAACAGCTCTGCAAATGTTATTAACATTGATAAGAACAATGCAGGAAATGCGATCTGCTACAGAAAAAAAAAAGAAGTAAAATAAGAAACTCACCCTTGAATTTCTGGAAGGACATATTCAGCCCTCCACCCAAACCGCAAAAGGAACCCTGGAAACAATCCTAGTGATGTCTTGTTTCGAATCTGCGAAATGCCATCGCCACCTAAACCTGTCGAGAGCTTCCATTTCCATCCAGTAGCATGCAACTGAAAACTGTGACCAATACCCACCTGGAAAATATCCACAATTAACTCCAAAGGTAAGGAAGATTCGCAACTTCTTACCAATAACAATGAAATGCTTATGTCTGGAGTTTTAACTGCGTCCAATATAGAGAACAGAATGCTAACAAGTTATTTCTGATACAAAGAAAATTCTCACTTAATCAGCTTTCTACAAAAGGTAGGAAGGATCTTCCTTATCCACTGGATCTTCAACGAATGTTATTATGGAATAAACTAACATGAACTTAAAGAAGCTATATTAGGTTGTTCAAGAAGGCCTCCCCTTCACTTATTTCGAACACGAAAGCGAAACAAGATCAATTCAGTTACACTCATTTAGCTATGATAAATAGTACATTACCATGCTTATCCAAGAAACACCCAATTTTGGAAATTTTGGCCTATTATAGGCAACATTATACATCAACAAGTATATTCCACAACATTGAAGTGCCTAAGCATTTGCGAAAGCAGTTATCTTGAAAATATAGATAAAGAGTAACGCATACCATACCTGAAGATTTAGATACTTGGTTACCGGAATCTTTTTTGAAACTAGCCGTACATCATGATGTAAAGGTTCATACATGAATTTCCACCTTCGCGCAGGTGATAGTGGCTTCAATACAAATTTTGCCTGGTACTCATTGCTTGGAGCGTTATAAAACTGCAACATGATGGGAAATAAAAAATTAGCAGTAAGAGGTTATATGGAAAAATCCTGTAACCTCTTAACTCAACTCAAACATTTGAAAAAGGAGCAACGCATTATGCAAAGTTTCATGGGATATCAAGTGCAGCCTTAGCATCTCAATTTCCACACTTGGTTCGGCAAATACTCTTGTGTGATTAACCCATCATCACACAATGAAGAATCAATTTAAAGATCACAGAAATCCAATCAATTTTCAAGGGACATAACATTAAAAAAGAAAATTACTTGAAAAAGTTCCATAGTCAAGCTTATACCTCTAAATTGAGTCCAACACGAATCCCCTCGACTTCTTTACGGAACTTGAGAAACAACTCTGATGGCATTAAATCAATGTTGTATAGTTCATCCCATGAAGCAGGTTCGTCACCACTATTTGAAACCGACTCCATTTTCAAACAGCAAAAACTGCGACAAAAAACAAACAACTACTTAAATCTTATTGACTTCCCATTAACAGAACCATCAAACAAATACCATTTTTTTTCAAATTGTGAACAATATTCACAATGTCTCTCCACATTGAGATCTAAGTACTCATTTTATACATCCACCACATCACGGCCACTCAAACATTGTCAATTTCCCAATTTATCCTTACAAAACAAAACATCAAAATCACCCTTAAACCTCAGCCCTAAGTTTATTACATAAAGCCAGCTGAATTGGGGATTGTTCAACATTCATAAAAAAATTATCAACTGGAATTAAACATTTACAGTACAGAATTTCAGTAGGGTCTTATCAAATCGAACTACAAAATCACCACCAGCATCCACAATCCACCACCCCCACTAACATCCCAATCCACCACCCCCACCACAATCAACCACCCATACTACCATCAAATATCCACCACCTTCATCAGCCACCATTGACCACCAGCATCCACCACCACAATCCACAACCCCCACCACAACACTATGGACTAAACATTAATACACCATCCAAAAAACAAAATTTCAATCATGGGGTGTAATTATTTTTAGTGAATTGATAATCTAAATCAACAAAACAACAGATTTTTGTAGTTTATAATATCCAAATAAAGAAAAAGGAAGACATAAAAAAGGAATCAAAAAGTACCTACCTTTACAGAGTCGAAGCTAGAAATAAGTATTTCGAGTGTGGCTATAATTCATGAACCGAATTCTGTGTGTTTTTTTTTGAATGTCTGGTACTCGTGATTATTATGGGATTGAAGAAGAAGAAGAAGAGAAAAGCTGCAGACTGAAATAGTTTGTGAAGGAGAGATAGACATAGGGCTGAACATTGGGTCGGGTGGGTCGGGTTTGGACTCACCCACCACCCTACCCGCTGATGGCGGGTATTTGAAGCTATCACCCGTAGTCGACCCAACACTACAATGGGTAGGTTTTCACCCGACCCACATTTCAGTGGGTTGGGTCGGGCGGGTGGCGGGTTTACCCGTCATAAACATAATTAACAGATCGAGAACTGAAAAGTATATTATGATTCAATTACATACCCAAAGAGAAATCATGTGTAACACGAGACACAGAGATAAATTAATGTTGTTGTTGAGAAAACCAAGAACAGATCAAATCAACACCACTCTCACAGAAAAGAAAAGAGAAAATCTGTTCATACAAGATTACTACATTTTACAAGGAGATTATGAAATCTGTTCATACCAAATCAACACCACTCTCGCGATCCCCTTTCTTTTCTTCTAGTTGTGATTCCTGTGAACAACAAGGAGATTATGAAGTCAAAAACGAAACCCTTGCATAATAAACAAAATCGTATTCAATTTCATGGCTTAATCTTGAGAAGAAAATAAATAAAAACAAAATCAAATTCATGGTATCAATTCCAGACCTAATTAGCCTGTTGCTGGTGATGGTGGTGATTAGACGGTGATGTACTGGTGGTGATTTGAAGAGTGAATTTGATTTCTGAATGGATAAGAGAAACTGCGACTCTGAGAGTGAACAGATAGGAGTGGGAATTGACAAAGGTTTAGTCGTCTAGGTATTTAGGTTAGATACTTCTACACATTTCTACGGGTGTGATTCAATCTAGGAAATAATGTGAGGGTCACGAAATATTTAGGCAGGTGAGTGGGTAGGTCGGGTTGGGGAATGCCAAAGTCATAGTCGATCCAATGAAGGGCGGGTATTAGGAGCTGCGAGTCATAGTCGACCTGTTCCATCAACGGGTAGGGTCGGGTGCGGGTGAAAACAGACGGTTATGGGTCGGGCCGGCGGGTTGGGTCGGGTTTGTGCAGCCTTAGATAGACATACCTAGATTTTGATGTTATAGGAGGTCTAGTTTAGTTAAGGGGTACATTAGCTAAATGAAGTGGTGTAAACTGGGCAAGACATGTTTCCTAATCGGGCCAGGCCATACGGGCTCATATTCAGCTACCCAGAAAGCCCGCCAGGCAAGGCAGGTTAGGTAAAAACACTTATTTTGAGAACCAAAGCCTACCTACAACCCATTATATTAACCAAATCAGACCAGGAAAGCCAAATAGGCGATGAGTTGAGTAGTAATTTTAAAGTTCTACAATAATTGATTTAGTTCCTATTTAGAATTCGGAGATTAAGAGAATATAGTTTAAAAAAATCTTAAGTAAATCTATCTTCTAAATGCAGAATAGAAATGAAAATAATCAAAATATAACCAAAACACATAAAAATTTACTTATACGTAAACTTAAAACTATAAAACTCAGACGGGCATCGTGCCTGGTTGTTTAGGAAGGTACTAGGCTAGGCTATTAAATTTTACGAAAATCCCGAGCCCGTCCATTTAAGCAAACCAGGACAGGCCAGGCGGCCTATAACGGGCTGTAATAGGTTTTGGGATTCAATGGGTGCATGAAGACTCGGATGGGTACTGGCAGGCCGAGTATTTTAGGGATTTTATTTTACAGCGCTAGCTAAACGTAACATCTGGGTAACTTGGATCAGAATCGAGTCCCTAGTCAAATATCAAACCATTTTTATTTATTATTTTATCTTTACATGTCTAATTCGAGATTTAACTTCGCTTGTACATTTGGGTCGAAGGTATTTTGATACAAGCACGCACAATTTTTTACCTCATTAGTTGGGCACATAATTCCACTATAATAACAAGTATAATAATTTTTGGCTTATTTATTTTTATGGCCCTCAAAATTATTATGGGTGTTACTTTTTTGGTCTCAGGGATCGTAAAAATAAATATGCAAATTATCCTCATAAACCTATTTTATTTTACAAATAATTCTAATTATAACAAGATCAAAATAACCTCGCTCAAAATTATATTTTTTATTCTAATGGTCTTAGTCTTCTAGAGTCATAAATATAAATATGTAAATTAGCCCCATGATCTTGTACCATTTTAGAAGCAAACCTAGTTGTAGCAAGACTAAAAAAGCTTCCCATAAATTCTCAAAGAGCAACCGTTAACCTCTCTCAAGACCATTTTTTGCTGCACGTCTTATCCACACTAACATGTTTGTGTGCAATCATTATATACAGTTTTTTCGTATGATTGTTTACGATACACAAACACTACTAATTATCTTTATGAAAACATATAGTATAAAACATTTCAATCAAAAGAGAGTTTATAAGTCCCTGTAACGATGAACATATTATATAACGATGAAGATATTATACAGTATATAATAATCATACTGTTGGGTCACCTTTTTGAGTGTGGATAACAATTGCACTCAAAGAAAATACTGTGGATAATAGCTGCACTCTAAAAAGATGTGGACAATAACTGCACTCTATGAAAAAATATATATAATAGTTGGACTCTAAAAAAAACTCCGTAGCTCATCGCCGCACTCTATACAATACAAAGAAAATAAAAAAAATCACTCAAAAAACAAACAATTCTAGAAAAATGAAAAAAATTTGATTTTCTTATTTTTGCTCAATGTGTAGGTCTTTTAAAAGGGCTTTCTAAAAGGCTGTCCAAATATAAAAGTTTTGAAATTCTTAGCATGAAGATATGTTATATTTAACTTGGTGTGGGAATATTCTTTTAATAGTATATGCTTTCCCTTATCTTTTGCGAAGTTCCGAAGCTTTGTGAAGTATATATATACGAAATAAGAAGTATCATTCCCGAAATATGAAGTATAAGAAGTATCAATCCTAGAAGTATAACAATTATCCGCGATTAATAATCCTCAAGAAGTATGAATACAAAGAAATCTGATGCATATGAAGTATTGACTCGGAACTCGAAATTGCAAGACGGGACCGACTTAACCACCGACGAACTCGAAACTGTCAATGTAGGGAATGAGGAATTCCCGCGACCCATTCTGATCAGTTCAACTCTACATTGCGTAACGCTCAAAGCTAGTCGACCTACTCAAAAAAGAATACCGGGACGTTTTCGCATGGACTTACGAAGAAATGCCCGGCTTGGATGAAAAACTGGTCACCCACCATCCGCACGTGATACCAGGATCCAAAACCGGTCAATAGCCTCCAAGACAATTCGGACACGACGTAGAAGAACAAATCAAGGCGGAGGTCCGTAAATTACTAGTCACTGGTTTTATCAAACCTATTCTCCATCCCACTGGTTGGCCAATATCTTTCCCGTTAAAAAGAAGAATGGTCAGATCAGATCTATGAAGCACGGACACCTCAAAACGGGTGACGTATCCGTGTCGGACGCCTTATCAGTGTCGGACACTTGGGGATACGTATCAGACACCCCATTTAAAGTGTCCCTTTTTATTAATTACAAAAAGAGTAGGGGATACTTTTGGGATACTTCTCGGATACTCTAGAGGGGACACTTCTTATAGTATATATATATATATATATATAATATATTGCCAAATATTTATATACAGAATATGTTAAATATTTTTAGATATATAATATATTCGTATTTATCAAAAATTATTCTATTGAAGCAGTATATAAATGTCTAACCCTAACATTCTTATTCAATATTGATAAGTGATGGGTTATCCTTTTTTTTTTTATCTATTTTTTTTTTTTGATATTCCAGATAGTATTTTAGAATTTTCATACTTTAAGCGATTCTTTTCACTATTAATAAATTAAATTAAATATTTTTTAATTAATACACGTATCCCGTATCCCCATTTTTTGAAAATGGACGAATCCCCGTGTCGGTATCCCCCGTATCCGTATCCCCGTATCAGTATCGGTGCTTCATAGGATCAGATGTTGTGTCGATTTCAGAGATCTGAACAAGTTCTACCCTAAAGACGATTTCCCGCTCCCTAACATCGACATGCTAGTAGACGCTACCAGTGGACATGGTATGTTCTCTTTCATGGATGGATATAGCGGCTACAACCAGATAAAGATGTATGAGCATGACGCGAGTAAGACTGCTTCCGAACCCCTCACGGAAACTTCTATTACACCGTAATGCCTTTCGGTTGAAGAACGCTGGCGCTACTTACCAACGCGCCATGACTACCATCTTCCACGATATGATGCACAAGCAAGTCGAAGATTACGTATATGATGTGGTGGTTAAATCGAAGACTCGAGCGGATCATCCGGAAACGCTACGACGAGTGTTCGAAAGATGTCGCGAATACAAGTTGAAGATGAATCCTTTGAAATGCGCTTTGGTGTCTCTTTGGGGAAGTTCTTGGATTCCAAGTAACGGCCTTGAGGATAAAAGTTGACCCAGTCAAGATGCAAGCTATCCTCACGATGCCACCACCATGCACGAACCGCAAAAGAGCTCCAGAGTTTCATGGGCAAGGTAAACTACATTCGTCGCTTCATACCGGGGCTGGCACAACTCATTAATTCGTTTACCTCTCTGCTGAAAAAAGGAGCGAGTTTCACATGGACTACGTCTCAGCAAAAAGCGTACCAAAAGATCCAGCAAACGCTGTCCTCCCCGACCGTCATGAAGCCTCCTATGAAAGGGAAACCACTAAGTCTTTACACAGCCTTTAGCGATACTGCCATTGGAGCCCTCCTAGCTCAAGAAGACAACAAAGGAATTGAATATCCCATATACTACTTCAGTCAAACGTTGAGAGACGCTGAACTCAGATACCCCATAGCAGAAAAGGCGTGTTTAGCATTAATTTATTCCATCCAGAAGTTCAGGCACTACCTCCTCTCCAACAAGGTGGTGTTGATATCCAAATCAGACCATGTAAAGTTTCTCCTCTCGAAACCCGCCCTGATAGGGAGGCCGGCTAAATGGCTCCCGGCACTGTTTGTCGAGTTCGACATAACGTGCGTTTCCCCAGGGAGGGCCATAAAAGACAAAGCTATTGCAGACACATAGCTGAGCATTCCTGGAGAAAACACCGCGGAGTTACGAGAAGATCTCAGGGAGACCTTCCAGATATCTTCTTAGTCAAAGAAGAAGCATGGTTGTTGTTCTTCGACGGCTCTTCCACCCCCAAAGACTAATATCGGAGGAGCGGGTGTGGTACTAGTATCTCCTGCTGGAGAAGTCTTCTCACACTCTTTCAAGCTAGACTTTCCATGCACCAATAACTCGGCTGAATACGAAGCCTTCCTCATTGGACTACTATCACTAGCTAAACGAGCCGGGGCCACCCATTTGGAGATAAGAGGAGATTCCAAATTACTCATCAACCAGGTAAACGGGATTTACGCATTGAAAGAACTCGATTACTGGCACCATACGGCTGAAGCACAAAAACTAATAAATTATTTCAATAGAAACAACCATCACACATGTCTGGTCGTAGCAGCATAAGCATCCGACCGCCTAGTTACACTAGCATCAAAGCTACGGGTTGAAGGATCCGAGGAAACCCCGATAGTAAAACGGGCGAACCATAGCTTCAACATGGCTTTCACAACCCGAGAAAGCCAAGACGATGACTTGGAGAACTCCTATCATTCAAGAACTCAACAACTCACTTTTCCAAGGGAAGGTCGACCTCAAGGCTTTGCGGAATTTCTTTATGCTTCAAATTTTTTCAGATCATCGAAATCCAGACAGCTCTCTGTCAAGGTGTCTCGGAAAAGAGGAAGCTCAACAACAACTTGAACATGTTCATACCGAAGTCTGTGGAATAACATCAGTAGTAACCCTCTACCATCGTTTACAACGAGTTGGATACTATTGGCCGGAGATGGAAGACCAATCCCGATTACTCCAGGCGTGTCCCAATGGCCAGGCGCCCCCATGTCAGACAGAAGTCCTCAACATCGGACACACTGGAGACTGGCGGGAGCCGTACATCGGCTTCCTTCGCGACGGCATTATTCCTACTGACAAAGAGGATGCGTCCAAGCTAAAACAAAAGTCCAAAAGATTCGTGTTCCATGATGGGGTTTTATATCGCAAGAGTTTCGGAGGAAGTCTTCTGCGGTGTTTGGGCGGTACAAAAATCCCAGTTATGTTAAGAGAAATGCACGAAGGCGAACACCAAGGGAAACATAAACTGTTCTCTGAGATACACGAGAGATACTACTGGCTGACCATGGAAGATGACGCATCTACTTTCGTTAAGAAATGCCGAGAATGCCAGATTCACGGAAACCTCATCCACGCACCTCCAACACCCTTGCACTCGATAAGTATCCCGTGGCCCTTTTATAGCTTGGGACTCGACATCATTGGGAAGATCAACCCTCCATCCTCAAAACAGCATGAATACATAATAACCACGACCGAGTACTTTACCAAGTGGGTTGAAGCTGTCCCGCTGAAAGGAACCACTGGAGCCACGATCGCGACATTCGTCAAGGAACACATCATCTGCCGTTTTGGCGTACCTAAACACATCATCACCGACAACGACACGCCTTTTGCTAACAAGCAAGTACAGGAACTACTTGAGAGGTACGGAATTAAACAAGTCTTCTCTACCGTCTATTATCCCCAGGGAAATGGGCAAGCCGAAAGTACCAACAAGACTCTGATCCGAATCCTCAGCCGAACAGTACACGACAATCCTAGGACCTGGAACGAGCAATTGCCGATGGCTCTCTGGGCGTACAGAACATCTCCTAGAAGCTCCACCGGCATGTCTCCCTACTCCCTCGTCTACGGTACAGACGCGATCCTCCCAGCAGAAATCAAGATCCCGTATGCAAGAATTGCCGCAGCGAGTGGACCTCAGTGGAATGAAGCCGAATCACTCAATGCCAGAATCGCGGAACTAGATACTATGGACTTCAGAAGATCACGGGCAGAGGAACATGCACAAGCATACGTAAATGTGGATTTGCAGGGCGTACAACAACCATGTAAAATCCAGGGTTTTCAAGGAAGGAGATCTGGTGCTAAAACCCGCCAAACACATCCAACAAAATGCATCGGCACCGAAGTTTTCTCCCAAATGGGAAGGGTCGTACATAATCACTAAAGCGTATGACAGTGGTTACTACAAGATTATCAAAGAAGATGGGGGAAAGCTAGAGGAAGTCATCAACGGAAAGTGGCTTAAGGCATACTACGCCTAATCACTTCCCTACAACATGCTACATCAAAAATGTGAATGTCTAGACACCCTCTCTGCTTTTACTTTCTTTCTTGCCAATTATCGAATTTCAATACAATCCAACAGATTAATGTAATTTCTTTATTTCTTCAAAAAAAGAAGAGAGGAGCCTTCAAATCTCGTGATACAAATCAGAAAAGCCCATCTAGTAAATTATAATCCCTACAAAATATCATCTTCAATCGACCGTGATATCTTTCAGTCCTACTCTTCAAGTCTCGAGTTAACTCTTCAATCCTTCGAGACTCTAGGGCCAAAGCTTTCTCCTCTTCCAGCATGGCTTTTATGGCAGGAATCACACCAACAAGAATACCAGCTCTGTCGACCTTCACAATATTGAGACGATGCCGCAACCAGCTAATATTAAAATCCAAGGATTCACAGGTGGACACCATGTTCTCCCACCTTTAAATGGCTGACTCTGCAGCAACACGGATGGACATATTCTCCATCTCAACAATCATTGGAAAAAGACAGTTCACTACGGAAACCAAGGCGGACGAACATCACTTCACTACGCTCCTGGTAGCGATATGGCCGTATGTCTTCCATATCCTCGTATAAAGGACCACGAATTCTTTCCGCACCAGGAAACCGCCAACATTCCGATAATTGGAGGAGAGACACCTCATACGAGTCCCAAACGACAAACCTGCATAGGTGTATTCATGATAAGAAAGCCCTAAGTCAGCGTTCTCCAAGTCTGCAGCAGTCAACAAGGTTGGATTTGAAGGGAGGGGAACGACTAGGTCATCCTCGTCGATAACAGTAACGCATGCTCCAATGGGATACCTCTGCACAAAAGGAAAATTTTCCATTCATCAAACAAGCGGTAAAGTGTACATCAGTCCACCAAAGAAGAAGAAAACATACCGGTATGATTTTCTTAACCCGAATAACCTTTGTTGGGATGCTCCTGCAAGAGTCAGACCTCGCTCCTTCACCTGGAGAATCTGGCTGGTTAGAAGATGATTCGTCTCTGTGCGACATGAAAAAAAGAGAAACTCAACAAGAAGAACCCTTTCTCAAACGAGGGAGATGATGCAATTACGTTGGGTATGAATACGGAACCTTAAAAAGGAAAGGAAGCAATGAGGGACATAACGCTACGTGATTTTAGCATGGATAATGCCCTAATTGAAGTCGCGGCGTGAAGGAAGGCAAAACAAGGAAACTTTGCTATCTCGTAGAAACACCTACTCCCTCCTTGTTTACACCGATCCCTCCAGCTAGCATGACCAGCTTCCCCGCCTTGCGCCGGTCCCACCAGCTAGCACGCTCAGTTTCCCAACTCACGCCCAACTTCCCAATGTCGCGCAAGTTGCACCGGTCCCACCAATTGCGCCAACTTCCCAATGACCGCCCAAGTCGCGCCAGCTAGCACACTCATTTTCCCTACCTTGCGCCGGTTCTCGCCAGCCTAGCACTTTCGCTTTCCCAACTCGCGCCAACTTCTCAAAGCCGCCTTGACTTCCCTGTCTCAATGATGTTGACTCCCCAATCGTGCTGACCTCCCGATTTGTGCAAAATCGCCATAGGCAAGGATTCCAAATCCTATTTATAAAAGGTCGACAAACCTCCTCAATTCTCTTTACGATTTGTTGTTGATAGTTTGTCACCATCTTATGCTTACCTCGCAACAAAGCTCCTGTTCCGAGCTAAGCATGGGACTTAATATTGATGGTGGATTTTAAACAAAGGGTAAAATCGTAAAACTCCAAATAACCTAATGTCACCGGTGACACATTTATTAGAACATTTAATGCATGTAGTCAGTAATTAATAGGGGGTATTTTTTCAAATTAGGTTTACAACGAACAAAACCCTAATTCCCTTCTGTGCCAATGGCAAATCATGCCAGTCACACCTAGCCCAAGCTAGCCGCACCTCTGTGCCAATGGCAAATCATGCCAGCCACACCAAACGCGCCAAAGCATACCAACCATGCTAGCCGCACCCCTGTGCCAATGACATATCATGCAATCCACACCAAACGCGCCAAAGCATGCCAACCATGCTAGCCGCACCTCTGTGCCAATGGAAAATCATGCCAGCCACACCAAACGCGCCAAAGCATGCCAACCATGCTAGCCGCACCTCCGTGCCAATGGAAAATCATGCCAGCCACACCAAGCCCAAGCTAGCCGCGCCATGCCAAACGCACTCTGCCTTGGCCCTAGCTATGCTAGTCACACCAAACGTGCCAAAGCATGCCAACCATGCTAGCCGCACCTCCGTGCCAATGGCAAATCAGGCCATCCACACCTAGTCCAAGCTAGCCGCGCCATGCCAAACGCACTATGCCTTGGCCCTAGATATGCTGGTCACGCCACGCCAAGCCAAACACCCTTACCTTGGCCCTAGCCGCGCCATGCCAAAGTAGCGCCCGCGCCTAGGCTTGCAAATCGTGTAACCTAGGCCAAATTGGCCACGCATGCCATTGGCACATGCCAACACGCATCACTGGTAGCTTTTCTTACCAAACCGTGTCCCTAATGGCCGAGTATGCCATTGGCACATGCCAACATGCTCGCTGGTAGCTTTTCTCACCAAGGCGTGGCCCTAATGGCCGAGCATGCCATTGGCACATGCCAACACGCTCGCTGGTAGCTTTTCTCACCAAGGCGTGGCCCTAATGGCCGAGCATGCCATTGGCACATGCCAACACGCTCTGGTAGCTTTTCTCACCAGGCGTGGCCTTCTTGGCCGAGCATGCCATTGGCACATGCCAACACGCTCGCTGGTAGCTTTTCTCACCAAGGTGTGGCGCTAATGGCCGAGCATGCCATTGGCACATGCCAACACGCTCGCTGGTAGCTTTTCTCACCAGGGCGTGGCCCTAATGGCCGAGCATGCCATTGGCACATGCCAACACGCATCGATGGTAGCTTTTCTTACCAGGTCGTGATCCAAATTGGCCACGCATGCCATTGGCACATGCCAAACACGCACCCTGGTAGCCCAACTTGTAAGCCGTGCAACCTAGGACAACTTGGCCGTACGCGCCATTGGAACATGCCAAAACCCACGCTGGTATCTTAACTTGCAAACCGTGCAACCTACCGCCAAGGCATTCCGCACATGCCATTAGCACATGCCACACACGCCACTAGCAGCTCTACCATTGCCACTTACACTCAACGTACAACCTACCACCAAGGCATTCCACACATGCCATTGGTACATGCCACACACGCCACTAGCAGCTCTGGCATTGCCACTTGCGCTCGAGGTGCAACCCGCAACAAAGGCATTTCGCACATGCCATTGGCACATGCGACACGCGCCCCTAGCAGCGCTACTTGCACTCAAGGTGCAACCAACACTCGAGACATCAACACAAACTGGGGGATGCTTTCTAGGGTCTTGGTTTGGCGGTCACAAAGATGCGGCGTACACTACGCTCACATTAAGAAAGCGTGAATAGGAATAAAGCGGTCAAATAAATGAGGAAATAATGGTGAAAACATTTTCACCCATAAACACCTTGCGGTTACCACCTCCTCCCATTATTTCACCCTTTACTCTCTTCCTTCATGAGGCCAGGGTACATTTCAATCTCGACTTGTATAAATAGGTCTTACCTATTTCCACCGGACAACAAGTCTCGGGTCAGAGAAAAATACAACACTCTCGAAAAGGCAACTTTGCAAGCTCTCCAAAAGCTTTCATCTCTTGCAAGCTTCCTAAGCTTTCACTTTCGATACAAGTCGAGGCACTACTCTCCCAGGCATTATTCTCGTCTCAACACCTTTCTTTGCTTCCCCTCCCCAAAATTTCTTCTCCTCCACTTTGTGACCGAAGCAAGTCGAGAACGACCATTTCTTGGTTTAGGTAGGACTTATGCAGTTGATCTCTCGAATCTAGAAAGTGCTCAAAAGCACATTTGTTTAGGGTTTAAACCAGTTTCTCACTCACCTACCGAATTTACCAAAATCGGCGGAAACGATTTTTACCCATAAACAGCTGGCAGACTGGATTGATGGTTGACAGGCATAATGGGCTGGCAGTTTGGATGAAGGCAGGCTGACAAAGTATCTGGCAACATGGTTAAAAACTGATTAGCATCACATCTGGTAGCATGGCAAGAAACTGGTTGGCAGTGTGGCAGAGAACTTGGATGGAAATTGGTTAGAAGCAATGATGGCAACAAAACTGAAAATTTTCTGGAGGTGCGACGTGCAACCTGACTTTGACAGTTGACCTACGGTTGACTTTGACCATTGACCGTGCATTGACTTTGACCGTTGACCGGTCATTGAATTTATGTAATACTGGGCAGGCTGGTGGGCTTCCTCGGTTGACTGGTTAGCGGGCTTGGATGACAGCTGAACAGTAGTCCAGGAAACATTTTGGCTCGATATGTGGTATTTTTACTCATAACCAATTGGCAATTGACAATGAGTGGAATATCGCATACAACTATATGGAGGATCCAGACTAGGGGTTTGGTCAATGTGGACTATTATCCTCAACATGCCTCCTCAACATGTAGGGCGGAAGTTGAAGCCTCAAACGTTGACCCTTTGTAGAGGTAGATATTCTCGTCACAGTAGGGCGGAGTTTGAAGCCTCTGCTTCATGCGGGGTGCTCCCTCTAGTGTTCGTTATGCCGTTGACGAAATATGGGTAGTTGTTTGGCTTACACGCATACGGGCTAACTCTGATATCATGCAGGTGGCTCCCTCCATGGTTCGTTACATCGTGGACAAAATATGGGTAGTTGTTGGGCTTACACGCGTATGAGCTAACTCTAATACCATGATAGAACGTGGGTATCCAACCCAAAACCAATTGACAATGAATGGAGTGACCCATACAACTATATATGTATGGAGGATCCAAACTAGGGGTTTGGCCTGTGGGACTATTATTCTCCCATAGACATCAAACTCAGCCAAATGATTCGAGTATATGCTTCAAAAAAAAAACAAAACAAAAAAAAAAAAAAAAAAAAAAAAAAAAGAAAAGAAAAGAAAAAATGATTCAATTACAAGTGCTCGGACGACTCATTTCCCCCACACAATACTAGTTAAACAAACAGTCATCAAACGACAACAAGAAGCACGCAAGCAAATCAGCAAATCAATACTGCAACACAATTTACAACAATGTGCTGCAACCTGTGCATATTTTTCTACGAGTTTCTTTCTTATGTGCACATACTAATTAGAGCAAGCAACAGGTACACAAGGATCCCGAAATCACACTGTCATTGGCGCAGTTGCCCGTTTTTCCTGTTTTCTCATCCTTAATGGTATTAACTAGGTGACAGCATATCCCATCACAGTCTATTGCCCTAAAGCAATTTCCTACAATGAAAGGACCAACCTCACGTTGGCGTTGAAATACCGATAGCCTGTCCGTTTGATTAACTAGTTTATATCCTTTAGATTCCAAATCTTTAAGATCGTCCCCCTGGGGATGGAAATCAGTAAACTTTTCTGTCTCTGTAAATGAGCACTTGAATTGAACTTCTGCACATATCCAAATCAAATAATAAAGTTTAATCAGTAATTTCATGAGCATTTCAAACCAACATTTGCATCTACATGAGAATTAATTAAGTACTTACCTGCAAAACATGTGAGAATATAACTAGCAAAGACGAAGGCGATCAATAGGAATGCGCCTAATCTAGAAGTGCGACATTTACTTTCTGCCATGGCTATAACTTTGGTAGAAATAATCTCTTAAAGCTGTGTTATACAAATATGAGATATGTAAAACAAAGTAAATTAGAAATGAAATACTCCCTCCGTTACTTTTTAATAGGCTGATTTCTATAAATAAATGTTACAAAAAAATAGGCTGGTTTCCTAATTGGGAAAGTCAAATGTTACTTTAGTTTTTAGGGACCACTTTTCTCTCAACTTCTTTTGCTGACAAGTGTCATGTGGACCATTTCACTTCACTTCTTTTGCTGACAAGTGTCATGAGACCATTTCAATTCACTTCTTTTATTGATAAGTGTCATGAGGACCACTTTCAATGATTAGTTTTCTAAATTTCCTTAATTTTCTCTAAAAACCAAACTAGCCTATTAAAAAGTAACGGAGGGAGTATAAAAAAAACATTGATTTTTTCGTTTCCTCATTTAACTGTCTCGCACGTCTTCCCCCGATGTGTTTCCTTGTAGTTTTAAATCATGAAATCTCAAAGTTGAGAACAAATGAACAAGTTTAACTAGATGGTGAAGAAAAGACGTGAGAAGAGTACTGGATATGCTTATCTATATATATGCCCTCAATTAACTCTCTCGCACGATCTTCCTCAGATGTCTTTAATTCCTGTCCTTAATATTTAAGCAGCTATTTGTGGATTATTAATTGATGATGATAAGATGAAG
This sequence comes from Papaver armeniacum, assembly GCA_023531295.1. Classification (NCBI taxonomy): domain Eukaryota; kingdom Viridiplantae; phylum Streptophyta; class Magnoliopsida; order Ranunculales; family Papaveraceae; genus Papaver; species Papaver armeniacum. Next base: position 215,976 of record JAJJWW010014285.1, read on the forward strand.
TTCGTTTCTCTCGTATATGTGATGTTACTACCGGAGAGCCTAGACTGTTCAGTGTTCACCAACTCTCTCCCCCAACAACCTAAATCAAAACTGGAAAAATATCGTTTGGTCCTTTTTTAGGTGGGCCCATGTTTGTTTGGTCCTTTGGTCAAACGCCTTTACTGTTTGGTCCATAATTATTTAAAAATATTAAACTGACAAAAATACCCTTCCGTGTTAATTTTTACTTATTTTCTTGTAGCAGTTCATTCCAGAAAATGAAGTCCATACAAAAACCTAAAAAACAGACTTCCCAGGAATGAAGTCCATATAAAACCTAAAAAAACAGACTTCATTCAGAAAATGAAGTCCATATAAAAACCTAAAAAACAGACTTCATTCCCAGGAATGAAGTCCATATAAAAACCTAAAAAAACAGACTTCATTCCAGAAAATGAAGTCCATATAAATACCTAAAAGACAGACTTCATTCCCAGGAATGAAGTCCATATAAAAACCTAAAAAAACATACTTCATTACCAGGAATGAAGTCCATATAAAAACCTAGAAAAACATACTTCATTCCAGTAAAATGAAGTCCATATAAAAACCTAAAAAAAAGACTTCATTCCGTGAATGAAGTCCATATAAAACCTAAAAAACAGACTTCATTCGAGGAAATGAAGTCCATATAAAAACCTAAAAAAATAGACTTCATTCCCAGGAATGAACCCCCGCTAAAATTGCATAAAAATCAGAGTTCATTCTAGGAATGAACTGCAACAGCATCATCTTCGTCGTCTTCAACAGCAGCAACAGCAAACAATCATCTTCATCTTCAACAACATTATCAACATAATCTTTATCATCTTCAACATCAACAACACATCATTATTCATCGTCTTTAACAGCAGCAGCGACATCAGGGGAGAAAAACCATCATTATTCATCGTCTTCATCACTCTTTAACAGCATCAGCGACATCAGGGGAGAAAAACCATCATTATTCATCGTCTTCATCATTCTTGATCGTCTTCATCATTCTTCAACATCAGCAGCAACTTCATCATTCGTGTTTTGATAAAGAACAGCAACACGAGCAGCAAAAACATCATCTTCATCATCAAACAACATCATCAAACATAATCTTTATCATCTTCAACAGCAACAACACATCATTATTCATCGTCTTCATCATTCTTTTATAGCAGCAACAGCATCATAGGAGAAAAAACCATACAAATCTTCACCATTCTTCAACATCAGCAGCAACTTCATCGTTTTTCAAAACAACAACAACAACAAACATCGTCTTCAACAACATCATCAACATCATTTTTATCATCTTCAACTACAACACATCATCATCTTTAACAAAACAACAACAAAAAGAAAACATCATCGTCTTGGTTGCGTTCGACATCAGCAGAGAAAAAGAAATTCGAGAGGAAAGAAAAACTAGATCTGAAAAAGAAGAGAGAGAAACTGAATATGAAACAATGAGATATTTTGCTATTGATTTTTGTATATATGTGGTCACCCTAGGACTAAACAATTATTTTCTAAGACCAAACAATTATTTTCTAGGAGAAACAATAATACAAGGGTATTTCTGCAACTACAAGATGACATTTACATCATCCATGACATCACCTTAAGACCAAATCATGATTTTTAGGACCAAACTATAATATATTTTCACAAAAGGGACCAAACAGACACATGACTGGGTCAACAAGACTAAACTCTCTCTAATATATTATTATTAGGACCTAATGGTATTTCCTACAATCAAAAATCTGGAAGTAAGAAAATCCTTTGGAGGAAATAATGGTTCCTCACGAACACGATATTAACCAATCAATCAGCATGTAAGCTTGGGAAATTATCCCCCGGTACTACTACTACTGGAGCTTTTTACTCTTCGACTTTTAATCAGATAAGAAAAAGAGGACAACCACACTTCACCTAACAAACAAAAGAAGAAAATCACTTTTTAAGTGACACTATACAGAGGGACCACGGGAAGACAGTAGCCATAGTACTACGTACGATGATAGGTGCCCTGAGAAACATGAACATATGGCTAACTGCTTTTCTTAAACGATCGAGTAGACGTTTGCGGTGTCTCATGTATACAAGCCGGTTGGTTTCTGAAACATACTTATGATAAATCTGTGAACAAGATTCGGCAAACTTGCTGCTAATGGAATAAATTGTTTTTATTTTTTCCAACACCAAAATGTCTACACCACCACGCCTGTGGTCATTGATCAAGTAATGGCAAGGGTTCCTAGGTCCTCCTGCGCACGTGTACAATTTTCCTAATAAAATGGCATGCCAACATCTTAGAGCATCTCCAATGAGACATTGAAAATGTCCTAGGCCACCTAGGATTTTTAATGATTTAACTAAAAAAATCCTCTCCAATGGGAATGTGAAGGGAGAAAGTAAAAATGATGTGTCTGGTAGTTATGTAGACATCCTCAAAGCCATCCTCTGATTTTAGAGGTTCTCTTAGAGGATGTGAACATCCTACTCATCATTATCTATTGTTATGATTAGTTATATAATTTGGTTCAAAGGTTTAAAAAGTTCAAAAATAAAGCAATACAGTTTTTAGTTGGAGATGTTTTTCTTTCATCTCCTCAAATTAAGGAAAGCAACTTCCAAAAAAGATGCACTCCAAGTTACCATTGGAGATGCTCTTATAGTATATGTTTTCGATTTTTATTATGGTAAGTGTATTAGTGTAACGACGACGTCTCAGGCTTGTTTGGTAGTTATGAAAAAACTTGTGGTTTTTAAACACAACAACCAGTCCAGAAGTCATAGATGTATTCACGTTCTGCATGTGCTAAGAAAGACGACGATAGATTTGGTATTACTATAAATAAGGCTTCCCCAACTCCTCCTTCAATCATCAACCATCATATAATCACATATTCATAATACTACTCAAAGGAGAGAAATATAGCAAAAAGATGGAAGGAAAATCCCCTGCTCTCAGTGCTGTCGTGATCGGTGTACTCTTAATTGGGCTCTTCTTAGCACGTACTTTCGTGGAGGCTGATACACCTTGCTGCACCGGCTACAACCAACAAAAATGCTTTCATCGATGTCGAGAGGAAAGTGACAGAGATTATTGTACAAATTGGTGTGGATGTCATAGCTGCGTCTTACGTTACCCTAACATAAGTATTTTCTTAACTGTGGTGTGTAAAATCATTAATTTTTTGTTTAAGCCGATTGATTAATCCGAATTATATTAATTCTTAATAGAAGTCGGAGGTGAAGAAAAAAAAGAACAAACGTTGCCAACCGCCAATGACTACTGTAAGTTGGGATGTGCATCCTCTGTGTGCAGTAACATAATCGCTCTCTACGAATCTGCGGGTAAAACGACGAATATTCACTGTCCTACTTTTGTAGTATGTACTTATTTGTCTAACATGTAAACACAGCCATGGAGTATCAATTCATTCTATTTAATGTTTGATATTTTTGGATACAGGCCACACAAGTGAACTTAAAGAAGCTGCAAAGCGCTGTAACAATGCATGCTTCCAGTTCTGCAACAAGAAATCCGACACTGCAGCTGTTGCTGCTAATTAATTAAGCAAAGACAGGATTTCAAGCATACATGGAGAGATATCACGTCCAAGTTGTCTATCCATGTCATTTAAATAACTGTCGTATGATGACAGAGTCTGTTATTTCCTAGTGTTTACTTATGTCGTTCATATCATTGAAAGGTCTGGATTATAATCTTAAGAAAAACTCGATATTCCCATGGAATTCCTCTAGTCCCGTGTGTGCTACTTCAATATATAGACCTTTCTTCTTATTGAATTAAATCCTTTCTTTGATTATCCGGAAATGTTAATTTTTCATTTCTTTGGGAACAGAAAAACTTCGTTGTAATTAAGAATTTGCTGATAACGATTCGAACACAGGTCTTTGCCATCATCACTAAAAAAATTCATGTCTATACATTTGCTAGCAGTTGACGAGATGAGCCTTATGGATGAAAGAGATCTGAGAAAGATATATATGTCCCCAAACCAAACAGCCACTTTAATAGAGCTAGTTACGTACCCTTAGTTTATCACTCCATGTTTAGGGTTGAACAATAGCTTAAAAGTGGTTTTTTTTTTTTTTTTTTTTTGAACCACCGTAGGTTGTATCATAGGTTCGGATGATGACGTGGATGTTTGAATTGTATGTTGTTTCTTTTTCTGTGAAGTTGTGTCAAAGATTATATATCATGCATGCACTTGATTTCTATTACAAAAGCTAAAAGCCTAAAAGTACTTCTTATGCGGAAATGCTATTCAGTGCTCTAGTCGCAGCACTACTTAACACTCAGCCACATCCAGACCATAGATTTGAGGATTTTAGTGAAAAGTGGGTCACAACTTAACAATCTTAACCAATAACACTGGGACACGTGGATTTGAGCTGTAAGTAGTGCTGCGACTAGAGCACTGAATAGCATTTCCGCTTCTTATGCAGATTTTTTTTTTTTTTTTCTTTCATAAAAAAAAAACAAGAAAGAAACTTATAGCAAGGCTAGGCATGAAAGCACAAATCCCAATAGCAGCCTTTTTCAATTTGATCATGATGGGAGAAAAATTGTTTGCCCACAACGTGCCCATTTGGAATGATCTGTCTCGGGAGCTCGTGTCCCTCTTGTTATGACTTACATGAGTGGCTAGTTCTTTCTGACTCTGTTGTTGCTCAATGGACAATCTGTGTTGGCGTATGAGTGTTGTTTGGTTCTTTGGTGCTTGTTGGCTCTATGCACCTAGCGGTGAATTCGAACGACAAGCCCAATTACCTCTTCATGCCCATATCGTGGCCACCTTTTGGTTCCTGTGTTGTCGATGTTGACAAAGTATCAATCGTGCCCCCCGCTTGTTTCCTAATCTTACCTATTCGTTGGTAAGATAGATCTTTGGATCTTCGCGCACAGCGTGTCCGCTTGGAACTACTTGTAGCTGGTGCTCGTGCTCGCTTGGCTTTAAAAGGCTTGGCGGGGTTGTTCTACTGGAGATGGTCGTTTCTTGTTGGACAATACGTGTTGGCGTTTGAGTGTTGTTTGATTCTCAGGTACTGGTTGGCTCTCCGCCCTGCGCGTCGAACAACAAGCCCGATTACCTCTTCAGTATCTTCCCCAGATTCATATTCGGGTGCATATCTTACCGAGAAGGTATCGTTAACTGTCCCTCGAATTCGTGAACAAGTGAAATAATACTGGCATATTGTGAGGGGGGGACTCCCTCCCGTGGCTATGGAGGAAGCAGGAGCGTGAAAGGGGGGACTCCTCCCTGTAGCCCTGCAACCAAAAAATATGCAACGCTAACGGCCGCGAATGCGTAAACCCTACTAGAATAGTGTGCCCACTCCCTGTTCCACCCACGACACGGGTTGTGCTAAGGATTGAATATTGTCTCCAGACAAGTTTCCCAAGTGTGTGCGAACATTGACTACTTAACGGTTTTGGATGGAATTTTGGACGGTTGGGGCATATTCCCGAAAACTGGAATCCTGGGGCATATCCCCAAGATGACAGTCGATTTTGGGGCATATCCCCTATATTCCCATTAATTTCTTCACAAATATCTGGTGAAGTAGATCGTTTTCATCCATAACATGCTTGATAACAATGCAAACAAATCCACAAAAAAAAAACCTAATAATAAGATAAGAAAACAAGTCTTGATAGTATTGTGAAACCTTCAGACCGATTAGAAAACCAAAAATTATTTAGAAACAATTTATTTTATTGAAAGATCAGGGAAACAAACTCGAACTGCAGTATTTTTTTTTTTTCTGAAAAATAAAACTAAAACCGGATGGATCAAGGATCTAAGTTTTGAAGAACAGTTTTTTTTTTTTTTTTTCCTTCTTTCGTTCAGAGAGAAAAGGGGAGAGAGAAGATTGTTTTTGACTTCTTCGCAACTGACTCAATTCAAATCGTGGTATATGCAATCAATATATGTCTTAGATCTATGATTACGAATCGCGAAACCTGTCTCACCACCAACTTGCACTGGCACTCCTCTTTTTTTAGTTCTTTTCATCCCAATGAGTAACAAAGGTATAAGATTTTTTTTAGGACCAAACACTAAATTTGAGATTTACATAATCCATGACATCACCCTATAATCAAATCATGATTTTTAAGACCAAACTATAATATATTTTCACAAAAGGACCAAACAGACACATGACTGGGTCAACAGGACTCAAATTTAGTGTTTGGTCCTAAAAAAATCTGGAAGTAAGAAAATCCTTTGATATATTATTATTAGTTCCTACAATCAAAAATCTGGAAGTAAGAAAATCCTTTGGAGGAAATAATGGTTCCTCACGAAAACGATATTAACCAATCAATCAGCATGTAAGCTTGGGAAATTATTTTGCACTACGAAAAATGTTCCCCCGGTACTACTACTACTGGAGCTTTAATTTTACTCTTCGACTTTTAATCAGATAAGAAAAAGAGGACAACCACACTTCACCTAACAAACAAAAGAAGAAAATCACTTTTTTCAGTAACATTAGGGAGCACAGGGAGACAGTAGTACTACATAGTACGTACGAGGATAGGTGCACTCGGAAACAAAACATATGGGTAACTGCTTTTCTTAAACGATCCAGTAGACGTTCGCTGGGCGGAACTAGGAATTGAATCCAGGGGGTGCACTCGGAAACAAAACATATTCGGCACACTTGCTGCTTATATATATATGCAAGAATTTGTTTTTATTTTTGCCAACACCGTCGTTGATCAAAATGGCATGGCTTCCTACATTAGATGGTCCTCCTGCAGATGTACAAATTTCGTAATAAGTGTTCTGACGTTCCAATCTTGTTTGTTAGTTGTGAAAAACTTGCGGTTCTTAAACACAACAACCAGTCCACAAAATATACACATATTCACGTTCTGCATGTGCTAAGAAAGACGATGATATGTTTACTATTACTATAAATAAGGCTTCCCCAACTCATCATTCAATCATCAACATATAATCACACATTCAATACTAATCAAAGGAGAGAAATATATCAAAAAGATGGAAGGAATATCCCCTGCTCTCAGTGCTGTGATGATCGGTGTACTCCTAATTGGGCTCTTCCTAGCACAGACTTCCGTGGAGGCTGCTAAACCTTGCTGCAACACCTACAATGGACAGACTCCCGTGGAGGCCCCTAAAATATGTTGCATGAACAACACCAGAAGAAACAGATATAAAGATTGTCTTAATACCGGCGCTTCTGTAGCTTCTTGTGCAGGTGTATCTGGCTGTTTGATTATTTCTGGGTCCTTCTGCCCTCCAAATTACCCTTACCCTGACAAAGGTATTTTTTCTAAATTGAGGGATGTGAAATCAACCAACTCATTAATTTTGTGTCCAACCGGTTAATAAATCCAAGTTGTTTTAAATACTAATAGAAGTTGGAGAGGAAGAAAAACAAGAACAAACGTTGCCAACCGCCAATGACTACTGCAAATTGGGATGTGCATCCTCTGTGTGCAGTAACATAACCGCTCTCTACGAATCCGCGGGTAAAACGATGAATCTTATTAACTGTGCTTCTTTTGTAGTATGTACTTATTTGTCTAACATGTAAACACAGCCATGGAGTTAGATTAGTTCATTCTATTTAAAGTTGGTTATTTTTGGATACAGACACCACAAGCGAACTTAAAGAAGCTGCAGAGCGTTGTAACAATGCATGCATCCAGTTCTGCAACAAGAAATTCGACACTGCAGCTGTTGCTGCTAATTAATTAAGCAAAGATAGGATTTCAAGCATACATGGAGAGATATCACGTCCAAGTAGTCTATCCATGTCGTTCTAGACATATGTGTCATTTAAATAACTGTCCTATGGTGACAGAGTCTGTTATTTCCTAGTGTTTGCTTACGTCGTTTATATCATTGAAAGGTCTGGATTGTAATCTTAAGAACAAGTACGATATTCCCTGATTGTTATTTCCTGATGTTTTCTTTGATTATCAAGAAATGTTCATTTTTCATTTAGTGACAAACTGAAAAACTTGCTTGTAATTAAGAATTTGCTGATAACGATTCAAACTCAGGTCTTTGCTATCATCACTAAAAAATTTGTGCCTATACATTTGCTAGAAGTTGACAAGATAAGACTTGGGGATCAAAGATATCTGAGAGAGATATATATGGCCCCAAACCAAACAGTGAAACAGCCACTTTAATATTGAACCACCACCGTAGGTTGTTTGTTAGGTTCACATGGTCACGTGGATGTTTGCATTTTACTGTGTTCTTTCTTTTTTCTTTTAAGTTGTCAAAGATATCATATGTCATGCACTCTGATTTCTTTATCACAAATGCATATTTTTTATAGTGGATATTCCATTTTTTTTTCTTTGTAAACTCGGATTCATTCTTGGGGAAGCTAAATCTATTGTTTACATCATTATTGTATCATTAATTTTTTATAATGAATATTTTATTAATCTCTCATTATAAATGTCTTATAATTATGTTAATTAATATACTTTCATTAAATTATACTTTCATCATTAATATTTTATTAATGTTTCCTTATAAATGTCTTATGATTATCCTAATAAATACTTTCATTAAATAAATAATAAATTTGTTAATAATCATTTCGGTGATGATGGTGATGAGGTAGTGGTGATTTTGGACTCTATGTGAAAATAAGTTGGTTATAATACAAAAAAAAAAAAGAAAAAAGATTAGATGCAGAATTTACCCTAAAAACAACTCGATAAAAATTTAACGTTGATAGTGTAATGTATATGTAATTATCCAACCTAGCAATTCTCAAAAAAAAAAAAAAAACCATGGAAACAAATTGCATTAACCCGGCAGTAAGTCAGCTTAGGATGGATTGTTGTTTTCAATTTCTCTCTTAATTTGCATGTAACAAACTAAGAATAAGAAACTTCGAATCATTCGGTTGGGTTTATTAAAACGACGTTAACATCTAATCTAACTACTTATGGTCCGAATCAAGAACAAACTAAGAATAAAAGCTCCTTAGGATGGATTGTTGTTTTCAAGTTCTTTCTTAATTTTTAAAAACTTTTCACCTTAGGGTTAACCTCCCAACTTCTCTTAAGCGGACAACATAAGTTTTGGAACAACAAGGCCCTAAAATGTAAGATGACAAAATCAACTTATCCGATTTGATTCCGGTGATTTCCACATTAGCCTCGACGTTTATGAAAAAAATCAATCAAAATAAGCATGATATGGAGTAACAATTAGAGAAGGAGAAAACCGAGATGACATATCATATCCAATTTATTTTTCATTTTTCCGATAGGTACTGCGGTTGTTAAAGAGCAGAATTAAAAATTACCCAGGGTAAGGGTTAACATCATGAATTATAAAATTAAATTTATCAAGTTCTTTCTTAATTTGCATGTAAAAACTAAGAATAAGAAACTTCTTAGGGTTCAACTTTCTCTTTTCATTCATAAATCATGATGAAGATGATGATCATATACAAAAAACTAAATCTATTATATTCTCCTTCCCATTTCATTCATAAATCAAGGCTTTGAACTCATTTGTTAATTGGATGGAGGAGGCAGGAAATGGTGCTGACCATGGAGGTTACTATTGAAGCCCAACATCCATCTCTCATCTAGTCTATTATGCATCTGATTGTGGAGAGTCTCAGATACATGTTTCAAACAAGGTACTAAGTAATGTCTATTTTGATTTATTAGTTTTATAATAGTGATATTTCACTTAAAATTTGTAATGGTTTCCTAAGTTGTAGGATTACTAGAAATTTTCCCAATGAAATAACTACATTGCAGGCTCAATTTTATGAGTGTCTGAAATCAAGGAATTTGTATATACTTCCAAAGATAATTAGTTCTAAATTTTCTGAAAAATCTCGATAATTAATGGAAATGTCATATTAAATTTATGAGTACATGTTTCATTTCAGTTTGATTGAACTTATTAAATTTATGATTTTTAATTTGGTTTTCATTTGAGTTGTATTTGAATTCTCATTTGAGTTCTATTTGAGATTTTATCAGATTCAATCAGGCCAAACAGACTCAGTCAGCCCGACTGAATACGTTTTTTTTTTATATTAAAATCTATATCTATGACTGACTTAGTCAGTCATAATCCCTAGACTGTTAAAATCGGAAAAATAGGTTGTTCAACGACCCACATAGCCATGTCATAGATGAAAAAGACGCTCAAACAACGATCCTTTCCCAGACCGCCAAAGAAAGTCATTTAACTCTTATCCATGACTTGCTTTGACGGTCGCGAAACTATTATTTTCCACTAGTGACACAAACGTTAATTCCTATTTACTTGATAGTAATCCTATTGTGTTTGGTTAAGTCCGAACCATTTATCAAGTAAACATACTTCGTTGTTTCATTGTCTTGATCTTGTATCCATAGTCAATCACACAAGTTATCTTGTTGTCGTATTGTCTCGATCTCGTATCCATAGACGATCACATGAAGTGTGAACCGATTAGTTGTATTGTCTCGACTCAGTCCATAGACAATCACTTTCGGAAAAAGGACTTATAGGTGGAAAAGTTTTAGATTGAGGTATATTTGGGTACCCTCGTCTTTTCATGTTGAGATTCTTAGTCCCACATTGTTTGGGAAATCTCAGATCTTGCGGTTTATAATTCTTTGGGCCTGTCCACTCATCGCCAATTGGTTTTTGAGTTGGATGCTCGTATTCTAATAGTTACTTTCCCTTTAATGACTTTTGCATCAGTAATGGCATACAAAGGAAGCTAACATCCTCATATACTCCACAGAAAAACGGAGTTGCAGAGAGGAAGAATCGAACTATCATGAACATGGTTCGTAGTTTGCTTGTTGAGAAGCATATTCCGAAACCATTTTGGGCTGAAGCTGTAAATTGGGCAATTCATGTAATGAATAGAAGTCCAACAATGGCATTAAAGAATAAAACTCCAGCGGAAGCTTGGAGTGGTATTAAGCCTTCAGTTAATTATTTTCGTGTATTTGGTTGCATTTCTCATGCACATGTGCCTGAAAGTAGACGCATCAAGCTAGATAATAAAAGCATCAAGTGTATATTTCTTGGAGTCGGTGAAGAGTAAAAGGCGTGCCGGCTATTTGAACATGTCTCTCAAAAGATCATAGTAAGTCATGATGTTATTTTTGAAGAAGATGAAAGCTAGCAGTGGGACAAGGAACATGAACAAGGTGTTGTTGTTGATCTAGAATGGGAAGACGATGACTCAATGGTTGCAACTGATGAAGCTGCACCAACTACAACAGTACTAATTGAAGCAGATGTTCATATGCCAACTGAAACAGTCGACCAAGCCGAAGCTGACACACCAATAAGCAATGTGTCAGGCTCCAGTGAAGATTCTCCATTACCAGCTGCTCATGGAAGAGATAGAAGACCACCATCATGGATGAGAGACTACACTAGTGGAGAAGGTCTTTCAGAAGAAGAACAAGATGATGATGCAGTATTCTTTGCAATGATGGCTACCTCAACAGATCTAGTATATTTCGAGGATGCTGTCAAAAGTGCATCGTGGAGAGCCGCAATGGATGCTAAAATTGCTTCCACCGAAAGAAACAACACTTGGGAATTAACTACTTTACCAGCTGATGCAAATAATGTGGGAGTAAAATGGGTCTACAAGACAAAACTGAATGAACATGGAGAAGTAGAGAATCTTAAAGCTCTTTTGGTAGCAAAAGGGTACACTCAAAAGTATGGAGTGGATTACACTGAAGTATTTGCACATGTGGCTCGATTGGAGACGTTTCGTATGGTGATATCTCTTGTTGCGCAAAATGAATGGGATATTTTTCAGCTTGATGTTAAGTCAGCCTTTCTTCATGGTGAGCTCAGTGAAGAGGTGTTTGTTGCACATCCACCTAGCTATGTGATGAAAGGAGAAGAAGATAAAGTCTACAAGCTGAAGAAATCCTTATATGGACTCAAGCAAGCTCCACGAGCTTGGTACAGTCGCATAAAAGCTTATTTTACCAGAGAAGGTTTTCTGAGATGTCCTTATGAACATACACTCTTTGTCAAGGTAGGAGATGAAGGTAAAATACTCATTGTCTGTATCAATGTTGATGACCTGATATTTACGGGTAATGATGCGATGTTATATAACAAGTTCAAGAGTTCTATGATGCAAGAGTTCGACATGATAGACCTTGGACAAATGAATTATTTTCTTGGCATAGAAGTGATACAGAGAAAGGAAGGCATTTTTATATGTCAGAATAAGTACATAGAAGAGATACTGGAAAAGTTTGGGATATCTGCTTGCAATGCAGTTCATAACCTAATTGTTCCTGGTTCTCATCTCAGCAAGGATGAGAATGGCATTAAAGTGGATAATAGTCAGTACAAACAACCAATTGGGAGTCTTATGTATCTTACAACAACACATCCTGATATTATGTTTGTTGTAAGCCAACTTACTCAATACATGGACTGTCCTACTGAGCTCCATCATAGTGCAACAAAGAGAGTGTTGCGATATTTGAAAGGCACATATGATTATGGTATTCTCTACAGGAAGGGAGGAGATGTAAAACTTGAAAGCTACACAGACAGTAACTATGGTGGTGACTTAGATGATCGCAAGAGTACATCAGGATATGTGTTTCAGTTGGGTTCTGGTGCTGTGTCTTGGCTATCAAAGAAGCAAGCAATTATTACTTTGTCAACAACTGGGGTTGAATTTGTCGCAGCAGCTTCAACTGCAACTCAGGCAATCTATTTGCGAAGGATTCTAGAGTATCTTCATCAGTCACAAAATGGTGAGTGCACAATCATACTCTGTGATAATAGTTCAAGCATTGCTCTCTCTAGGAATCCAGTTTTACATGGTCGTAGCAAACACATTGATTGTCCGATTTCACTTTCTTCGTGATCTTACTAAAGAAGGAGTTGTTAAGCTAGTTTATTGTCCCAGTCAAGATCAAGTTGCTGATATCATGACAAAGCCATTGAAGCTGAATGTTTTTGTGAGGCTTAGAGGTTTGCTTGGAATGTGTTCTTCATCAGTTTTAAACTGAATTCCAATGTTCAGTTTAAGGGAGGATATGTTGAAGTAGTCAGTCCAATAAAGTAGTGTTAATCGAGTCTTTAGTGTAATGTCCTATTGTTCAAGACAATCAGTTATGTTTGATTTATTCCTTGTTGCCAGTAACACCACTAGGTTAGACGTGGTTGTTTTGATCCTATTTTATTTCTTTTGTAAGGCTATATATAGCCATCATTATTTCACTTTGAATAACAAGAAGTACAGAGTTTTCTTATACATTCTTGTCTCTAGATAAATTGGGTCATACACTAGTCTCAGTATGTCAAGGTGTAATGATGATTAAAAATCTTGAACTAGTTTTAATTGAGTCTGCAAGGCCGTAATGGTTGTATTTTTGAATCCCAGTCCACACTTTTGCACCTTACAATACAAACACTAATACGACAATAATTTCTTAGAACATATATACTTGTAAAGAAATCATAACTTAGTAGATTCTTTCTTAATAATGCGCCAATTCATTGCTAGGTTTATATATAGAAGCTCATTAATAGATGAATCATTGCTATTATTATTTATCAAAGTGCATCCATATCTGTAAGGTTAAATCTATCTTATGAAATGTGGTTCTACCTTAAAATCAATAAGCCTATGGCAGTTTGCATTATCAAGCATGTGCAATCCCAGTTCAAACCGTCGTAGATGCAATCCATATCAACAATGGAAAAAGTGAAGGGAAGATAGAGGACATGGATGCCCGAGCAGGTAGGCTCATACCAGAAGACATACATTCTCTATACTGGTGCTGATGATGAGCAAATGCATCATTGCTAAAGCTCTTGTAGGATCAAGTTGTTATGTGGTTCATAAACTTAGGACGCAGATGTAGAGTAACTAATGCACCATGATTGTCGTCTAATTTAGTACTCCCTCTGTTCCTAATTAATAGGCTAGTTTTGTTTTTAGAGAAAATTAAGGAAATTAAGAGAACTAATCATTGAAAGTGGTTCTCATGACACTTGTCAATAAAAGAAGTGAAGTGAAATGGTCCCCATGACACTTGTCAGCAAAACAAGTAAGGTGAAATGGTCCACATGACACTTGTCATCAAAAAAAGTTAAGAGAAAATTGGTCCCAGAAAACTAAAGTAACATTTGACTTTCCCAAATTAGGAAACCCACATATTTTTTTGAAATATGTATTTATAGAAACCAGCCTATTATTTAAGAACGGAGGGAGTAATTAGTAAGGTTACTTTTAGTCTGAATGTATTACAACAAGCAAAATCAAATTTTATTCTGAATGTATTTATAGAAACCAGCACATTAAAAGAGATTTAAAAGTGATTTATCACGGGTATATTAATTACGAATAAGTAATTGGGGGATATGAAAACTAATTGGGGGATATGAATTACTTCCCCCAACCAAAGGTGGCTGTTAAGGGGTGTTTTTTGGGGGCGAAAATACTAAAACACCCTTAGATTAATTAAAACATTATGAAAAGACTGTTATGCCCTTTCCCTAAAACATAAAATCAAATAACCAAATTCATATATCCCCCAATTCCGGATTTGATGATCCAAAAAAAAAAAATCTTCATCTTCTTCCTCATCGTTCATGCCTCGAAGAACCAAATCGAAAGCAAAACCGAGAACCAAATTGATTGCTCAACAAACACATGAACAAAGAATCGAGAACATTGCTCAACAACTAGAAGAGGATGCATCAACGAGCTAGGATGATCAACCACTGCAGATCATGGCTTCTCCGAGAAGGTAAGTGATTTTGAACTCATTTATGATTGTTTCAATCGATTTGTAGCCATTGGTTTAGGTTAGAATCGCCAACAATAATTAAACCGTAGGAGTTACTGAGAGAGTACCTAAGCATAGGATCTAGGTTTGAATACCATGCCGGCTTAGGTACCTGGCATAGCATTTGGGATGAATACCACGGTAGGTTTCAATTTCGATAGTGAATTTGATGCACTGGTCATACAAATTGGGTTGAAGACTATTAGGTGAGTCAACTAAAAACACACGGGAACAATTTTTGTACCGGCATTGTATCTAGGTTTCGTGAATGCTTGGTACTTAAAAACCGGCATGCATTAGTTCAATTCAAAAATGCCGGTAGTACACTTAAAACATACGGGAACATCACTGAAATTGTGCTCAATACCGGCACACTATTTAGGTTCCATAGGATGCCTGGGTATTACGATACCGGCATGCTCGATATTTAAAGTTTTATGCCGGAACATGTTACCGGCATTGGTTTGTTTAAGAGTTTCCATGCTTGGTTCCTAAACCGCCATGACTTTTCTTATGTTTGTTTTGTTTGCTTATGTTATAGGTCAAAAGCCAAAGAAGCGAAGAAAAATAATGGTCCTATTCTCATTAAGAGAAGGAGGAAGGACGGTCTTGATACTCCTCAGTCCCTGCCTCCACGGGGGAAAGACGCAGGTCGCAAGAAGCGTTTGGGGTTTCAAACAAGAAATTTGGGAGAGTGGTGGTGAACGTAGTGCACTTGCAATCCTTGAAGGTACTGGAACAGTTGAGGACGATGAGCATGATGAAGGGGAAAGTGAGGAGGAAGATGATGAGGTTCATCCAAGTCAATTAGCAAGCCAAAGCGAAGTTGGTGGGACGAGTCAACAACCAACACAAGGCAAGGGCAAGGCGCAACCCAAAGTTAAAATGTTCCGCACACATATCGACATATACGGAATGCTCAAAACACTGCTGGTGCGCGTCTCCTAAGATATAAATTTTTATGCCGAAACAATCGGTTTACATTATTTGGTTCTCGTATAGAAACTGACATGTACTAGGCATGGTGGTGTTTGCTAACGTCCATGCCGGTATTCCAAATTTCCAAATACTCATAAATATGTGAGAAAAACCGGCATCCTCGACATATAAGTTTCTATGCCGGTATCATATATCGGCATCCTCGACATTTAAATTTCCATGCCGGTATCATATACCGGCATCCTCGACATTTAAGTTTCCATGCCGGTACCATAACTTTGAAGATTACGGCAATAACACCATACCAAGTTTCAGGAAGCAACAACCGCATGACACTTTTTCTTATATCATCTCAACCACATGACTGTTATTTTAGTCATCTCAACTACCACATGATCATGCTATATATATATGGTAGTATAAGATTTTTTTCTTATAATTTATTAAGTAAGTTAAAGAATGAAAAAGTTGAGGACTAGTGAAAGAAGTAAAAGAAATGTAGCTTGAGGATATCTCGTCTTTCAGAGTTGGTAACAGCATAGGATAGCCAAAAAAAATAGTTTTTGGTGGTGCTAGTACCGGTAGATAACAAAGCATGTGAAGCATTACAGTTTCTTCCCAAGATTCCCTGGTTACCTGTTGCGTGAAAGCATATTTGTAGCAACTGATACATTGTTTCCTTATTAATGAGAACTCTCTCAACTGACATGTACCGGCATGGTGGTGTTTGCTAACATCCATGCCGGTATTCCAAATTTCCAAATACTCATAAATATGTGACAGAAAACCGGCATCCTCGACATATAAGTTTCCATGTCGGTATCATATACCGGCATCCTCGACATTTAAGTTTCCATGCCGGTACCATAACTTTGAAGATTACGGCAATAACACCATACCAAAAAAAAAAAGCAATGCTGCGATTAAGTTGGGCATGTCAAAGTATACCATGACAAGATTTTCCACACAATTCATTCGCAGGTAAATTTCTAACATTTCGATAACATTGTTCTTCTTTCACAGTTTCTCCCATGCCATCTCCGTCTTATATTGCTTTGTTGAATTTGATTATGTTATTTGCAGGTTACATTTGGCGTTGAGACTTCAAGGATATGTGAAAGATTGAAGCAATTGGTCTCTTAGCCTTAGCTAGGGAAGTGTTTTCATATCCCATCGATGATGAAGTCATCAATACTCTCGGTTCCTTGCCCTACAGGAGCAAGAAGTCAACTAGCTAGCCTTCTTTCCATCTGACTCAACTAGGATCGGCAAGAAAATCAACTTGCAAATTGTTTGATTGCCAATGAGAAAATCAAGAAAGATCTTTGAGTAATATCTAGCTTTCACTTAATTGGATCGATATAAAGAGTGTTCAAGAATATCTTTCTTACTCATTGGTAGTCCAATATCTTTAATATGTACTGTTAGGCTAACCATGTTACTTTGACAGGCAAGCTCCAACATAACACCCACACTGGAACTGTCGTGTCCAGCTACTCCGCTAAAAATACACTCATATTACAATGTCCATTAAATTATATAACAAAAAAAATATTGACGAAACCCACGAGTCCGAAAAGAGTATGGCGCATACGTTGAGTAAGCAAAGTGTCGACATGCGAAGAAACCAGGATCGCAGCAATATGTCTTTTTGGTTTGTACTGTATGTTCCGGCATAGTAGAGATCAGTTTTAGAAATATCGGTACACATACCGGCATATACGACCGCCGGTACCTCGTCCCGCATAGAAATTTCTATCGGAATAATCGGTTTACATTATTTGGTTTACGTATAGAAACCGACATGTACCGGCATGGTGGTGTTTGCAACGTCCATGCCGGTATTCCAAATTTCCAAATACTCTTAAATATGTGACGAAAAACCGGCATGCAATCTTGGTTTGAATACCACGCCGGTATGTTCTTGAACAGTTGTGGATATTTTGTCCGGCATACAAAGTTGTATGAATACAATGCCGGTTATAGAGGTTCGGCGTAGTATTCATACAACAAGCATGCCGGTATTAAGCTTTTTCGGACATAAATGGCGGTTTCGAAAAAAAAATCAAATTTTCGACCTCTTTGAAGCATTACATTGTGTTGGGGTTGCTTGTATGTTGAACATGTTTACTTTCTTGAGTTGGTTCTTCACAAAACACTTCATGGTCACGAAAATCATGATTCAAAGGTGTTGGTTCATCATATAACTCCAATTGTGAGTTGTTATCATACAGAAGATTGAAGATATGATTGTTGTAGTTGAGCTAAAGATTCATCTCTTGCAATTCTCTTATCACAATCATCTTCCATTTTCAAAAACAAATTCCACTCAAATTTTTTCCTCTCCTTCTACTCCTCACTCACACAAATTAAAATAAAAAATCAAACTAATATATCCCCAATACTTAAGATTTTACTAATTAAAATTAATCACTAATTAGGATTAGTGAGGGCTAGATTAGGAATTAAAAAAATAATTACATAGGGGGTCACCCAAAATTGCTATTGGGACACCGTTTTTGTCCTGTAGCTATATCCCCCAATTAGTTTTGATATCCCCAATTAATTTTTCTTAATTACACATGTTGCCCTTGATTTTCCGTTGTTGGTGCATTTAAGGGGCACTTAAAAAGTTAAAAGTACGCTTATAAATATTTTTTTTTTTTTTTTGACAAGGACATATATCATACCATTTCATTGACAAAACAAATTAGTGATGTAAACCATTTTTCAAACATTTTTTGTTACACTTAACTTTACAAACAATACCTTTTTGATTTCATTTCGCAAGCAGATCAGAAATTAAATGATAGAAATAAAAAAAAGGGCTATTTAGACTTTGGGTCTCAACTTTGTGACCAGCTTTGAGTTTGGGTCCTGTGAAAATTTTAATTAGAGTTTGGTCTCAGGACCGTCATTGACCGCGTTGACAGTTATGAAACTGGTTAAAAGAGGAAATGACCAACTAAATCTAACGTTTCTATTTATTTACTAACTATACCTACCGTTTACACGTGTGTGGAGGAGAACGCCCTAGAATTGACGGTTCATGATAAAATTTTTTTGACCTAACTAAATATCGAAGAGAAGAGGAAAACTAACCATTTTTCTAGGGTTTTCTGGCTGCGCAAAACACTGAGACGATTTTCGCCTGAAAAATGGTGATTTACTAAAATCGATCACAGAAATAAGTGTTTAAACCTGATTTGAGTTGAGAGTGGTCTTACTATTGTCGTTGTACAAGATTCTGAAGCTGATTCCTTGTTTGATTAATCTGATTTGAGGTAAGTAAAAAGTTACATTTTGGGGGTTTTGTAGACCCATTGATTTGGTTTTTTTTTTGGGTTGTTGTGATTGATGTCTATGGATTTTATGACAGGAATACTAATTTAATTGATGACTTTTGTTTTTCACTTTGTCTTTAAGGGTTTTGTTCTGTTCAAGTATTTATTTAGATTTTATTTTGATTATTTCTCTGCTTTTGTCGAGTGATGTTTACATAAAAAAGGGTACATAGAATAGTTAATCACTGATGGAAGAGTTTTATTGTGGTCCTTGTTTTGCATTTAATAATTTCTGAGAACTGTAAATAGAAGTTGATGTGTTGTTGTCTTGCAAGTCTTTGTGGTTGTGATTTTTTTTTTTTTTGGATCAATTATTGTGTGTTGTTGAGTCATTGTTGGGTAACTAATGCAAGTATGTGTGTATAAAAATGCAGGTACCATGGATGACTCGTTTAGATATTATCCCACTAGAGGTGGATATCTTGTTGGAAAATATAAAAGAGCCGAGCATCCTAATTTGGAAAAAATGCCTGACTATAGACCTGAAGAGGACTTGGACTTCCTTCCTATTTTGTACCCGAATAAAACTGCAACACAAGGCAGCTGTCAAGTTGAGTCAAGCACGACTGGAAGTCAAGCATCTGGTGTTGTAGACCCATTGCAAAGTAGTGAAGTTTGTTCACAGGTTGATGATGATGAACTATTTGCTAGTACATACAATACTAGTGAGACAGTTAATATGGAGGAACAAGATATACCTGATGAAGACTATGATAGTGAAGATGTGGAACTCTTACATGAACCAGAGATAAATGATGATGAAGAGATTGAGCTCACTGGTAAGATTCAAGAAACGTTAAATTCAACCCTTGAATTCAAGGAGTTCGTTGAAGATACACAGAAGATTGATGGCGACTTCAAGTTATCTGAAAAGCAAGAGTTTGTGGAGAAGCTATTTGTTGGGCAAGCAATGGTTGAGCAAACAACATTGCAGGGATTATTTGAAGGATCTAGCACTTGACATGAATTATTGTATGGTACAAAAGAAGAATAAGGAAAGGTTCAATCATATAGATGCAAGGATGAAACTTGTGAATGGAAGATTTCTTGCTTTCCGTACTACACGATGGGCAAACATTTGAATGCAAATCGGGTTAGTAACTCAATTTGCTTCTCTTTTAAATTTCTACATTTTTACATTTATAAGCTTGACATACTTCTTCATTTCATGTTAATTATCTTGTTCAGTCTCTAGTGGAACTGTAATGGATTCTCTACTTTTCATATTACTTGTAGTTGTTTTTGAATTTTATGAGTATCCGAATTGACTACTAGTGGAGATGGTCCTACTTTTGAGATTGACTTTGTGGTGTTTGAAATTTCAGGTCATTTCATTCACACCTGTGAGTCTACACATGGGCTCAATCATCCATTAGCCAATGCAAGATGGGTAGCCAAGGTGATGTTAGAATGCTACAAGGCCCATCCTAACTACAAGCCTAGAGACTTTATAACTGAGGTGAAGAAAAATCATAAAGTTGATATTTCTTATTTTACTGCATGGCATGCTTTCCACTTGTGTAATGAGAAAATTATGGGTAGTTATGAAGAAGGTTATTCTTTACTTCCTGCTCTATGTGATCAAATTAAGGGAGAGAATAGCAGGAACATAGTTAAATTGAAAACAGACCCTGTAACCGGAAGATTTGTGTCATTATGTATTGCATACAGGGTGTCTTTAGATGGGTTTGTGAAAAATAGACCTATACTAGGACTAGATGGATGTCATCTAACTGGTAAATATGGTGGTGTATTGTTGGCAATCACATCTCTTGATGGCAACAATGGTTTATTTCCCATTGCGATATACATTTGTCAGTCAGAGTGTAAAGAAAGTTGGATAGATTTTCTGAGTATAATGGCTGAAGAGTTAAAGAAACATCCAATGGCTCTGACTTTCATTAGTGATAGACAAAAGGGGCTGATTGAAGGTGTTTCAAGAAATTTTAGTGATGTGAATCACAGTCATAGGTACTGCTTTAGACATCTTTACAAGAATTTTAAGAAATCACATCCTGGTAAGAACCTAGAGTTTATTGTATGGAGAGCAGCAAGGTCATTCTCTGAAGTAGGTCATAAAATTTGGATGGACAGACTTAAAGAGGCAAAGCCTTCTGCACCAGAGTGGTTTGACAGAGAACCAGTTGAGACATGGGCAAGATGTTATTTTGATAGGTCATCAAAGTGTGAGCATGTTACGTCTAACTTCTGTGAAGCTTTCAACTCATGGATTCTGGATTATAGGAAGATGCCTGTATGTAAGTTGGTGCAAAAATTTCATTTGCTTATGATGCGAATCTTCTTTGATAGAGAACAAGTGGGTGAGCAAATGCCTGATGGTGGTGTGGTCCCTAGAGTGACAGAGATATCATGAAGAAGCATTTGTACTTCAGCCACGAGTTCACTAAACAACCATCAACTAAGCATCTTTGGTCGGTCTCTGATACAAAGAAGGACATATCGTGGGTGGTGAACCTGGAGGAGCACACTTGCACCGCAATGCATGGCAAGTATGTGGAATACCATGTGTACATGGTATATGTGCAAGTGTGCATCACAGAACAAAGAACCATGACAAGTAAGTGGAAAACTGAATTACTCCATACTGAATTACTTAAATCACTGAATTAAGATGTTTTGCATTTAACTCTCAACAGTTTGAATACTTATTACTTAAGTCAAATGCATTTATGTTTGCAGGTACGTCCATGAATACATGTTTGTTGACACCTTAGGAAAACTATACGCTCCTTCTATTAAACCTCTATTGGATAAAGCTTTACTTAAGGTGGTAACAATCTTAAACAATGTTGTTTTTCTATATGACATTTCTTATATATATCTCTTATACATATCTTATTCATTTGTATATAGAATCCTAGGGAGGTGAAACCTCCTAAATGCTCTAGGCCACCAGGTAGACCTAGAAGTCAAAGAAGAAGGGACAGAGATGAGGGCGGGAATAATAGGAAATATATAAAGGGAAATGTTATGTGTATGGTCATAATAGGGTAACTTGTAAAGGGGCTGCTGCTGAGGACCAACATCAAGGTAATATATGTGTGGACATTGACTGTGTATGCTCTGAATTACTTTGAGTTAGGCTTATGATCAAAATGCCTTATGTGTGGATGTGGAACTCTTGTTTAAGCTCTTCGTAGTCTTTTATTTTGCATACAAGTTAGTTTTTTTTTTTGTGGACATCTTACTATGGGATAAAGGTGAAACATTGTCATCTTTCTTTTGAGAATATGAACAAGTTGTAGTGACAAACAAGTTGGGTATTATTGAATCTGATAGCTCTTGGTTTATGAATGCAACTTACCTCTGGTTCTTGTATTCCTGTGTTCTTCATTTTATATTTGTGGACATATATGTTGATGTGTGAAATTGTGAGCTTAAATCTGCCTGCAGGTGTAAAGTTGTTGCCTGAAAAATGGCAAGTAAAATGATTGAAATCTGGTATATGTAGGGGTTTGAGGTTGGGTCCAACAGCCAGGTAACAGATGTATAATCCAGACCGTTGGTTTACATCTATTCTGCACCGTCAGATGTGTTTCAGGAGATACTTAATAACACGTGTGTTTCACATGTTTGACGGTAACTGACGCCGTTAAGTAAATATAAATTAATTATAATTATAATTATTTTCATAACTGTCAACGCGGTCAATGACGGTCCTGAGACCCAAACTCTAATTAAAATTTTCACAGGACCCAAACTCAAACCTGGTCACAAAGTTGAGACCCAAAGTCTAAATATCCCATAAAAAAACTACAGCAATTAATGGACAATGACTATCATTGCATCAGTTCAGAACCGCTCTAATTTTTATTGAATAGTGTTCAGAATCGCAAGCAGATCAGAGATTACTTATGGGTTCTGTTTTTTCACAGTTGAATACGAATTTTTGTTGAAATGCAGAAGGTAATGAAATAAAAGAAAGAACTCTCGCAAACTGTACTCGGATGAAATAAAAGAAAGAAATCTCACGTTTAAATCCAATGCTTTTTATATCATAGACTTGGACTAATTTTCATATGCACGAATGTAAGAACCCTAAAATCGTTCCGGATCAGAGTTACACATAATATTATCATAACAAATAATAAAATAAATCATGAATCCTAAGATATATGTATTTATTGTATGTAGATTAGGAAAATAATATTTTTAAGGCCTTAAAAGAGATGAATCCGCCTGCCTAATAGACTTTTGAACTTGAACTCCAGATCCATGTTGATTTTCATTCGGCAGGGGAGGATCTGTGGGAATGGTTGGAGGCCGAGGCGGATTGTTTAGCGACGCTTGCTGAATAATATCGCCAAATGACTTAATGTAAACTTCATTCACAGCGTAGGAGATTCTTCTCAGTGCCTTGGACCTGTTTTTGTATAGAGATGTGTAGTTGATATCCTTCGGAGACATCATATTTTTGGTTAATGGAATCTGAATGATATTTCCTGTTAGAGAAAAGAATGGAGCTATCGGAGATTCAATGCAGTTGAGGCAGCCAACAGCTTCTTGAAATATTATTGATAGTGCGCTAGCTTCTATATTTAGCAGACCCGAAACGATATTTGGGAATCCGACCTCTTCAAGCCATATCCAGAAAGCAATAGCTTTCATGGAGAGCAGTATGTCACGACGTAACTCAATGACTAGTCGTTTGTATAAATAGCAGAGTGGAGACTGTACTGCTGGAATTGTATGCATAGTTTTTTTTTTGTTGTGTAAGTCGAGAAAAAACAATTCTTTTTTGATGCCTTGAAGGTGAAACCTAACTAGGTATATATAATGTAGGAGTTCTTGTACATCCCCTGTATATTGCTGAATGTATTACAACAAGCAATTTATTTTACAAAGATATTGCACATTTAACAGATTTAATAGTGATGAAAAGTATATTAATTCGAATAAACATACTATTTAGTATGAGGATTTAAGACTTGGATAACACAAAGTAACTACCTTAATTGCAGATACAATGTACGATAAGGTTGGAAAACGGAAAATGGGTCATTTGTCCAAAAAAATTTAAAACAGGGTTCAAATGGACGAGTAAAAAATTTTATGGGTGAAATGGACAAAAAAAATAGCAAGGATGAAACTGGATTCATCCTGGCTTAAACAAAAAATAGCAAGGATGGCTGGATGCATCCTGTGTAAAATAAAAATAAGAAAAAATATTTGAAAATGGACGGGGATGAAACCTGGTTACATCCCGCCTATTTTTAACTTTTTTTGTCCATTTAAATATTTTATCTAAATCTGCTAACTTGTCCTTTTCACCCAGGAAATTTTGATTTTGGTCTTTTTAACCAATTTTGTGGTTGGAAAATTGGAGGCGAAGCTTACCGGTAAACGGATTTTCCATATCGTTAATTCCATATTATGATCAATCTTCACAGACACTTTATCAGATGTTAGATTAGGCCATACAATTGGCTCGTTACTTGCTCTAATGATGGTTAGAAATCTGAAATTAATTTTGAATGAGGCGGTAACGGCTATAATTTTGAATCCCAATCTGCATCAGCGTGTGCAACTTGTACACTGACCATTAATACTGCGGTAATTGCTAAGAGACCATATTTGTAAAGAAATCATAATTAAGTTCAATATTCTTCTTAGTAATGATAATTCATTAATATTAATAGGTTTATATATAGAACTTCATGAATAAATGAATCATTGCTATTATTATATTATTCCTTGAAGTGCACCAATATCTTTAGCATTAATCCTTTGCATTTAAAAGTACGATAAAACCAATTAAATATGTAGATTACTGATCTAGGTGAGAAAAACGGAAGCCAAATTATCCAGGTTGATGGATTTGCCATATTATCAATTCTTTTATGTGATGAACTGGTAGGAAGATTCTGTATTCTGTTTTAACATATGTTAATGTAGGATCTAACGCGATTTGTCTTGCGACGTACTTAGTTTTATGAATATTTTTTATTTTGTTGGTATACTGGTATACGTATTATCTGATTCGCAATCCGGGCTGTCTTGCAAAAATATACACTCATCATAAATACTGCCATAATTGCTTACGAAAACTTGCAATGAAGCATGTCCTACAAATATATACTCCCTACGTCCCAATTATATAGGCGGAATATTGAATTTTTCTAGTCACATTAGATAGGCGGAATTCTAATTCCAAGATACTTTTTGACATATATACCCTTATTTATATTGTATGGGAAATTGTACTGAGAATAAGACAAGGGGTATAAACAAAAAAAAAACATGAAAATTTATAAAAACCATACATTTTCTTAATCTAAGAGATTTCATCTTCTCCGCCTATATATTAGGGACGGAGGGAGTAAGATTTTTTCTTATTGATGCTGATCTTAGGGTTTATATATATAAGTTCATCTTGTAGATCCTTATTGGTGTGTCAGATTCTTTTAGAGAAAATGAGCATATTACTTGTCTATCAACTAACTACCATTGGAGTGGACACAGTTGAAGCACATAATTTTCTTTTTTTTTTTTGTTACAGAACAAAAGACCTTTGACCATTGAAGGATTTCTCGTTATTTGCTTTCCTTTGACAAGCACATACATCATATCAAACCAATCAACAAATGTAAACCCACAACGTTAAGAAAATAATTCTTGATAAAGTTTAACTTCCAAACAACACATCTTTATTTCATTTTTCAAGCAGAGAGATAATCCATGACAGAAATCAAAAAATTACAGCAATTAAACGGAAATGACTATGATCGTTGATCAGTCCAGAATTGCTCTACTCTTGAGTCCTCAACTGATGTATCTCCTTGACCAAACATGGTTCCCATTGATGAAAAACATTACTACTTCATTACCATGGAGTATGGTGTCTATGGAACTCGCAGAACGAAATACAATGTAGGCGTACATTGGTTGTTCTCCACGGGGAACATCCTGCATCATAATCGTCTCTACAGCGTCACCGCCAAGAAATCTGCAGTAACCCAAAAAAATGAAATGAGAACGAACAAATTAGAAGTAATATATCAACTTTAAAAAACAAATAGAATACATACTCATTCAAGACGGTTTCAAGGTCTGCCTCAGGAATTGGATGTCCCATGGAGAAGGTAAATAGCATTGTTCGTCCATCCCTTTCGAGATCACGTGCGACTCCTCCATTACTCATCCCGTTACTGTTGCGAGTTCCACCATTATTCTGATGGTGGTTCTTGCCATCGCTCATAATGCCTAGATATTGTATAACCCTTAGTCTATACTAAATTTTTCTCTGTATGTAGATTGCTTTTGAAGGTGATTTATATAGGAGATGATAGATCTGTAAAGATCTTTAGAGTATGAGCATAAACAGCAAGATATACTATTGTATAGTAAGTTAGTAACTAGCAATAAACGCATTTGGTAATTCATTAATAATATAGGTCAGGTTCATTGTATGTCTGTGTCATCGTACCGTACAAATGGTGCATCATTATCAGTGTCTGTTTATCCACTGTACAGCGGCTCACTGTAGCCTTGCGGCTTCTTTCGGTGCTGCTGAATAATAACCAAGCCCATCTTCGTTGTGATTGTTTAATGGAACCTTGTGGCCTCTCTTTTAGAACTATGATTTTAGGCATACAAAAATCTTTTAGGGCATACCAAGTAAAGACAAAAAAAGGAGTGTAAATAGCAAAATCAGAAGCCCCTTAACCAAATATTTTTGTAATGGCAAATCTGCCCTTTTAGGATTAGTGTTAATACTAATGACTAGTTAAAATAATTCTGATTATTGATTAATGATTAGTGATTAGTTTTAGGATTATTTAGTTATTAATTTTTGTAGATAAAAAATTCTGAGTAAGAAAAAAAAAAGTTAGGTTTTTTTAGAAGGAGAAGGGGAAAGTGAGAAAAAAATTTGTGTAGATTATTTAGTTACCCTTGAATTGTAGTCATTTAGGCTGTTCGCGGGGTTCGACCTAGCGGGAAATTTTCCAACATATCTTATGTTTAATCTCACTTTTGTAGGTTAAAATCATCAAAAGTCTGTGTTTTTTCACTAAGGTTCGGCGAGTCTGGATGAAAAGTTCGGCTAGCTGAAAGTGTTGATTAAGAGCCGAACCTACCTTGTAGACCAGAGTTCGGCTTGGTTCGAATTGTCCTAATAAGCCGAACCCTACACCGAATCTGTCGGAAGAAAAAATGTTTAGGGTTCGGCTTATATTTAGAAATTCGTAAGCGCCGAACCTGTTGGAAACACATTGTTCGGCTATTTGAATAAGTAGAATATAAGCCGAACCTGATCATGTACAATTCTAGGTTAATAATTTTGTATTGGTTCGGCACATATTGTGAATATCATAATAGCCGAACCTCGTAAATGTGCTAGGTTCGGCACATATTATGATTATCGAATACGCCTGTTGATGGTGGATTTTCGTTCAAGGTTAACTTTGTGAAAAACCAAGAAAATCATGCGCTGACATCTTGTAAAAAATAAAGCCATTTATAAGTGTTGGATATTCCCTCACTTAATTCACCAAGAATGGATCATGTAGCAACAATCCCTTCTTGTGAATTTCATATCAGCCTTGTATTTCTGTACTCATTATCGGTGTGGCATGATGGTGAGTGTTACTCTTATGGAGTAGCACGAACCTCCAAGCATTATAATGAATCATTATCGGTGTAGCATGACACCGAGTGTTCCTCTTATAGAGTAACACGAACCTCCAAGCACTATAATGAAACCATGTACGAAATACCCGTACTGGTGACTCTCGGTGTGTTATACTAGCCCGAGCCCCTCTCGGTGTGTTATACTAGCCCGATTGAGCCCCTCTCGGTGTGTTATACTAGCCCGATTGAGCCCCTCTCGGTGTGTTATACTAGCCCGATTGAGCCCCTCTCGGTGTGTTATATTAGCCCGATTGAGCATCCGGACTTGACTGTATCAATCCGGATATGATCTGATCGCAGTCATCCAACTCCATAAGCATGATTGGATGACCACAGATCAATTCCATCACCCCAAGCATGGTATGGAATACCCACGGCCTTAGCTTGCCAAAATAAAACCGTTCATACCAGGCATTATGACGGAAAACCCTAAATTAGGGTTTGCGGCATATTACATGTGCCGCAAAACAGACTCATCCATCCATCTTTGCAGGTGCAGACGAAGGGTGTAGATGCAGACTCAAAGGGCCCAGAGCATGTCAACACGATCACCGTGGGCCCGCCTACACACTTGACCAATCGGTCAAAGCCAACCATGATTGGTTACAACAAATTCGTCCGCCCAAAAGAGCATGGTCGCGCGGCTATGAAAGCCAAAAAATTAGGGTTTCAAGTCATCACGCGCGTCCATCTTCTTCGGTACGAATGGAGGGTCTGGATTGGATTAACCAAGGCGGTCATACCAAAGCATGACCACCGTAGGCCCATCTACCTCCTCTTCTTGCGGTCGGCCAAGGCATATCATGCCCGGCTAATCCAAAACGGCCGCCCAAACACGCGTGGTTACACTTCCCAAATTGCAAATTGATCTCGACCGCTCAACTTCATAGGATGATTTGAATGGCTTAGATCACATTTTCATGGGATAGTCGGGTATAGGTTTGAACACCAGCCCTACCACCTTCACGTCAAACTAACGGCCAAGACCGACCAAGTCAGGTCATCTTGGAAAACACGCCGGAAAAGGGTATGGTGCGCGACTCTTTGCGGCATCAAACTCCTATTGCAAAACCGATCTCAACCACTCAACTTTGCCGGTCAATTTGAGTGGCCTAGATCGCACCTTCATGTGGCGGTGAGACATGGACATGCACACCAGCATGCCATCTATATACACGTCCGGTCGGTTCTCTCCAAAATCCTTCCCATGCTTGGTTTCGACCAAGCTGAAGAGTCATGCTTGCGCTCCTCTTCAAAAATCCTAATATTCATTAACGGTCACAGATGAGTGTCTCAAAGATCATCTCATCCGTCCAACCTCACCAGCTTGGTTATACAACCTTGGTCAGGAGTTATTTGGTTAGTGAGGAGTCATTACCCATCACTTTACCACACCGTAATGCAGTACCTACATAAAATACACACGATACTTCACAAGTATCGACTTCCCCGAATAACACGGTTATTCAACTCAAAGCATTACATGCTATCTTTCGTGGATCCATGATCCACACATTCCAGAACATCAATCATGTCACAAACCGGGGGATACATCTTGGGGTATTGGTGCAGCGGTTTACGGCGTGCGGCGTGCAACGCGCCATCACAAGAACGTGTCGGGGAAGTCATGGACGGTTAGAGATGAACCGGAGAAGTGGGCAAGACTGGTCGTGTATCACCGACGCACAACTCCACTACTCCATCACTCCACTTCCTCCACTTCCCACGAGAGACGTGAATAAGGCTCAATGACTTGTATAAATAGGTTCTCCGCCCTATTTAAAAGAACAAGGAAAAAACAACAGAGGCAAGTGTTAGTACAAATCGTATTCAAACACCCAGAGCCTGCTTGCATCAACCGTAAGCTTGCTCATCTTTCTGTTACAAGTCATAAGCAAGCCAACACCTTCACAATCTCAACACCTTCTTCTCTTCCCTCCCTAAGATCAACCCCATCTCCTTCACTTTGTGACCGAAACAAGTCTGGAACGGCCATTTCTTGGTTTAGGCCGGACTTGCACAGATTGATCTCTCGAATATACAAGCACTCATCGCGCAGTGCATTTGTTTAAAGTTTAAATTCATTCCTCATTCACACCCCAAATTACCAAATTCTGCAGGAGTAGTTTTCACCCGTAAACAACGCCGAACCCCTGTGCATCTCTATTTGTGACTAGGTTCGGCATGAAATTTCATGAAATTTCAAGCCGAACTGTTCATATACACTTACAGGAAGCTTTTGTGAAGAACAGTTCGGCTAAAAACGCAACTTAATTTTGAGCCGAACCCAACACTGTAACCGTCATTTAATCGATGAAAAACAACAAATAGGAGATTGGGTTTGTAAAACTTACTTTCTTATCCTCGTTTCCGGAGTTGGAGATGCAGTTGGTTCAATTATGGTTCAATTGGTGGTTGATTTTCAGTTTCTACACCTTCATCTTCAATTGGTTCTTCTTCTTCAATTGATGGATTAGAAGACGATTTGGTTTTCCTAGTCCCTGCTTTTCTTTGTACGAGTCATTATGTAGTTCAGTTTAATCGACAATCAAATTTTTACGAATCGACAATTAATCACGGTGATGAATTTTTTTTTTCGCGGGAGGGGAAGAGTTCGGCTAGAGGAGGAAGAAGAAGAGATGTTAAGGGAAGCTGATTTTGATTTTTTAGAAAACTGATTTTAGATTTTTGTATTAAGGGTATATAGGTAATTGCGCTACCCATAGGTTACCCCTTATAAGGTCACCCAAGATGGGACTATCACTTGAAAGTTAAGAGCAAACCTCACCCCTGGTTTTCTTTTACATACTTACATTAACTTATTGCCAGTTCCAATTTGATTGTTTCGAAGAAAAAAAATAATTTCATCAGTGAATGTCTTACACTTAGCAGCTTGTTGCCGTTGGAAAATAGTATTAAAGCTGCATATATATTTTGAACCGGCAAACAATTGACCACTGTTTTAGATTTACAC
Source organism: Papaver armeniacum (assembly GCA_023531295.1). Taxonomy (NCBI): domain Eukaryota; kingdom Viridiplantae; phylum Streptophyta; class Magnoliopsida; order Ranunculales; family Papaveraceae; genus Papaver; species Papaver armeniacum. The sequence continues at coordinate 246,748 of JAJJWW010014285.1, forward strand.
AAGATTTATGTTTCAATAGAATTTTGATCCTAGTTTCCGTATGGCACAATCATTCTTGATGAAGCTGTAAGTCCAAGAACCTGATATAGCTCCACAAATAGGGCCAATTATGTATATCCATAGCCCCTCATAGCGGTTAAATACGAGGGCTGGCCCCAAACTCCTTGCAGGATTCAACGATGCACCGCTGATTGGCCTGTAATGATTACTTGAAACGATTAGGGAAAAAAATATCAAAAGTCTGCAGCCATCAACTTTTCTAAGTTCTTTGGTCGTAGATTTTATTGTCGAACTACAAGGGAATATGAAGTATTTGACATGTTAAAAATAACTAAATTAATTAAATTGTGGATGAATAAAATTACCCAGAGCAAAGAATGTTTACGATTACAGTAGATCCTATGGCAAGGCCTGCAAGTTCTCCTACCTGCACAAAACCAATATACACGATGAACTACGCAACACACACTCTTATTGCTAATTTGGTCGAGTTAATCTACACAATTGTCTTTCTAATACGCAATGAAAAATGAAACATCTAGTGGGTTACTGGTTTAAGGAAAATTTTCTTACTGCTCTACTATCTGTAGCGACACTGCAGATAACAAACATGAGGTAGAAAGTTGTGATGAACTCTAGAACTAAAGACTGCAAATTTGATCCCGCCGGTAATGTTCCCAGGAAGTGATCCTGAGTCCCTTGGAACAATAGTCTTAAGGTTCCAATTGCAAGCGTTGAACCAGCAACTTGAGCTAATACATAGCCCGGTACCTAAAAAAAAAAAAATATGCAAACACAATTTATCATTTATGCTTGCTTGAAACTTCTGGAAAAAAAAAATGGCGAATTGCAAAGGCGCAGTACCTGTTTCCATGGAAACTTTCCGCAACCACAAGTGGCAAAGGCGATGGTCACAGCAGGATTGAAGTGGGCACCGGAAATATATCCAAGAGCATAAATCATAACCATAACAGCAAGTCCCCAAGTTAGAGCAATTCCAGGCAAAGTCACAACCTTATCATTGTTTAAATTCACGTTTACAGCAGCACATCCAGCGAATATCATGAAAAATGTTCCAATTCCTTCCGCAATCAACTGCGTTCGTTCGTTAAAATTGAGTTATTATCATGGTTGCAAAGCTTCTCTAGCTAGAAAATATATACGTCAAAAAAAGAAAAAAGAAACTTGAAACTTGAAATTAAATCGAATATACCTTTTGGAAGAATGTTATAGAGAAACAAGATCTGGATTCATTGTTGGTTGTTGATGGTATGTGGTGATCGTTGTTGTTTCCGGACGAGTTTAGACCGTTGATGGGTCCAATGGCGTTGGGTATGGAAGAACTTGTACGGTTTGAATAACCATTGTTGTTAGGAGCAGACAATGAAATCTCAGCCATGACTGCAATTAGAGATACCTTTATGTAAGTAATTAGACGTACGATCGACACGATGAACTAGAATGAATTGGAGATCAGAACTGCGAAGAATTTGTGGAGTTCAGGAAACCCAATGGTGAAATGAATGGAAGTCAACTATATTAAACAAAAAATTTATTGAAGATAATTAATTATTAAGTTTCAACTTGATCCTTAATTAAATATAAAGTTGACAAAGATATATGATCCGGCAATTTGTTTGTTGGTAAATATTGTATGTAATTGATAGTATTTGGATACCACGTACTAGGGGGTTTACTTTTTCTCTACCCACGTACATTCAACAATTTTTTACCACTGGAGACTTGGTTATTTTTTTGGAGTTAAACTCTTTACTTATCACTAATTTGACGACGGAAGATAGCCGTTGTATATATGAGACTGAATGTTAATCATGTCCGTCATGATTTTTCAAATTCAATCCAATTCGAATTAGGAACGGATATACAAACGAAAAACAAAATATACAAACGTTTGTGTAAAAAATAAAAATAAATTAGGAACGGCTATTTCCGTTGGGAAATCATGAATGTGGCAACATAAAAGATCTTAGCCCCTTGAATTTCTTTCGGAATAAACATTACTCACAATTTTGATAATGTTCAGTTGACATACTCACAAGTTGCTCATACCATCCAGACAGATTATTCCACTTGGTTAAGAATAAACATTACTCACAGTGAGATTATTTCAGATTCAAATGAGAATGCCAAGAAATGAAAAAATCCTGAAAATAATTCTGTTAAAGTTAACTTTGATGCTTCATTTATAGAGTTAACAAAGGATGTTGGAATAGGACTGATAATGCGTAATTTTACAGGTGACTGTAATGGAGGTAGATGCTGGCACTCAAAAGCTATAGATCCGGAACAAGCTGAAGCTTTTGCACTCATGGGAGCCATAATTTGGGCACAAAGGAAAGGAGTCAGAAAGCTTCACTTAGAAGGAGACTGCTCTAATGTTATTAGAGCTATTAATGGTAGTTTGGATTCAATAAAGTGGACAACCAGAAACATTATTGTGGATTGTTTAGAATTATTAGTTGAATTTGAGGATTGCCTTTGCACTTATGTGCATAGAGGTGCAAATCATGTTGCAGATTCTCTAGCAAAATACGCTAAAAATCTTTCTAGTGAGGAAGAATGGAGTGATCACTTTCCTTCTTGGATTTCTTTATGTCTACAAGAAGATAAACAATTGTAATTACCTTCTATTTAATATAACTTCCTTTCGTATTAAAATAAATAAATAAAAGAATTTCGTTCTCCTTGTCTTGATTTTCTTTTTCTTCTTCCAATATATCGCATGGGCCTAGACCTGCCCCCAAAAGATCCGAAGCCATTGAGCCTAGGGAATATTATCTATATACCCCTAGTATGAGGCCCGTTGAAAAATACCCTTTTGAACTTAAATTATACCCCTAACCTTTTAAAGCCCATAACCCGAATTATTAGATTACAGAAGTACCCTTTTCTAAAATCTCATAACCGTAGAAACATTAATCTCAACACTTTTTTTTATTTCTCTTTTTTTACGCCCACTCTTTCTATCTCTCTCCAAAAACCTCCCAAAATCACCATTTAATTGAAAAGTTCGAAGAAAAATCTTGAAAATCAGATAAGAAAATTGTTGTTGATAGATCAGAGAGATTTACAAGATCAATTGAAACATAGAAGTGTAAGAATATTTATACACATAGAAATATCCTCTTGGGTCATGTAATAACTTGGTTAATTATGAATATTGCTAAATATGTCGGTTACAATTTTGGGATCCTTTCATATTCCCTCTTCTTTGATAGACGGTCGAGATTGAATGTTAATTCTAAATCCTATGAACATTGGTCCTCCTTCTACCTATAAAAGGAACTCAATAACCGTCAGTATTGTTTTAAGAATTTTCATTATTCATTACACAAAAGGTATTCTGCTATACAGGTGTTCTTGCCGGACATCTTGGATTCAATCAAACGACATCGTCAAGTACCCTTCCTAACACAACTATACTTATGATGTGATTACCATGTTTGTTCAAAGATCCTTTATGTATAAAATAAAACTTATATTTGGCATCTAGAGTTTGGTTTAGAACTCCATGATTATCCAAGATGTTTGTATGTAATTGTTGTGTTGATTTGAATCCATCATATGTCTATTTGATTTATAATAATCATATGCTCATCATGTCTTAATCAATTGATGTGTTATAATCATCAGGAATAGCCTTTATCAATATGTTCGTTTGATTTATGATCGTTTGTTTGTTTTTTCTGTTTTATAAAACCGCATGATATTGTTGTTTCCATTGGTTATATGAAACAAAACATGTGATGTTTGATCCTGATAGCTATAAAATGGGCTCACCTGTAATGAGTATGTTTGTATGCATCTTGGTTTGTAAGGAGAAGAACATGTAAATTGTTTCAATTGATTAATAGTATCACGATTTTATGAGAAATCCCGCACAACTCAATAATATGTGCGGCTAGGGTTTGTGAAAAAGAAACGTGTTTTTTTTTTTTTTTTTGACTCTGGGTGAATGGGCCGCTATAACTATTTGTTAAGTTTATAAATCATATTGAATTTGACTTAAATTAGATTTTTGTTAGAGGGAGAGCAAAAAGTGATTCGAGGAGTGCGAAAATCGTGACCAACTCGCTAACTAGGCCGTTTTGTTCATTGAGTCAAGTTTAGTTTTTTCCCATACCATAATACCCTTCACCATAACTGCCTATTAACTCAACCTCTCCCATTTAACCTAAAGTTAAGTTACAACCAACGAAATCATAATTATTCGTATTCCTACTTTGATCATCCAGAAATAAACACCATTAAACCCTAAACCTAGATGTCGTTTGTGAATCACCTATCCTAACACCATTAGGACTTTGACCCTTTCCCCTCATACTTTCACAACCATGCTAGGTCATCAGGTTTTCAGATTTTGAAAACCAAGGATTTTTGTCTTCAAACATGCCTGACTTTACAAGAAACCACGAATCACAGGTACCCAAAATACTTTAGCATACATTTTCTCTTTCCTTTTTTATTTTTATTAAAAGATTTGGTTATGTTTTGCTTGTTTACCTACTGCACAGTTTGAGATTATCATAATCTTCTTTTAATGTTCAGGTACTTCCATTCGCACCTCTCCCTTCAATTGAAGAACCCTTTCCGATGCCAGAAACTTTGGAGTCCTCTGAATATCCCGATTTCACAGAACATTTTGTAAAACCAGAGGGTTTTGGCTTTGAGAGACGAATTACAAGCTTGGTGTGTGGCTGTTGGTATATCACACAATTTTCCAGATTATATGTAAATCATCCCGGATGAAAGACACATTAGGTAATGGTCAAGGATCTCGGGTTCACTTGTGTTGTGAGAGAAGTGGTTTACACGGTAGTCACCGAGCAAAAATTATGTGCCAAAGACCACCACAACAAAAAGAGAAAATGTGGTACCATCAAATGTAATTGTCCGTTTCGTTTGTATGGAAGTTGTAACAAGTATGGGATATGGAAACTTCGAGTTGGATGTGGTTATCACAATCATCCACTTCCAAGAACATTAGTAGGACACGGATATCTTTGGAAGGTTGGAGGAAAAAGAAAAATTGGAAGTTGCAAAATTGTCGGAAAGTGGATGCCGACCTCGGGATATTCTTACCAAGTATCAAAATTGATAACCCGAAAAACCGTTCGACCATGAGAACCATTTATAATGCAAGGCGAAACTAAAAGCATATGCAATGCAAGGTAGATCAATGATGCAACACTTCTTCAAGTTAGCACAACAACACCATTACACGGTTGAATATAAATCTAATCCATCGACAAAGAAGGTAATCGATCTCTTTTTGCTCATAGGGTTCGGTGAAACTGGCACAATGTTTTCATGAGTTTCTTATATTAGATTGCACTTATAAAACTAATAAGTACAAAGTTACCGTTATTCCACATTGTATCTCATACGTCAACCGGAGCCACATTCACTTTGCGGTAGCTTTCATGAGTAGAAAAAGAACCAAACTATATATGGGCTTTAGAATGTGTCAAGCGTCTATACTGAGAATGAGATTCCATCTGTTTTTGTTACGGATTGTGAAGTTGGTCTAATAAGCGCAATTAATCATGTGTTTCCCAAATCATCTCATCTACTTTGTGCATGGCATATAGGGAAGAATGTGTATGCGCATGGTAAAAAAATTTTCAAGCTCAAAGCTACAACTGCCAATGACAAAGATAAACCAAAGAAGATTGATCTTTGTCATAACCCAAAAAGAAGTGAAGGGGAAACAAAAAGAGGAGCAAGAGAGAAAAAGTTGGAACTCAAAAAGTGGTACGAGGCATGGAAGGATATTATCACGTCATCATCCGAAGAGGATTACCAAGCAAATCTAGATAAGTTTATTTCTACATGGGCACCAACACATGAGGATCTTTGTGAGGTATGTTACCAAAACTTGGTTAGATCCATACAAAGAAAAGTTTGTTTCCGCTTGGACCAATAATATTAAACATTTTGACAACGTCGCAACAAGTAGAGTAGAAAGTGCACACGCCAAGTTGAAATTATACTTGGGTAACTCACGGGGTAATTTACTTAACTGTTTTCTTCATGCTCATTGTTCTTACGAGAACGAACATGTACATGTTGACGCCGAGTTTGAAAGAAGCAAAAGCAGACAAATGCATGATCATAGACTCGAAACCTTATTTCAAGATATCCTGAATTTTGTGTCGATTAGAGCTTTGAAGATCTTATCTGATGAGATACCTAAGAATGACATGGATTCGATGGATGTTAATATAAAATGCAATTGTTTGGCTCGTAAAATAAATGGTCTTCCATGTGCATGTGAAATACGTGAATTGAAGAATGCAGGCAAGGTCATACCGCTTGATATTATTGATCCTTTTTGGAGGCAATTGTGTAGTTCTCCTCCGTCTCCAAACCGTGTTACCCTAAAGTTTGAGAAGACAGCAGAGTTCTTTGCTATTCGGGATACGTGGGAACGGGCGACGGAAAATGAACAAATGAGAATACTAGCTCAACTGCGACCAATTGCATTTCCTGGAACTATCAATCTTCATGAGCCGGAAGTATCGGAAGTGTATAGGGGTCGTAAGTCCAAGAAACAACTAATGAAAGATAGATCTAATGTACGTGACCCATCTTTCTATGAGCATATCAACAAAACGGTCAATATATTAGAGAAATTGGGGAGAAAAAGGAACCGTGAAATGTTAGCAGCAGAAAAAAAAGATTCTTGCTCAGTTAATCCAAGCTATTTGGATTACATGCCTTTGGTAATGCAGAAATTTATATCTGCCACACAAGAGATGCCGAAAGACGGAAATTGTGGTTACCATGTCTTGTTGAAGCAATTGGCTATTAAAGTAAAACATCACAACCCTTGTAGGTACTTGCAAGAAGTGATGCTAGGCAATATAGAACGCCACAGGGTCATGTATGAGGAAATGTGGGGTGCTGATTTGCTAGAAGAATTGAAAGACGGCATAGATAAAAACAAGTGGATGAAAATGCCAGAGACTGGTTTTATTATTGCCGAGGCTTTTACCACGACAGTTGTATATCTAAGTCAACAACAAAGCATTATGTTCGTTGCTACAACATTGCAAGCTTACCGAAGATAATAAAAAATATGGTGATTATGGGTTTCGTCAACAATAATCACTACATTGGACTTAAACTGAAACGGGGTTCTCCGTTGCCTTCACTTCCAAGATTTTCTTACTGGCAGAAACAAAAGAAGAAGAACGATTTCTCGGTTAACTGGTCTGCACCATACATGAAAAGAATAAAGAAATATGAAGATATGGTGGGAACTAAAGAAACCGAGACGGTCGACGTCTAGATGATAATTACTGCTCTTGATTTAGTTTTTATTTAAAAAAGAAGAAAAATAGATTTAGTTCTTAAGGTTCTTTTATTGTTGAACGTTCTTTCTATATTGAAAGTCTAGATGTAATCCAGTCACTTTTATATGATCTACTGATGGCGTTAAGCATGTTAATTAGGCTACTCATGGCTTCTACTTTTAATTATCTTGCATTAATTTTTACGTGTCTTCTTTCTCCATTCCACTTTTTATGTGCAAATGCAGGTTTGTCACTTGTTTGTGCATTTTGAGCTTGCAAAATCTTGCCGGGGTTAAAAGAATCATCTCTTGAGTTGTTATTTTATTACTTGTTCTTTCATATTTTTTTCTGAAGTTACAAGAGACCTCAGTATCAATATTCATTCATTACGGATCTTTTACGAGGCATATATTTAATTAATTTTAAGATGCATAAATACTGCAGACCCCATGCCAGGATCTTGTGCAATAACAGAACCCAACTCTATGTTCTGATTGAAAAAGAGAGAAAATTTTAAATGAACTAGTTCTTGATAATCATTGTGTTCTATAAATCTAATAGTCTATCAAGAAGGAATTAATAAAAAGAGAAGTATAAGCTGACAATGAAAATCTACTTGATCCACAAATACACTCAGTTATAAACCTGCATTGGACTAAATAGACAAATAAATGATAGTAATAGAGTAATGGGCATAAGTTGATTACTAATCACTGAGAATTTCAAAAACTTGAGAGAAGAGGTGTGTAGACTAGTGACAAGGTACGAATCATGAGATAATAGGAGATGCTACGAACGTAATTCAGAAATATAGCATACACGTAATCTGTTTACTTGATCCAGTTGGGTGCCTTATCTATCACTAACTACCGATAATCATTCATTTCAGAATTGAATTTTGGATCTAGAGCCGTTTCTTATGTAAGACACCCGTTTCTTATTAATACATCAATAAAGTACTAACTACGATATTGAAATTTTGGTCGATAAATCGTTCAAGTTAGGCATCTCTCCCGATATTATGTGTCACCGACGAGGGAGCTTACTCCTCCGTATAAGATGATGTTCTTCCACCATGGGTTTGAATTACGCCTTCTAACCCAACCCACAAATTTCATGTAATGTAACCTAAACTTCCTTCCGTACCTCTTTCATGATACCGTAATTGTCGATTTCGCCTTGGATAATCCCTTACTTACGTTCTTAAATGATTAACATTTTGAACCCTTTCTTTTGAAATCGCAAGAAAAATCAAACCTTCGATAAAAACAACTTTTTATAAGGAATAGTACCCCTTCCATGAAACCAAACAACGGTAGCAACGATCAAATCTTTTCGACTCTTTCTAAACAAGACGTATAACCTGGATTGATCGGTGGAAACTTATATGAAATGTCAGGGCTGATGACGATGAGTTGTCTACGTATTTCTCCTAGTTTAGGTTAGGTTAGGTTGTGAGCATGTGAAGAGGGTGTGTGTAACTAAGGGTAATACTGTCCGAGTCAATAGTTTATATGCAAAACGGCCTAGTTAGCGAGTTGGTCACGATTTTCGCACTCCTCGAATCACTTTTTGCTCTCCCTCTAACAAAAATCTTAAATTAAGCCCAACATTTCTGTCATTAATCCCAACAATTCTGTAATGAAAAGTGTACGCATATAAGTAATTATGACTTGTAATTAGGAGTGCGTACTTCTGTTCATTTTCATTTTTCTGATTGTGAAGCGTCTTTGACGTAAGAGTCAAAGTAAACCTTGACTGACCGTTGATCATTATATTTACTTGACTTTTATGTTTGACTTTGACCACTGACTTTTATGTTTGACTTTGAGTGTTGACTTTTGGATTGACTATGACTTTGGTTGGAATGTGATCTAATTAATGTGTGCATGTCTATGATGCAACCAATTGTTAAATAGAACTGGTCTATAACTAAAACCGAGTTCCAATACGTGTTAAGGAATTAAGAAGTGGTTCTTATCTAAAGAAATGTCAACCAAATACTTTTATGCTTCCGCTTTATTGAAAACATTAATGTTCAATCTAAATCGATTTTTCATGGAATTATTATCGAACATTATTTGACACTACAAATTTTTAGCATTGCAATATCTTTTTTTTTGTGTATGTGCATTATGGTACGATTTTTCTCTCAATATTGATTTTTCTTTTAGCTGTATGAGATTATTGTTCTTAAGATTATTATCTTGGGATTCTTTATCTATCACAACAAAGAGCTAGAGTATTTTTATCTTACCAATAATCATAATGTTATTGTAAGCGCGAACTCGCGAAACCGTAAAAGTAAGGTTTAGCGATTATCGAATTATTATGATAATGACATTATTATTAAGTTGTTTGGCAATCACCACAGTGATATCAAATAATTTTAGAGCCATAATCATTATATGGTCAAGTGCTTATAGTATTTTTTTGCTTAATATTAAAACAAAAATTACCCACAGGTGATTTGAATTCACATATTTAAGAAAACTATTGACGGGTATGATCTTTATTTGATCATACATAATAGATCTGAATTACTTTACATTTAAAGAGTTTCTACTGTCATTATGTTTCATTTTTCTCCCTTGATTTTCATTTTTGGCCATTTTTGATAGACACATTAAAATAAAATCATGATTAAGTAAACGCCACATGATTTTTTGGTACACTCTTTCTTAAAATGCTTATTTAAAGTTTTTAAGTTCTTATTATAGAATTGAGTAACCCATAATGGATTTTCATATTTTAAATGCACAATCAAATATGTTATTTAATGTCTAAAGCTCGGTGCATTTTTTAAAGAAGAAATAAAGCATTATTATTTTGGGGATTGATTTCTTATATTGTGAAATGATATCCCTCACTTATTTTAAGCACCCTTTGTCATTATCTACACTATAACCTTTATTTATGTTGATCCTTAAAACTAGTATCGAATTTAACTAGCGATGCATCAAAGAATTTTCTTCAACGAAGTTTCAATACTAAATCATACTTATAGACTTGCTTAAAGATCGATTTTGGGTTACGAAAGGTTCATAATGTTTGGCTATTATTCAGTTAAGGGGTGTTGATTTTTTTTTTTTTACTATTTATACGTTACATGATTTTGAATAAATATTTGTGATTGTTATTTTAGGGTTACTTATAATTGTTTATAATTGACTAAATTTATGATCAGATCAAGTATGTCTATATTATTGAATTGGATTTCGATTCGGTACACTTGTTGATTATCACGAGGTGGGGGTGGCGGTGGTGTTACATAACCTTCCAGAAAATGGGCGAGCTTCCCTTGCTCCAGTAAGAAAAGTATAATCCTTCAGATATTTCGGAAATCGTTCGTGTTATGTCCATGAAACCGATGATACCTATAGAACTCATGAATTCTTACGCTTGACAGTGGTTCTCTTCCCAAATTTGATGGGGGTGGGATCTCCTCAGTCAACACTATAGCTTCCCATACTTTTTCCACAGTTGTATTGAGTCTAGGAAGCTTCACATCTTCAAAAGCTGGTGCATTTGGTCTTCGCTCTCCAAATCTGGGCCCTTGATTGTTTCTGTGCTGATATCATGTGTTATGATTTCGTTGCTCATAATTCCTTCGTCTTGACTCTTCGTATCTCTGTTGATCGATCCATTCCTGATCTCCACTTGATACATCTACAAGTTTTGTCGTAACTGGAGTTGATGGTTCCCCTTTCTCATAGGTCGGATCATCCTCCACGACATGTACTGTCCTCGGTAATAGCCTTGAATTTCCTTCCTTCGCTGGAATTGGTGTTACTTCGCTGGCTTGCCTCTGCTTCTCTTCCAATGATATGTATTCCTCTTAGTATTCCCTTAATTCATTCATCATCAAGGAATTTCGGATTATGAATATCTCTGTGTGTATAACAAATCGGTCGGGAATAAGGCATTCACGAAGGCTAAGATAAAAAATTTGTCATCAACTCTTTGCCAGTTCGCTACACACTGTCCTCCATCTCGTTACTAGTCCTCGCAGGCTTTTTGCTGGTCTTCGCCTTAGGTTGAACAAGGTTTCTATTCCTGGCCTCAACATGTTGTTACTTATATATGTTGTCAGGAATATTCTATCAATCTTTCCGGCAGTCCATCAAACCATGCCAACGCTTCGCCGGTCAAGCTTGCCAGGAAATATTTACAGAGTACCGCTTCGTTTCTTCCCCAGTGCATCAATGATAGAGTATACTGTTTCAAGTGTTGCACGACACTTTCCGATCCACTGAATATGCTTGAGAATGTCGGCAACATGCACTTCTCAAGAATTTCCGCATACATTATCTCATAGGTGAATGGAGATTTATCTGCCTCCTTTATAGCCTCGGCCAGCTGCACCCTGCCTCCTCTTCGCGAATTGTTTATCAATGTCCTCATGTTTTGCAATTCGTTTAAGGCTTCTTGGTTCAGGTTTCCTCCATTTTCTTCGTGATGATAACCTCTCATCACACCAAGCCTTCCTTCCCCACGCCGGACAGCTTCCTCGTGCCTTTGGTTCACGTCTCGTCGCCTCTCCTCTTCTCGTCTCATTCCGTCTTCGTTCCTACTATCTTCTACATATCTCCGCCTTTGATCTTCCCATCTCGTTGCCTCCAATGCTCTCCTTAGGTCCCTTTCTTCGCTGCTTTCCCTTCGTCGTCTTCTACGCTGATCTCCTCCATCGTCCTGGCGGAAAAATCCCCTCTGTCGTGGCTCTTCTTCCTCTGACGACATCGTGTTTCCTTCCGAATCCATGGCTTCAGCCGCCGTTTCTTCGTTAAGTTGGCGATTTTGTAGCACTAATCTAGCATTTTGTCTCATCTGTCGGGCGTGTTGCTCCGCTAGATCCCCATCTCGTTCTCGTTCAAGAGAAGTGCTTCCCTTAACTGCTCCAATGTCATGTGTTCTTCACCAATATTTTCCTCTAGCTCTTCTTTGGTCATTTTTTCCTCTGCAGCGGTGTCCGTGTCAGAAGTGTGTATCGAACCTTCGCTAAAGTCATCTTCCCCGGTTAGTTTATTCCTTCGTCGGTTCGCGCCCTGTCTCTCCCTTGCAACTGATGTTTCTCCCCTTTCCATTCTTCCTCATCTTTTCGCCTCCAAACGTTTGCTTCTCCTTGTTGCTATTAAGTGCCTCGCTCGATCTGGAGTTCTGGCCATCAACTAGTCTCTGGTTCGATATCTCCAAACCTACCTCCACTCACGATGCAACACCTAAAGACTACTCCCTCTCCTAGATTTCTAATCTTAACTATGAATGAATCGTTTTAGATCTACAAAACTCGCTAAAATTTCTAACTTCTAAGATTTTTTAAAATAACTTCGACTCTCTCAATACTCTTAGACGAGGATAAATCCCCGATCTAAGTTCCCTATTTCTGGACGCCAAAATGTAACTACTGGAAATCCAGTAGTATACCCAAGTAAATTAGAAAACCGATCTAAGACACGTAAGTGTTTTGAAATTAGAAAATCTTTATTTATTAATCACCAAGGAGTGAAAATACAAGTTCTTCAATACAGGGAAACCTTAATCTCACTCTCTAAGCTAAGCTCTCCCCTCTCTCCAAAATCCGATCCCTCATGCCTTGCCCACAGACCTCTATTTATAGGCCAATCAACCTTAATGGTGTACAGCTCATTTTAATTCGCTACGTTCTCGTGGAGGTGACTTATACTTCGCCCAGACCATTTTCCATAAAGTTTTTCACATTCTTTCGCTGACAACTCTGGGTGCTGTCGGGACAGCTGTCTCTTTTCTTGCTCGATAATTTACTTACCTCGCAGGTTATCTTTTCGGCCAAGTTAGCTTATTTCGCCTATCCTTACTTCGTGATTAGTATCTTGTAGGTCCTCCATTGATCCTTCGTAGCTTAAATTCTTCTTGTAAGTCACTTCGTTATAGGATGCTTCTTCTTCGTGCTTCGTGATACTCTGACATTCGATTTGACAAGTCACTGACTGGGATCTCTGACTGAGATTCATCAGTCCTATTCATTGTCTTCTGGTGCGACCACGTGGCGAGTCTATTTTGTGCACCTACAATATTAATAAGGGGCCACAAAAAAACAACTGCATTAGGCCAGAAAAAGATGAAGGACCGGCCGGTCCGGCCCTGTCTGAGTCTTAGATTATCTTCTAATGATCTAGATTTAGACTAACCCAGTTAATCCGCCTTTACTCCGGTGATGGACAGAAATTGGGACTAATTGACAACTGCTACTGGCGCCTAGTGCTGTGTGTGCTGCAGGTGCTTATCTTGCACGTGCTTTGCTTTGTTTTCATGTGCATGCAGGTTCTTATCTTGCACGCGCTTTGTTTTGTTTTCAGGCTGCTTGGCTTGTTCCATGCAATAAAAGATTGAATTTTTTTTTTTGTTGTTGTTGGTTTCAATATACATCTGAACCTGCCATACTGGAGGGTTGCATTAATTTTGACACATGTATTGGAACCTTGTTTCATGCTAGTTACATAGTTATCACACATGTATTGGAACCTTGTTTCATGCTAGTTACATAGTTATCTACTGATACTACTACTAGTGTCCAATTGTCTCCTCGAGGACATCTGATACTGCTGTCCAACCTGCTTGTGATATTAAACTTGGAATCTTATCTTGGAACTTAAAACTTGGCATATCCTTCATATAGTAGCTGAAGAAAAATCAAGGGTAATTGAGATCTAATGAGCAATGATAATTTCAGCACTATTTTTTTTTTTTTGTAGGCCCAAGTAAGAATCAATTAAAGGCTAATTGAGATCTAATGTGTAAATGACGACATTGTTATATTGACATTATTTTATAATTTAATGTTGAGGAAAAGAAAATTATTTTATAATTTTAATGGTATTTTTCACGAAAGAAAGAGTTAACCAGATGTTAATTTCTCAGTAAACTACCGGTTAAAAACACACAACGTCGATCACCATCTACCGGTTAAAAACAATATTGTTCGTTATTAACGGTTAAAATTCAAATCACAATGAATTTATATATATGTCAGCTATGTTGTGAAAGGCGAGCGCCTTTGGGGCTTAAGCGCCAAAGGCGCACTAAGCGCTGGGCTGGCGCCTGGTAATAAAAGTCTCCCAGGCACCAAAGTAAGCCTGTAAGGTGCAGTTTTCTAATTTTTCCGCGGCGCTAAGTTTGGCGCCTCGCCTTTTACAACATAGTATGTCAGAATGTAATAAGTGTGTACTGCAGAATGAAAAGATAAATACTATAATACGAGGATGTCAACCGGTCCAAGCTCAGTCCAAAAAGGTCATTGTCTTTTTCTTGTTTGATCGGTTAAGAATACGGGTGCTGACGAGTTTCGAAAGGTTATTGGTATCATCAATCAATGACTTGACCACAATACTACACTGACATCGGCCGGCATTGTTGTATACCAAAATTTAGTTAACATCCTATATATATATATAAGTTTCCAAGTGTTTTATAAAAAGAAAAAAAAACTAAACGGATGTTCCAATGGCAGAACAATCACTGAGTAAAATTCAAGAACTTGAAACAGGAGAAGATTCCAACCCCGATGAACAGATGCCAAAATATATTCCTTGTGCAGCAACCAGTTACGGTGTTGGAAATGTCTCTGGACCTAAGTTCGATTACATTAACAAGATCTCTCTCTCAAATTCAACAGATCAGTCCAGATTAATCACAACAGATGGTAGTAGCAACGATCCCTTGATCACCAGTAAGCAATATCTGAATATCTTGCAGTCAATGGGGCAGTCACTTCATATTTTTGATCACAATGGCCTGGTGATTTACTGGTATGTATATCTTATTCTCTTTATCTATTTGGCCAACCCTCCAAAAGGAAAAGTCTGACAAACCTCATACTGCAGGAATCAAAAGGCTGAACACCTATATGGTTATTCTGCATCAGAAGTTCTTGGTCGGCATATTAATGACATCATGCTGGAAGAGTGTGACGCCGTTGCCGAAAATGAAATAATTCGTAGGAATAACTCAGGGGAAAGCTGGACAGGGGTGTTCCCAGGCAGGAATAAAGAAGGAAGACTATCACAAATTCATGCCACCAATACCCCATTCTATGATGATCGTGGTACTTTGGTTGGAATTCTTTGTGTATCAAGTGATTCACTGCCTTTTCGAGAAAACGTAGTACCAATTTCTTTTAGTGATTCACTGCCTTTTCGAGAAAACGTAGTACCAATTTCTTTTGGAAATGAAACTTCTGATTCCTTGTCCTCCTATTCTTTTGACTCGGAAACAACGACTATCATGGGAAGTGGTGGTACTACTACTAGTAGGCGTAGCAGCAGCAGCAGTTCTCGCCTGGGATTTTATGTGGAAGCAGACTCTTCGACTTATGATATTTCGTGGGACGACTTGACTTTTGGTAAACAAATTGGGCGAGGTACTAGTATTGACCTTTTTTCTTTTGGGATACGAAGATTTTTTTCTTTCTCATCTTTAATTTCTGTTTGATGTGTTCAGGTACATGTGCAACTGTGTATCATGGTCTCTGGTATGGCTCGGTAAATTTTCTTTTCCTCTGGATACTCCACATTTGGTGATTAAGTACAGCATCTTGCAAACTCATATCAATATGACAATATGGCTTTGATTTGTTAGACAACATTGACAAGTGTGAAAATGATTAGGCACTCCCATTAATTAGCAGAAAATTAGACAGCGGGTAAAGTGAAAGAAGAGCATTTTCAACCCTGCCTAGGTTTTTGTCGAACCCTACTCAAGGCGTTGTTTTTATATACAAAGAAGATAAACAAGAGAGGGTCGTATGCTATGTTGTAAAAGGCGCCCCGGGCGCTCGCCTAGGCGCCCAAGGGGAGCCTAACAAAAAAAACGCCCAAGGCGCAAAAATTAGGCCTATTTCGAAGATTTTTTTTTTTTTTCTAAATCTCGGGCGCATTATCGCCTTGCATCTAGCCAAAATTTATTTTCTATCGATGCATTGCCCAGTGTGTAACTTGGCCGAGATTCATGTTCATATAAGAGTTTTCCGAGACTGACCATGAATGTATTCCTGTCATTTTGGTGGCCTCAAGCAAAAAAATAATTTGTGGCCTCATAATACGGTTTTCTATATAACTGAATAAAATTTAGCACCGGTAATTAGGAAGAAAAAAATCCGTTATTAGCACACCAAATTAGTTCCATTTGTAGATCAACCAAAAACAGTTAGTAGACAAGAATAACAAATATTAGTAAGGATTAAGGAACATGTGATAATAGTAAAATCACCACTAACACCTAAAATCGGAATCTCCAAAAACATTCCTTTGGTTTTTAATAGCCCGATAATAGGGAAATGTGAGATCTTTTATACATGTTTCATAAACGTGTAGATTTTTTCCAAGAGTGTAATATGATATTGTGTGTAAAATGTATGATGAACATAATACCAAGTGGGGAATAGCTCCATTTATACCATGTACACTTGCATTTGATATGGTTCGCAATAAGAAAGATAAAGTATGTATACATATAGGAAAATAGATAAATCATGCACAAACTTGATAATCTCAAAGGTGCATGTACGGATCCCATGGGTCCATCATCATTCAAGTATGGACATGACACTTATTGGCCATGTGTAGCCACAAAATCTTTGATTTGCATAACATCATTTCCTAGATATATATACGTGATACCATTTTGTTAGTGTTAAGAGAAATCAAAAAATTGTGGCCACTTTCATTTTGTGGCCTCAAGCGGTGCTTATCATTCTTTAACAGCAGGGCCGGCTCTATTTTAATTTATCATGCTATTAAAAGGATCTCTTTCTGGCTTCTTGCAGGATGTTGCGATAAAGGTATTTTTCAACTCTGACTACTCAGAAGACTTGCAACATTCCTTCAGAGAAGAGGTTGTTAGTAAACTCAAGCTAACTTTAATCATGTATTACTATGATTTCTAAAGAAAGTTCCGAGGATATAGCACTATACATTTGTCTTAGTGCTTTTCTGAGGATCTTATTGTGAATGTATTGTTGCGTTTTCAGATTTCTCTGCCATATATATATATATATATATATATAACTAGTACAGGATAAATTTTTATATATGTCTTAGTACCTGCTGATAAGTAATTTAACAAGCAGCGGCCTAAATTTAAGTATATTTCTTTACGAAGGTATTATTGATGAAACGCCTCAGGCATCCAAACGTAGTACTCTTTATGGGTGAAGTAACTTCTCTTCAGCACCGATGCATTGTCACTGAATTCCTCCCACGGTTTGTGCTCCACTTTTGCCCTGTTTCCATGGTCTACATCTTTGGTACAATTCTACTTACTGGGCAAATAACGGTCCTGTTGCAGTGGAAGTTTGTTTCAATTGCTTCGACATCGCACTCCAACATTAAAGTGGGAGCGGCGTGTTCAGATGGCCTTGGACATTGTGAGTGTTATTCCTAGCATGCAATATCTACTCAGGGGAGTTTCTTACGGGACAGATTTCTTTGTTAATTCATTATCGTTTTCTGGTCTGCAACTTTTGTAGGCGTTAGGTATGAATTACCTTCATTGTCACAGCCCACCAATCGTTCACCGTGATTTGAAGTCATCAAATCTTTTGGTTGATAAGAACTGGACTGTGAAGGTAATTACTTTCGGTATTGATCTTCTAAAATGGGCATAACTTTCCAGTATATAGAAAGAAAGAATCATCCTTTACGCATCTTTTTGATATGGTTCTTGCTTTAGGTGGGTGATTTTGGTCTCTCACGGCTCAAAAATGAATCATTTCTAACAACAAAGAAAGGGGAAGGAACGGTAATAGATATACATTGCGCTTGTTCTTTTCTTTCCTGCTTCTATAGGTTCTATGTTCTATATGAGATAAAACATTCATAAAGGTTTCTGTACGTACAGCCACAGTGGATGGCTCCAGAGGTATTCCATAATGAGCCAGTGGATGAGAAGTAAGCCTTTAATTAAGCTCTCTAGCTAATTTCTTTGTATTAGAATGTCATTCTTCCTCGTGCTCAAAAAACTTTTATATACCATTAACTAAGACATAGGAAACTTAGGTCTGATGTATATAGCTTTGGAGTTGTATTATGGGAGCTTGTGACGCTAAAAATCCCATGGGATGGCCTGAACCAGATGCAGGTATATTTATCATTGAGCTAGTCCTGTACTCCTATCACTATTTTTCAATCTTGTTTACGGTTCTGGAGGTGAATTATGTAGGTGGTTGCTGCAGTAGGATTCATGGACCAACGGATGGAGATACCAAATGGCACTGACCCTCACTGGGCGTCTTTAATCGAGAGTTCCTGGAAAAGGTGCTTATTTTAACTACATATGCTTCAGTTTAATTGATTCTGTTTCTGTCTGTACTTAACACAATCCAAGTTTTACTCTCACTTGACACTTCAGTGACCCAAAGTGCCGGCCGACATTTAAGGAACTGGTCAAAAGGTTGAAAGATCTGCAGAGGCATTATTTCGATTCAAAGCGCAAGAGAATTCCTTGTTGAATTAACGTCGCCGACCGTCTAGAACTATCTGAATGTAAAAACTTTACTTTCTTAATGGCCATATTTAAGAGTGTAATAACCAAGCTTATCAACTTGCAATATTATTAGAAGTTTGTAGATTAAGATTTGGTGTTTTCCAAAAAGTGTTGTGCATGTCTGCCCAAAAAAAAATAAAAAAAAAAGAAGATGAACTCATTAGTTCCTCACAAATCTGAAAACAATAGTGTTAGATTCTTTTGAAGTGTACGCGTTACCACAATATGAATAGTTTTGCCAAGCGTTTGGGCAATTCCTATGGTAATGTACAAATCCATTTATTTGTTGAGCCAGGTGGATGGCCAAACATGTTTCTCCACTACAACAGTGCGCGATTGATCATCAAGCGCCCGGGCTAGGGACGCACACTCGCGTTCCTAGTTAGCAATTCGGCATGCGGCAAAAAATTAGTGCGGTAAAAATGTGCGCATTAACCGGCTATGTAGAATGCGAATTCGGTCAACTATGCGGTCAAACATGCGCAATGCGGGAAAAATGTGGTAATTTGTTAATTCGTGTTTAATGTGTTTCACATATATTAAAGGGATCAAAAATTCGGCATATATTAAGTGTAAATTAAGCATTATATGTGGTTTAAAATGTACTATATACTAATTAAATGCAATTTTTGGCATCAAAATAGCAACAGCTCAGTGGTTTCGGGCTTATACTGGGAGTAAGAGTTTCCGGGCATCAATTCGACTGAGTGAAATTTTTGAAAAAATTATTAAATAGTTGAATATAGAATAACAGTTCTAGCGAGAATAGTTATTTGTGGTAAAAACCGATCGGGAAAAATAGTTGCATTAATCGTCCGCTCCTTAAAAAATGCGAATTCAATGTGGGGCGGTTAACCGTCTATTCGCGAACTTACTAACTAGGCTCGCGTGTGTAGGTCAAACGCGACGTTGACAAAAACTCTGGCGTTGGTCATACCACCGCGGGCGTGAGAAACAAAATCGCCAACGGTCGATTATCCAATGTTCATATTTTCAACGTTAGAATTTTCAAAACTATAATGGTGGGTTTGTTTGCAGAATTCACCATTTCCAGAATTTATAATCCCATGGGATTACAAATTCTGGTATTCATGTAAACTCCTTGTGTGTTTGGTAACTCAATTAAAATTTCTAGGATTTATAGAGTTTTCTTGTATTAAAGTCTTTGTACCGTTTGGCATTACCCTCAAATCTTAAAATTGCATATATATGGCATTTAAAGTTTTAAAAAAGTGGGTCCATAAATCCCTTGATAAGTTTCCCAGCAAATCTTAGGGGGAGGGGTCGGACTCCATATGGAGGATTTGTTGGAAAACTGAATCCCGTAGGAAACGTGATTCCAAGGATTCGGGCAACCAAACATACCAAGGGAAATGTCATTCTACCAAATTCCCTGGACCCATAAATTCCACCTTTAAAATTCTACATCCAAACCCACTATAAATTCCTTCGACTGAATTCATTTTCAGTTACACCACTATTATTTCATTCTTCTAAAATTCTTATAAACCAAAAAATTTTGATATAATATGAGCCACTTAATAAGAAAAGCGGTCAAATCTTTAAAGAAGAGAAGAGATCGAAGAAATAAACTGGTACCGCGGCCTGCCACATGTGTAGATTATTCTCAACATCGGGAAACAGAGTTTGCTTCGCCGAGTGTCGTTGCTGCTCCATCATTAGTACAAGGTCATGTGTCGGGGCATCAAGATCGGTTTGAGGGTTATTATAAAATGAGAGGTGGATTTTTAGACTTAAAGGTTGTTTATGAAGGCTACCCCTCGAGTCCGAGAAAGGGTTGATATATATCCCTGGCGTGCGCTTTATAGTATGAAGCCTAGAAGACACAACAACAGAATTACGACAACAGTCATAGAAAGGTGGTGGCCGACGACGCACATGTTCCATTTTATGGATTTTGAAATTGGTAAGATTGTTTAACTTAACTCCAATTGTATTTTGTAAATATTATTAATCAAAAGCCATAGTTGATATTATTCTTGTAATAGGAATACACCCCTTGATTTGTATTTCATTTGTGGGATCCCAAATGGAAAGACGAATGGATATCAATAAATGGGAGATGCTTTTTCCCTCGTTGATAGAAGCAAATATAAGTGATGATTTTAAGGAAATCAAAGGAGGTGGGATTAAATATTCAGTGTTGATGTTTTTCCTTACCTTAAACAGAAACCCAGAAGATGTAGATGACTATCCTGAAATCGAAAGGATGTTTATCTCATGGGTACTGGGTCAGGCGTTCTTTCCAAACTCAACTTCTGTTGCTCGTGTTGGTTGGCTTTCAGCGTTAGAAGATCTTGAAAAAGCACTAGATTATGACCAGGGCTCTGCAATTTTTGCAAAAATGTACTGTGGGATGGATCAAGCATCCATGGGTATACCTAACTTCACTGGTTTTTGGGGCATCATAGAGGTAAATATCAAAATTAATATTTTTAAATTTAAATAATTTTTATGAACAAATGTAGATTAAGTAAAAATACTAAAATTATGGAGTAATTTGCAATATTGGTGGTATACCTACTTCCGTGTTGGTAAACCAATCCTTAAAAGGACACCCATAGATTTCCAATCTTGGACATGTACGTCTCGACCAACTGGGCGAAGGACACTGGCAGCGGCCTCTCGGTTTCCAATTTTATTCAGAGGTTTCAACAGATGACTCGGAGCCACAACAATGTTGTTGTTCACCCTTACATTGATTTTCCTCGGAATTTTGGTAATGATTGAGAACATGTTCTTGATTATTCTCTCCGTAGATTTTTTTTTTACACTCCAGATTTGGATAAAGGGGTTTGGTACTTGGGAGAAATACTGCAGTACCAAATACAAGGTATATATACAATTTTAATTAACCCGCCACAACATATGCAAACCTCTAGATCAGATTTTGATCGGCTGATAAGAACCAATTGGGAGAGGTATGAACTAAATACAAAGAAGGATATTGGTGAAGCTGAGTATGTCACCTGGTACAAGTCGATTGCGAAGCCTGTAATTGGGACACAAAACTAAGGCTGCACAAGAACCGGTTAAGAAGACCTGTACCGGACTGGTACCGAAAAAACCGGACCGGAACCGGTGTAGCCGGTACAGGGATCGGTACACAGTTTGAGAACCGGGATAGAACTAAGTACAGGGACCGGTTCTGGGGTAGTACCGGAATGGAACCGGACCATTAGTACCGTCTAATATGAGACGTTAAGATCTAGATATAGTTTTAATATCAGCCGTCCATAGTAGGTATAGTCTATAGACTATCGAGAATCAGTTCATTCATTCATCTTCTTCTACTTCTTGTTCTTCTTCTTCATCTTTTCTCGAAGAGCAGCAGCAGCAGCTTACTCTCTTCTCTATTCTCTCTATCGATAATCAATCTTTGTTCGATCCATGCGATTTGTTCTTCTTCTTCGCCATCTCTGACTGAGTCAGGTAACTATTCATCATCTTCTTATTCAATTTGTTTGAATCTTCATGGATTGATTTAGGGTTTGAATCGATTTGAAATTGATTTATACTTTTTACTTTCTAGTAATCGTTTGTTTGAATCTTGTTCTAATTAGTAAGTCAATTTGTTTTCCTTGTTTATTGTATTTGTCTTGTAAAGAAAAACTTTGAATAATTAGTTATTTTTGAGAAGAACGAAGATAATCAGTGAAGGTTATTTGAGAGTTCGAGAAGGAATTTAAGATGGGTTTGTATCAGATTTATCTAAGATGAGAAATGATGATTGAAATTAGACAAGAAGATCTGGGTTGATTCAATTCTGATTTTGGCAGTCAGATGGAATTCAGGATTGAGATGATGTTGGTTGTAATATGAAGAAGAAGATATTCATGGGATGTTGGATCTATGAGCTGATGGACTTGAGTTTTCTATTGCAGGTAAGGAATTGCAGGAATGATATTGATATTCATGGGATTCTGAAGTGGTTTGGTTGAGATGGTGGTACTGAGATAACAAGATAGGTTTGATTGAAGCAGTTTGGTGGAGTTGATTCAGTGGATTGAGACGTAATGGGTTCTTGGAATGAATGGGTTTGTGGTGCTGAATTCAAATGAGAGCTGATATTGCAGTTGCGAAACAGGTAGTGAATGGGACTGAGCTTAAGGTAATGGTGTTTGAGTTGTAATAGAAGAATGAGTTGCAGTAGCAGTAAGGCATTGGCGGATCTGGTAACTGTTGTTGTTAAACTAAACTTAAGTATATTTTTAAAATCGTTTGCTTGTTGTAACTACTTGAGTATGTATACTGCAAACTGAATTTATTTTGTAATGTTGCTGGAAATGTTGTTTTAGACTTTTAGTATTTTGAACTTTTTTTCAGGTAAAAACCCAGTACCGGTCTTGTACCGAACCAGTACCGAAAGTACAAGTACAACACCAGGTATAAGTACATGTACCTGTCCTCAAAATGAGGTACCGGTCAACACCAAGTACAGGAACCGGTTTCATAGGAGAACTGGACCGTACCGGACCATGTGTATCCTTACGCACAACATGCACATCTATGGGTTTGATTTCCCAGGGTTATCACGCCTGTCTCATGATGCAAATATCCTTCCTAGACGGCCACTTCCAAAATAGCCATGCTTTATAACTTGCCCCACCACGGGTACAAGTTTTTCATCATCTTCATCAAATATGCCTGAAATTCGTTGGAGGATGCCAAGTACTGCTTCACAAGGTGAGCCAACCACGATCCCCATTGTTTCTCAAGCTATGGAACGTGATTATCCTTACTACAATGTGACTGCCAGTTACGAAGAGTTGAAGAGCCAACTGAACGATTTGTATTGGATGAATCGGAAAATGGAAGCTATACACTATGGTGTGTGTCGGAAATGGCACGAGGACACAATGCTTGGATTGAGTCCAACTATAAATGATGATGGGCGTTCACCGTCTACCGATTCCACCAGGAGCAACAGATCATTGCACGATAGTGATAATACAGTGGTGGGAGAAACACAAGTACGACAGAGTTCTTCACCACATGTACGACACAGTACTTCACCACAAACCGTGCATGTATCCCAACCTCAAGTATTTCAACTACATCCTAGGCGCATTTCATCATCATTCTCGCCCTAAAACCCAAATAATTTCTACAATGTTACACCACCACCATCACAACAACATACATATTATATGTTTGGAGGACCGAGTGCACTGAGGGCTTCCCAACCGGTTGCTTTCCAACCGAGTGCTTTCCAATCGCTTAATTTTGTTCAACCAGTTTTGTTATGGAAATTTATTTAATATGTAAGCAAGTGGGGATATCTCGGTTCTTGGAGATTTCTTGACTCTAGAAGATAACAATGGGGAGTTAGCGATGAGAAACGTTAGAGAGATTATAATTTTTAATTCTGCTACATTTGTAATTCTAGTTTTAAAAGTACGACATTCTGAATTAAATGAAATTACATATGTTTAAAATTAAGCGTTTTACATTAGCTTCACAGGTGAGAATTACTAGGTGGAACAACAACTACAAAGAAGGGGTTGAAACTGTCAAACGCATTAAGGATTTTGCAACATTTTTCGAAAGGAAAAGCCATATTTTTCCATCTTCGCCATTCAACCAAAGATCTTGTTACCATCTCAGCATCAGTTTCACCTCTCAGTCTATATCGATTGGCATGCATCGTTAAATATACAAACTCACTTACTTCTTTCTTAATCATACGAAAAAGATTTTTTATTTCGCAGATAGCACGATGATGTGATTTTGAAGTTGTTTGTAAAGTGGTAAGAAAGATGTTCGTTCAACTCAGACTTGTAAAGGTTTGATTTAAGATTTAAAAATAGAAAACACTAAAAATAATAAAAATATATTCACAAGGTTGTCAAAAATATCGAGAAAGACTGGGACTTAGGATTCCACCCAACTTTATAATTAATTGGTTCATACAATGATTCATAACAATTCTAGCTCTTTGGTAAACTCTATATCTTTACCAAAAGTAGATTCTTAGAAGATTATTGTAAATCACAAGCATGACGCATCAAAAGTACTTAGACCAAGCATACATCATAAAAAAAAATCACACTCAATTAATAAAAATCATAAATCGATTAAAACAAGTGCAAAAGTCATAAAGAATCAACTATTGTTACCAATCAATTGTGAAACATGGCTTCCTCCGTCATCCCAGTGTTGGGGTTTAGCTCTACATGGTGAAAATACGCTCAAAATATTTATTCATAGCTCAAAAGTATGAAAAATAAGAGAAAGATAATAACTCAGGCAGTTTGCAACACTGGTGAGGCGTTACAAACAGACTGTTACAGAATAAATAAGACTGCCTTTTAAACGATACTTCTTTTCTGCAGTAGTTTTGCCACAGTTCTCTGCGACAGACTTTGGCTGTCTGTTCTTCGCCTTCTTCTTCTCCTCCACCTGCTGCTGCTGCAACTCTGCAATTCACCTCTGCAACTTTTCTTTCTCCTCTGTAGCATTCCCTAACTCTACCCTAAGTCTCGATACCCCCGCTGGAACTCTCACAACTCGTATTTATACACGACAGGTCAAATAAATCTCTTCTTTTCCTCCTCCTCAATTCTCGGCTTTTTTTTTTTATTCTTTCCAGTTTTATTTGTACGCGTATTAAGCCTCCAGTTTTAACCCAAACTCTTCTTTTTTTTATCCACAGAATCGAGCTCAAATAAGCCATAAGGAGATATTCTTTTCTAACCTTCCATGTAGTGACCATAATTAAACAAAACTTCTCGTGCATATATTTCTTTCCATGTTTTACTTCTAACTCGATGAAAACTCCTCCCTTTTCTCCTACTCGGACTCTGAGTTGTCTGTTGAATTTGTAAGACCGAATCTTCACCGGATATCTTCTCACAATACTCGCATATCCCAAATATAAACCAAGTATAACCCAAGAAACTCGGTTTCCTGTTTCACGGGAATAATTATGGTAACTTCCTTCTTTTCCGATTCAAACATTCTTATCAATCATGTTTTGATAGAACAGGGCCAAATCTCCTTTTTTATCGAATCTCAAACCAACTACCTTCCTTGTCTCACCAAACCAGACCCGAATCAACTTGGTCCAATGATAATCCACGAGAAAATTTCGTATGAATCCAAATCAGGGAAGTTCGCACTCTGTAACTCTTTGTTTTGCTCCAATTCGATATACAGCCCAATTCGATCGATCTAATCACGGTTACCAACCCTGCTATGCTCCAAGAAATCCATCCAACCAAAATTCCGAGATTGAATCTCTTCAAAACTTGCCGAAAAATCAAACCCTAAATATAACTTGGCTGCACAAACTTTCCCGCCTAAATCAAAATTTGAATTGGAGAAGATGACCTCCCCTATCCAAATATTTGGACTCCCTTTAGCAACTGGGGTTGAAATAGTAGTTTTCGGGTGCAAATAGCGGAAGGTTCCCCTTATCATTAGGGTATCCCTTATCCAAAATGGGGGTCCGAATAGCAGGTGTCCTCCGGAGGTGCCTTTAGCAACTTTTCGAGCCGATTTCTCCACACATGTTTATTTCTCCAAAAACACCTACAAATACACAAAAAGCCATAATAAATACAAAATCGAACATTAACAATATATACAACTGAGATTATATCAGACACAAAAATGTGTCTATCAATGGAATAGGATCTCAAAAGGCCATTTATATTCGTTCTCGACTAGGTATCAGTGGGAAGATCAAGATCAAGGAGTTAACTAAGTCTCAGATAGGGAAGGGAATTGTAAAGAATCGAATTTGAAAGCCCGGGCGTTGCTGGTAGCTACTTGCTTGCATTCAAGAAAGTTCGTTCCGCTTCCTGCTTGCTAAAGACGTAAGTAACTCAGTGCTCCATTCCGGGAACATGAGGATGATAGACGGAAAGATGATCCAAAGAATCTCGATTGTTCTTCCATGCACAAACCTTTGCAGGATTGGATTAGTTTGATAGTAAATTCCATAAAGAGTGAACCAACATCCATGATACGAACACCAAAACCTAAGAACACGGCTCAGTCTGGTTTCTAGACACATATTCCCACTACACCAAATTTAGCGTTTAGAAACATCTTAAATCTGTTGCTGACCGGGCTTGCAACAGTTTTTTGCCGTTGCTAAACAACCTGTCGCAGTTTTTCGCAACAGCTCTAGCTTTGTTGCTAATTTCGGTCAGCAACGACACTAGCAACAGAAACAAGCTGTTGCGAAATCAAAATATAGAAACAAAACTAAACTGTTGCTACTCTAGTGCTAATTTTAAAGTTATTCCGGGATATATTTTAGTAGAACATGATATAGTTGTTCTGGTTCAGATTTAGCAACACATTTTTGCCGTTGCTATTTTTTTTGCAACAACAAAAAAGGTCAAGTCTTCGTTGACCTAGTCAAAACTGAGTTCCCCCCAATTTATCATGCAATAACCCAGTTCCCTGCAAAATCCTGATTTATTTTATATCCAGCAATTCAATTTGATAGTTCTCATACTCTATATTCACACAGAAATTCCCACGGGTTTAAACCTAAAAGACATTCTACAAAGAAAGGGAACCAAATACAAGATGCATTAATAAAATCAGGTGTCAAATTGTACAACTGAAAGATTGTATATATAAATATGTTCTTGTTTCTTACATTGTGCTGGTGCAACTATGTTTGTTTTAGCTTCTAAGGATTGCATATAGAAAGAAAATTGTTACAATCTCTTACAGTGAGTAATCAGAATGCAGTAGATTATTGTGGCTTTGATAGGATGATCATACGAGGATGTTGAATTCTCGTCTTGTAAATACGACCAAGATGATGAAGAACCTGTCACAGATACATATAGTTAGAGATAACAAATAAAGAAAGTAAGAATACTTCAAAATTCAGGATACATACTCTATTGCTAATGATTTGCTTATACCTGAAAGATACCTAGAGACCAATGAGACTCGAGTAAGTGTTGAGATTTCTGATGAGTGGAGCTCAGTAGTTGAGCTAGTATGTTTCCATAACTGAACTAATCATCTCGGCGACTTCGAACTCTATTATTTTACAAGCATCCCAATTTAGGTTTCACAATACGACACGCATAATCTAAGAATCATTAACTATAAAAGCAAATAGAACAACTTCATTCCAAAACAAAATATGGACATAAACTATTCAATATTTTTGCGGTGGAAGAAATTACATATTCAGACACACAAGTCGCTTCATCTATTACCTAAAACAATAGGGACTTGAATAAGTGTATCACTTACCCAATCGCTGGTACCACAGAACCCCTCCATTCCACGTAAACTCTCAGCTACAGCATGCAAAGTGAAATATCAGTCAATCAACTTATGCATTTATGCATTTCTACTGATGATAAAGTAATGCATGTAAAAGCATGACAATCTATGCATGGCTAAGGAACAACTCTGCAGAAATCATCTGCAGATGTACAAAGACTTGTTCCAATTAGCACCCTCCTTGCACATCTTCTTTAAAACGGAATAAGAATGGGTTTTTATCATTATGGTTGGCAGTGGCCACAGAACATAGTATAGTCTATTATATGAGTCATATGACTGGATAAGTAGAAAAAATTGTTCTGTAACAGAATAGTACATTATGAGGAAGCTGAGTATAAAACCTTAGAACAACTTGACAATTTGCAATTTAATCACGACAGTTATAATCTACATTAACTGGAATAAGATAAAATGTCGAAGATGAAGAACCACGGCTTGAGAGAAACCAAATTATCATAGGGATTTACAAGAAAATTCCCTTAAACAATTTATGCACCTCCCATCTTTTAAGTGTCTTCTTCAACTAACAATGAAAAGATTTCAAATAAATCGGACCAATTTGGTAAATCACATTAAATATAAGGATTCAACTTGCAGAAGAATAGATACCCGATGAATGATAAATGATGATATCATGTTCCCAAACAATTCCACAAAGTCTTCTTGTGAACTGAATCTGAAGAGGAGAGCATAATGTAATAGTCTGATAAGAAGTTGTAACTCTTGGAAACTGAAAGTATTTACTGAAGATTAATACCTCAATTTTTCACCAACAACATGCATACTAGCTTTAGCTCTCAACAGATGATCTCGGTTGATAACCTTCGCACATAGAATGTTGAAGAAGATACTGATCCGGAAAAGAGAAACTCGTGGCTCCTTATGTAGTGAATTTGCAGTATGAATCAACAATGGTAACAGATGTTGCATAACAACATGGTAATCGTGAGACTTAAAGTTCTATAGCTCGGGAGGATTCACGTTGACACAGTTGCGAAGATTGGAAGAGAATCTGGAGGGCACTCTTAAGTTCTTCAAAATACTACAGAAATCAACTTTCCCCTTCTTAGTCACGACAAAAGTACCATTTTCCATGGATATTTCCAGTAACATCATACTTTTTCAGCCAAAACTTCTTTTTAACCCCCATTGCTTCCATATCTTTACGTGCATCAGGACAATCTTTAGACTTGCTATTTCCCATTAAAGTGTTAAGTATATGCTCTGTGATGTTCTTCTCTGTATGCATAACATCAGTATATGTCGGATCGCGTTTGAACCCCAATTCGGAAAATCATGAAGAATAGACCTCCGTGAAAACAATGTGTGGTCACTGATCTCATCTTCTACATTAGCAGCATCTTCATTTTCCCCTTCACCTTACCTTTTACGCTTCACACTTGCTGCCGATGGTTGTTTCCCCTTACCCTTCTTAGTTATGATATTAAGAAAAATCTCTTGTATTTGCAGACTTGTTAGTGGCCAAGGTGCTGGACGATGATCAACCATTCTATTAAAATTATTTTTATCATCTCGATACTTGTGCTTTGACGACAGCCATTTACGGTGTCCCATATAACAAATTTTCTTACTGAAAGACAAATACTCGGTATTTGTTTCTTCTCCACAACTAGGACATGCATGGTAGCCATGGGTTACACATCCAGAAAATGTCCTCAACGCAGGAAAATCATGTATGACCCATAGTAATCTTGCTTTCACTACAAACTCAGTTTTAGTAAATGAGTCATACGTTAATACACCTTCATTCCATAACTTCTTCAACTCATCTATAATATGTTGCAAATAAACATCTATGTCCTTACCAGGTGCTCTAGGGCCTGATATCAATAATAATAGCAATGAAAATTCACGCTTCATACACAAGGAAGTAGCAAAATTTAAAGGTTGCATAATCACCGGCCAACAACTGTGAGCAGCACCGAAACATCCATTCGGGTTGAACCCATCAGTTGATATGACAAGTTTAACATTCCTCGATTCCTTAGAAAACTCAAGAGAGAAGCTATCCACATATCGCCAAGCTGAAGAATCGACAGGATGGCGCATAATGTTTATATCTGACTTGGCTCTAGAATGCCAAGTCATTGCCTCTGTTATCCATGGTTCGCTATAGAACCTTTGCATCCTTTAATCACAGAAAAATGCCTTAATGTCTTCTGAGAAACTATGGTCAGTTTTCTCTCATCATTAAAAACCTTCTTATACCTAGGTTCTTGATAAACAGGACACTTCACTAATAATGCATGATCCTTCCAATATAATATGCAATCATTTACGCAGGCATCATAAGTTACATAGTCCATTCCTAGCTATTGAATCATGTTTTTTATATCTGCGTACTTAGAAGGCAGTGTGTTTTCTTTGGGAAACAACCTATAATCAATTCTAAGAGCGCAATGCAACCATTGTCTGAAAACCCATACTGACTCTTAATCTTATTTAGCTTTACGGCAGCATACAATGATGTCTTACCTTTATGACATGAAGGGTATAACGGTGCTCTAGCACGCTCATATAAAAATTTCTTTTTCTTGCTTCAGCTGGTTCCAGCATCTACATGAGTCCTACTATCTAGCCCAACATTCTCATCTACACCTACAACACGATCAACATCCTCAGCAACAACTCCCACATCATCCCCTATATTTGATACATTTTCCTCGTTAGTGTTATCCCTATGTGCATGTGTTTCTACTTCTGAGCTTTCCCCACGAAAACGCTATGTTATATACATCTCATAAATACCATATTTCAACAAATGAAATGAAATCTCAGTAAGCGTCAACAATCGTTTATTGTTCTTACAACGACCACAAGGTCATGAGAATAACACATTTGCACTACCTTTTTCACTAGCGAACTGTATGAATGACATAACACCTTCTATGTACTGCTCTGATTTATGGTCACGTTTCATCCACTTCTTATCAGGTATCAATGACATTTCAATGACCTACAATTATGATTCCTAAAGACAACATCTATGTTAAAATTTAGATAATATATGTATCCAAAATATTTATAAAACTCAGCAATCATATCTATCAGTACATCCAGATCACATCAATTGAAAAATTACTGAATCTACTTCAAGTCTACCCATACAAATATTCTGTCAAGTTACTTACAAACTAAATCTGCAGTTTAATATGATTTTTAGTAAAGTTATAACTTAATAAGTTTTCACAAAACTAAAACTCACATCAAACTTTATGCAGAGAATCTGAACCAAATACCATTCAAATTCAAAAATACGAAACACCCAACTCGTAAAAAATAGAAATAAATTAACAACCAAATCTCATATTCAAGCTATTGACCTAAAATTAAACTCAAAACATAAAACAAGAATAGAAAGATAAACCATACCTAGGTTAATTATGCTTAGCAAGTTCCCTCACAATGGTGCTTCTTCCTGCAACAATATAAGTGATAGTCATTAAAAAATATTTACCCAAACCAAACTGTCGATCTAAGATAATAAACCCTAACTATTGAAAAATAAACCTTAACTATTGAAACCCTGCAATAATTAACTTACCTAACTTGCAGTTGTACTTGGTCGAGTTTAATAGCAGAAGATATTAATGGCGGCAGAGTTTTCTTCAGATCCAGAGATAAAGATGAAAAAGGAGAGAGAGGGTGAAATGTATAAGATAAAGGAGAGGGTAGAGAAAAGTTTGTGGATAGAAATGGGGCAGGTGTCTAGTACCAGATTTTTGGAGGGATAAATCCCGCGTCTCCAAATTCAAGAAGTCAACTGGTCAACGGCTTTAAACATCCACGGGCTTTGAAATTGTTCCAACATATGGGTGGAAAAAAAGTTAAAAGTGTTCCCTTCTAAGCATGTGACTCGCATGCGTACACTCCAGGTAGTTGTGAATCGCAACATCTGAGGGGAAGTTGCGACTTTTGAAACATAATTTAGCCGTTGCTAAACTTTGGCAACTGTTTTTTTTTTTGTTGCGAATTCGCAACTGCGCTAGAGCTATTGCTAATCAAGGTTGCTATTCCCTGAATTTGGTGTAGTGTTCGTGAAGTAAATTGGGAACCCTTGTATATCCTCTGATCCTGGGAGACAATCAAAGTTGCAGCAATCTTCATGCAACTCTAGACAATGCAAGACTCAAAACGGACCGCTTGAGAAATTCAACCACAATTAGCCAGGCCTCACACAATCCGACATCCCTGCATCTCCCGTGTTATGCAGACCACTATTGCTGAGCAGTTTTTGGATATCAAACGGACCTCCCCAGACGGTAATTTTAATGTGGCTGATTTACCCTCTTTTGCAATCAGTTTCGCTACAACGGGTGAGTATAATGATGCGTGAATCGTGAGTGAGGCTTAACATCGGAGAAAGTTCCTACATTTGACGAGAATGAAGCAGAGATCTTGAGCCAGCAGCCACTTCACTTGCGTCTATGCGTTCTTTTGGAGCAACTAAGTCAGCAAAAATAAAACTACCAAACAACCGACCTTACACACCTAAGAAACCTGACTGAACCATTTATGAATCACCAGCTGATGCTTAGAAACCAGATAACCCATCATCTTTAAGATCCGCACATTCTCTCTTGGCAGGAACTGAAGGTTGGGAACGGTAGCAGGAACTGGAACGAGAACGGGAACTTGAATAGGAGCAGGAAGGGGAATCAGTTGCCAAGGGTCTCTTGTTGGAACCATTTATCTTCTTTTATAGCCATCACATGGTCTGATCGCGCGAGATAGTACTTTTTGGTTTATGCCTAGATAAGAGGAGCAGAGTTGTTCTTCCAACAAGGTGAGGCGGTGGCCAACCAAAGCCACGGTGGAGCAAGAAAGAAAGAGGGGTCTTGTTGACTGGTGAAACAAATGCACGAAGATAAATCCCATCCAATTAAAACAAGCAATCTAGATGTCTCTTTTATGCCCCCAAGTCAAATCCATCTTTCCTGCCGCAAAGGTAATAACATACGATCTATATCGGAACAGAGCCGTATAACGTGGTTTTTTTTTATCTTGCATCGGTCTTTCTTCATGTGGAGAAATGTCTTATCACCGCATGGGTGAGGGACTCGACGTAAGCGTAGAGGAAGGAAGCAACCCTAGCCTCTGTCTGACCGATCATTCCGCTGGCATCTCGCATTCACGCCCCCGTTTGACTGTCGTTCGAGGATGTACGATAAAAGACGATAAATGATCAACGCGACAAGCACATCGAGTCATTTTTTCATTCTTTTGTTTCTTCTTTAGTGCCTCTTTGATTATGGGCTGGTGCTTGCTCGGTTCATGCGGCTTTTTTCTCAGAAAGAAAGGCTTGGAGGTTGTCCTTCTAAAGAGAGCAAGAAAGAATGCTTTCTTCAACCAATTCGGTGCTGATGAGCAGTTCCAGAGGTCGCTGTCTCCTCAGCAAGAGAGAGACGAAGTCACTCGAACAACCAAGGCAGCAAGGTCTCCTACCTGTTGATCTTGGTTCCTCTCCTTTTAGTCGAGTCTCTAAAGAGCCTCTCCCGCTAGTCGAGTCACGTCAGTGCCTCGAGCTGAAGGAAGGGAAAAGTTATATTTCACTCATGATTTACTCTTTTTTTTTTCTGAGGATGGTCGTGCTGTTGATGCAGCTGCCATCGGCCGATCTAGCAGAAAAGCGCATTCACGAAAAGAAACCTAGCTTACGAAGACAGATACTCCTTATTCCCATATCTCAATACCAGCGAAAGCAGGGAAGAAACACATGGTGTGAATAAACACACTAAGTAAACTCATAATATTTTTTTTCTTTCAATTCTTCCTCTTTTAGGACTTGTTGGAAGAGGAATTCCTCATTCTTACACGGATGAGCCCGTTGCTGAAAAGGACCCAATCAGTGTGCGACACTAACACCCCGTATTTTTGAGAGTGAGTCTTACACCCTGCATTGACAAGCCATGAATTTCTTGATTTTTCTTATTGCATTTCTTGTCTTTTTCTTTCGTTTAGTACGAGATGGATGAACACCACGCGATGCTTACACCTATCACCTATCGAAGTTCTATTCTAAAACCTTGTACGAGGACAGGAGATGACTATGTTAATGCGAGTTAGGCTCCTCGGATTTCATTGAAAAAAGACGCAGCCCCAATATGCATTGAATTTTCCTAAGTCGAAAGGTTATCCAGATTGGAAGGGGCTGCTTAGCGTTTTTTTACGCTTCCTCGAGTGAAGTGGCCCATAAGCTATAAAGGCCAGCCTTTATAAAAAGCGATTGAACTTACATCCTGCGGGAATCGAACCTACGAATTGCCCTGTTTCAGCCATGCATGCAAAGAGACTTGGCGAGTGAACTAGGTGAAGCTTCTAGAGGGAAAAAATCAATAACCATCCAATGGTGTAAAGTTAACCAGCGCCTGTGAATATCACTCTCTTTATTCTAGGTTCTTGAGTCATCTCGGTCGGAAGAAGAAAGAAACCTGTTCTAGTTGACTGCCTCTAAGATAAATAAGACTGATAGATTGACACTCGGGTACTAGCTGCCTTTTAGTTGTCTTGATAGACAAATAAAACTAGGGAACGAAAAAAGTTAGCCGCGAAGCAGCCATACTGCGAGTAATTTTGCTTGATCGAGAGCATTCATGAGGTGGTCGAAGTGCATATACTAGGTTTCCTGCTTCATGACCAACAATTGGTGTGATCTTGGGTCAGCTAGTGTGGGATTTAATGGTCCCATAACTGGGTTTAGTCATCTTGATAGAAAATATAACATCATCCAATTCTGTACCATCACTTCGTAGTCACGACCCACCCTTGAAGTCAACCAACAATGCTTTCGTTGATTCTCGTCTCTCACATTTCCCTACCGAAGCTCTTTTTATTCTGACACATAAATGCAAGAATAGAAGAAATGATGGTAAATACCCCGAAAAGTCCTCATTTACCCCGGCATCAAGCTCCGCAGCGAAAGGAATTAAATCCTCTGTTGTGGTCGTGAAAGGTGATCAAATCAGTCATTGAAAAAGACGAAGCCCCAATATGCATTGAACTGTCCCAAGTCGAAAGGTTAGCCAGATTGGACGGGGATGCTTAGCGCTTTTTTACGCTTCCAAGCATGATGAATAGAGGGATCCCTGAGTGGACGCGGTGTAATGACAAAAAGAAGCAAGATTCACAAAAATGAATGTCCTAGGCCTGGTTTTCTTAGTGGAGAAGGTTGTGGTCCTTAAAGGGAAAAATGGGCAGGTCCTCGTGGAAAAGTTGCTTTCGAAATAAAAAAAAGCCCTAATGGATCAACATCGGGGATCCACGTGATACACCGGTAGAAAGTTGTATGTTCTAATAGACCTTGCAATACATAAAGGAAGCTACGACATGTGCGGTTCGAAAAATGCATCTAAAGTTGACTATTGTTTCTTTACGCGTTTGCACCTAAACCAAAATGCAAATAATGCTTAATTTTTTTGTAATGCACGAACAAATTCTACTTTTTTTTTTCCCTTCTTCTTTTGCCAATTATTCCCTAAAAGGCCTCTTTTGAAGATACTTACATTTGGCATGACACTAGTATCATTTGTTTTATAGTCATCCTTATCATCACTTGGAGTATTTCTCACACGGAGAGTTATAAAAATATTCGACATCCACCGCATTTCAATAACGTAAATTAGAAATGACATCAATTAATTCTTGCATAATTTCACTAAACAAGTACCCTTTTTTTTTTCATGAAGGTATGTATTTATTGAGGATATATAGACTGGATTTAGAGAGAGTGAGAGAAAACGGAATTTAGCAGTTGGTGTTGTGTTGAATCCAGTTGGTGAAAGCATCAATGGTGTTTTCATCAGATCTATAATGCTTCTGAGTAAACTCAAGAAATGTTTCCCAAGTGAAATCAGGGTACATTCTTGGACGTTCCTCGTTGATTAATTGTTTTGGTGGCACCACCAATTTTTGTTTGTCAGGGCATAGAAAAAAGGCCAGTGATTTTCTTGGAGTTGCACTATTCACAACTGCTCTGTGCAAACAACTCTTGTATTTCCCATTTGATAAAGCCTGTTATATCCAAAATACAAAAATAAATAAATTATCAGTACCCATAACATTAATATATAAAAACAAAAATAAATGTACGTGTATTTATTTGAACGGTCAATAACAACAGGTGCTGTGAAGTACTTACCATGAAGGTATCACCAATATTAACAACAAATGCTTGAGTATTAGGAATGATAGAACGCCATTGATTATCAACAAAAACTTGTAACCCACCAACATCATCTTGATGAAGTATAGTTAAAGAAGTTGGATCACAATGAGGACCAGTTCCTAAAGTAAGTTCAGGTTTCTGACAAATTGGATAATAGTTAAGTCTCATTATGGAATCATTACCATGAAAAAATTCCTTGAAATGATTTTTACCAACTCCAAGACTTATTCCTAATAACTCCATTATCTTCAGTGACAGCTTATTCATTGAAGCACAATAATCTTGATACACTCTTCTGTATATCACAACAAAAAATCAGTTCTGAAATCAAAGTTTATGTAATGGTGTCATCATGTATTAAAGGATTAATGAATGAATGAATTTGATGGAGCAAAATGAAAGACTTTTTCTTACCCGAAATCGCAAAAAGTATCACCCATTTTCCGAAGGATATAATCTTGAACTATCTTGTTATCATTCTCTTGTTCTTGTGGAGTAAAGCGCATTGTGAGAGTTTCTTTCCATGGAAGTTTAGTGGAGAATCTGCCAGTAAAACTACTTGCATAACCACAGTGTTCACCTGGTTTTCTTTGAGCTTTTTGTTTTTCATTGTATGGTAAATGAAAGAATTTATCCATAAAGACATGAGCATCTTTAATAAGTTTGAAATCAATGCCATGATTAACAATAAGAAAGAACCCATGATTTTCACAAGCTTCACCAACTAATTTTGAAGCTTTAGAATCATCTCCTGATAAAAAGCCACCAATATCAATCAAAGGAACATGTAATTCTGGTGCATGTGGACATGGTTTTTCATTGTCTGTCCACAAAAATTGTGGGGGTATGTTTTTTTCATGTTGGAACACCGATGCATCAAACACTAAAGGTGATTTTTTCTCATTTAGTGATGATGCTGTTGCAGCGCAATCAATCGCCATGGTATCGATACATGCACACTACGCAAATTAAGTAGATCAGTGGAGAAAAATACAGAAGTATCTAAAGTTTGGAGAGAAGCAAATCGAGAAATATGTATCTAGGAGAGTAGTAAGACTAGAAGAGTTTGCTTGTGTGTTTGCTAATTAAAGAGAGAAGCAGCGAGAGAAGAGTGATTCAAATAAAAAGAAGTATGTACGTAGTGAGAAGAGAAAAGCCAACTTATTCAAGGTTGTTCATGATTGAACAGAACTTGGAATTTTATGATCTCTAGGCTATTCTACTCCCTCCGTCCCTATTATATAGACGGAATATTGGATTTTTCTAGTCCCATTAGATAGGCGGAATTCTAATTCCAAGATACTTTTTTGACATATATACCCTTATTTATGTTGTATGGGAAAATTGTATTGAGAATAAGATAAGGGTTATAAAAAAGAAAAAATATGAAAATTTATAAAAATCATACATTTTCTTAATATAAGAGATTTCATCTTCCCCGCCTATATATTAGGGACGGAGGGAGTATTTTTTTCCCTCTCTCCAGTGTCTCTTTGTGTTGTAGTCTGGGTAGCACCGACGCCCCGGAAATTGATGAGGGGTTGCCATAATTCATGCCTTTAATCCGACTTACCAGAAAGAAGCAATGCATGCTATTGATGTTAACTTGTTAAGGAGGTCCTCAAGCAAGTGAAAACCGAAACTTATCGTACGTTGGGCTAGAAAAGACGAAGCTTTACAAGGGCCTAATGCGGATTTGATCGGTGGGAGAGTTTTTTCATTACCTTTTTGTTTGTTTGTTATTTATTTTTGGGCCAATTACAGAATGGTCGTACTTTTTGTAATTCGTTCACAAAATTGTCATACTTTTTTAATTCGTTTACAAAATGGTCATACTTCGATCGGATTTAACACTTTTGAATAAAAAGGTGTTAACTTTTTCCAAAATACCCTCCTCATTTAACTAATTGGTCGAGGTGATGGTGATGAAGCGGTGGTGACGGAGGCCTAAGAGTCTTCGCTAAACCCAGGAGGGATGAAGCGGTGGTGATGGTGGTGGAGGCTTAAGAATCTTCGCTAAACCTCGGAGGGGAAGCAATAAACCCTTTATATGAATGCGTTCTAACGATCCTGAATGCGTTCTCACGATCCTAAATGCGAAGTACGATATGTAAGCGGCGGCACCACCACCAACAAATAACACCACCGTCAAAAAAACTATAATGAAGGCAAAATTTGAGATTATCTATAAAGGGATAAATACGAAGGATATATAGATAATTTCCTTAACATATAACCGTGAGCCATCACTTAACTCTCTACTTAACAGAAGTATGACTATTTTGTTAATAGTTTGTAACATTAAGATTATTTTGTAAATCGGGTCTTAATGGTAGGACTATTTCGTAGATTTTCCTTTATTTATTTTATATACGAAATTACTAAATTTTGTTGATCAACATGAAATTGCTTAATTCTGTTTATGTATCTTGGTATCTTGGTGTCTAAATTTTTTTATGCTTCAAAAAAAAATAAAAAATAATAATAATAATAATGTATCTTGGTGTCTGTAGATCTCCATGAGCTTGTTTGCCGTAGGCTTTTATTATATCTTCAAAAAAAAAAAAAAAAAATCTATTTTCCACTTTGATACTCGATCTCATCATGGGTACGACAATCATTGTTACATATTCACGTGCTTGTCTGTGGTTTCTTTTTCTTTCACATCGACGTTATATGTTACCTAATATGCACATGCTTTTCTCACAATCAATAATATTTCCGAGAAATAGACAAAAGTTAATCATTCTCAATAGACAGAAGTGATATAAAAGTTAATCAAGAATGAGTGATGATAATTATTTATTTTAACTTTAGTAAATTCACCAGAAGTGACTCTCGGTAGACAAAAAATAGGGTCATTCCGTATTCGATAACACGTACAGAGGAGATTAGCTGTGAATTGTGATAAAGTTTTCTAAAATTTCCAGGTTTCTTTATGGCTGGTAAAGGGAGTATCGGTTTATGAGCGGGGATATCAAAATTACGTA
The DNA here is from genome assembly GCA_023531295.1 of Papaver armeniacum. Taxonomy (NCBI): domain Eukaryota; kingdom Viridiplantae; phylum Streptophyta; class Magnoliopsida; order Ranunculales; family Papaveraceae; genus Papaver; species Papaver armeniacum. Next base: position 286,047 of record JAJJWW010014285.1, read on the forward strand.
AGACAAACAGAAAAATTATGTGTCTTATATGGATTTTGGTACCTCCCCAATAGTCTAGCATCCCTATTAGCAGTGTTACATTTCTTTAGTTAACCAGAAACATTCAAGTCTGGTGTTTTTAGTGTCAGTTTACCTATGGCTATGAGAAGATATCAATGGGCTAGCATGATTAACAATTCAAATGATTATTTAGGATCTGAGGGAGGGGGAACAAAAAAAAATCCCAAGCTTGATTTTGTGTTACAGAGCATTGTACTTTGGAATCTTAAATATTTGAGGTTATGCATTCTCTTGTGGGGGTGGGGACCTAGCCACCAACCCATCAATTTCCTCATTTCTATTGTTCTCGTTTTAGCAGTATGTAATTATGTAGGGGCGTGATCGGTCGACAACCCCTTAAATGACATGGTTGACAGAGTCGTTGTGCACCGTTGATTACCAAATTATAGACGATCCAGATCATCCATGTTAAAATGAGTAAATCGGGTCATATTCATAACCGCAATCAAAGATATTTTTGTTCGAGTGTTCCCTCATGTCTTCTCCCTCCCATGTTTCTATGAAGAGATTTATGAAGTTCAAAATTATATGAGACATTTCTACGAGCTTAACTCAAGTACCATATCAAAAGGAAAGTCAATCTATGATTTTTTTTTTTTTTGTAGATCTATATAATTATACGGTGATATGTGATTAAGGTTTATTGTTTTTGATTCAAGATTAAGAGTTTAGGATAGTGATCGATTAATTTTAGAAGTGAGATACGACTGGAACTGGAGTAGTAGAATTTAGGTTTACTTTATGAGTTTTGGTATGTGAAATTGAAAAAATTAGGGATTTTCAAGATCAGGCATGAAAAATCCTGAGAATGTAAAAGTGTATTTGCAACAGATGCTTCACCTAAATATATGTACAAATCGTTCATTCGATTTTGAAGAACCCAAGAACCAGTGGATATAACATAACAAATGATCTGATTCTTCCCCTTTCTGCATCTACCAAATCAAAATATAAAACCCCCCTTGACCATTAAACAAACACATATCAAGATTAATCCATTAATCTCATGATAATCTAATGCATAAAACATACATGAAGGAATATGATATTCTATTTTATTTTATTTTGTGAATCTCAGATTCTCCGTTCCTAATTTATGATATGTTTCTGTATACTGGGAAAGAAAAGAGAAAGGATAGTGATAGGGGAAATCCAGCTTTGGGTTCAGGGATACATGATGTATCAAGAACTTAACCTAGATGAGATTGAATTAACAATCGAAAGCTGGATTTCTCTATTTTGTTAATTCAATCTCATCTAGATTTCTCTATTTTGTTAATTCAATCTCATCTAGGTTGTAATTTTGCACCAATCGATCTGTGTATCCATCAAGAATGATGTGTTTTGTTGCATCAATCTATACTTACAGTTCATTGTTTCTTAATATATTATTATGCGTTCATTATTGGAGATGTCTACAGAAGTTACCTTAACATAGAATTAAGAAGAACATATCTTATCAAAAAAAAAAAAAAAAAAAAAAAAAATTGAGAAGAACATAGCATTTAGAAGGAAGGTAGAAAAAAAAATTCGCTTGCCGCTATCGTATTCTCTTTTTAACTTCATGGTTCGTCTGCCGTTAAAACAAAAAATTTAGCCCCCCCCAGGCATAAATTCATGGTTCCGTCGCTGGTTTATGTCGTAGGGAAGAATTATGGTATTATCCGGAATCAATTCCGACCATTTAATCTGATTTTTTTATTCTTTGATAAGAGATGCTCCTAAAAGAAAGGAGTACTTTGCTTGTAATCTTGTATAATCAAACGAACCCGGATGCCCTAAATTTCTTAGATTAAATGAAGATTCAAAGCGATATCGTGTTGAATGATTGAGGTTTTTAAATCGAGAATACAAGCCACGATCCAGCCATGAAGATTTGAAGAAATCGCCTGCAAAGCGAAGAGATAATGGCCAAAAACGACAAAGAAAAATCGTCCAAATGGCGAAGAAATATGCCAAAAGGCATAAAACAATAGAAAACATGTTTTAATTGATTAACTAATGACTAAAACTTAAAAAAGAAAAGAGATCTTGTTCAGATCTGGTCCAAAAATGACCAGATCTGAGCCAGAGATCAATGAAAGCTAGAGTTTTTCTTTTTTCTTCTGGAGAGAGAAAATGAGAGAGAAAATCAGGAACGCGCAATTGGGGGATACATAATCTAATTGGGGGATATGACTAAATGACAAAATAGGGATCCAAATATCCTAGTCAAGTTACCCCTTATCTAAATAAAATTTAAATTCCTAATTTAACCTCACTAATCGTGGATTAGATACTAATGATGATTAGTAAAATATTAATGATTTGGGGGATATAATGTGTGTTTATGTTTATTTGAATTTGTGTATTTTAGTTTAAAGGGAAAACTGAATTGGGGGATATATGAATTGGTTATTTGATTTTATGTTTTAGGGGAAAGGGCATAACAGTCTTTTCATAATGTTTTTAATTAATCTAAGGGTGTTTTAGTACTTTCGCCTCCAAAACACCCCTTAACAGCCACCTATGGTTGGGGGAAGTAATTCATATCCCCCAATTAGATTATGTATCCCCCAATTGCGCGTTCAAAATCAGTAGGTTATGCTTCGCTTGCACCATACATAATACCAAGTAAAAGTATAATTTTCTGCTTGTTTCAAGCCTCTTATTTCCCCTAAAAAACAGACATTAACCGATTAACGGATGGGTATTATTTGAGTGATCCAACGGTCAATGTCGTTTGATATTTTGTATTAACGGGTATCAACCCGCTTATATTGGTACCTTTAGTAATCATGCAGAAGAAGATTCATGCTTATTTCTTGTTTTAATTTTCCACCTTAATTTTGATATATGGAGGAAGAAATTTGAGTGTATGTTATAATAAGGCTAGATTTAGAGGACCTGATCAACTACTGCTCAACAACCTCTTTAACATTATTCACAATCAACCATTGAGATTAGATGCAATCTTTTTAGGTTGGTTTTTCGAACATCAACTTATGTTAAATTAGTAATAAATCAGTAATAAATAATCAAAAGGTAATTGAAATTTTGATAAATAACGATTTTTCATGAAGAGTGATAAGAACATGCTCCCCCGTTACAAAATAATAGGCTGGTTTCATGTGCAATTTGTACATGAAACCAGCCTATTTCTTTTTGAAACAGAGGTAGTTTATAATGAATAACTAATACAGCAAGAACACCAAACATTTTGAGATATTCATCTGTGATAAGATAAACATAACATTCATAGTCCTTAGTTTCTTTCTTTTCAACGTGAAACACTTAAACTACACGAGTATGCATGCATTGCAAGAAAATGAACTTAGTTATTGTAGTCTATAGATTTAGGTATTTTGTTTACGAATTTGGCAAGGGTTAAGAATGAAGATTAAACTATATAGCAGGTCATATTAGGAAAATAATAATTTCTCAAAATTGTAAATATTAGAGAAAGAAACAACTTGAAAATTTGATCATAGTACAGAAAAGTCGTAGAAAGAAATAAAAAAAATTCACAAAATTTTGAAATCTGTTTAATTCATAAGTTAATGTAAGATATAACATCGACCACACGAATACAGACATCTAACGGTCTATGTGGGCCTAGAATTTTTCTTATTTTTCATTTCACTAAAATTTCAACCAAAAACTCTTATACGAGTGACTATTATCAATATAATAAACAAAGGGAATATAGAGCTTGAAACATATTACCAAAATATTAGTTTCAATATGCTACCGTTTAATTTTTGTAAGAAAATTTAGTATCCTGTTACAGGGGGTTAGTCAATTGTGATTGATAGAGATATTCAGAGACTTTTTATGCAAGAGATTTTGAGTGACTCTCCGTGAGTTTAGAGATTTCGAGAGACTCTCCGAGTGATTTTCAAGGAATTATGATGATTTATTGAGACAATAAAACATATATAAATTTCAGCTTACACACATGAGACAGACATTATACTTATTTATTTTACAAAATGAATATATGAATATTTCAATGGAAATATATTAGTCCATGCATGGTTAACAAAAATTGTAACCATTTTGCCAATAAAATTAAAACGAGACGAACATAATGGATTTGAATCTCTAGTAAACATATTGGGGTTTGGAAAACAATAATTTGTTTTTTCATATTTTATGAATTTAATTGTAGCTTATTTGGTTATTTTTTAAAAATATTTTGATATGTAATCCTTAAAGAAAAGAGAAAGAACAAAGTCTCTCAAAATATCACCTACTTAGGAGAGACTTTTTTTTAGCCATTTATGGTATGTTTTGTAATAAAAGTCTCTACAAGTCTCTCACAACCATAAGTCATTGATTTCAAATTCCAAATCCAATAACAGAGAATTCTAAAGACTTTTAGAAAGTCATGATCCAATAACAGAGATTGTTTGAGATTTTGAAGAACTCTCTATTGACTAACAAGAGATTTTAGAAGTCTCTAAAATTCTTTCAATATCTCTACAAATCTCAATTGACTAACCCCCTGTAAGTGTGAGATAGTGTGAATGGGTCCTTTCTCTTAGTGAAAGTAGTTTTTGCTGAATATTAGCTTTGAAAATATATTAGCTTCAGATACGCTACCATCTAAGTTTTGTCAGAAAAAATGTCACCCAAAATGTGAGATAGTTTGAATTTAAGAATGCCCCTCTTTTATAAATATGTTAAGCGTTTTTTTTTTTTTGTTTTGTTTTTTTTTTCTTGCAAAAACTACTTTCATCAAGAGAAAATCAAATTACAACATTGTAATCTTCTTTGACAAGGTTTGAGATTTCAGGAGGAAGATTATCTAAAAAGCAAAGTTTGATTTTTCCTTTCTAGCTTCTTTTATTTTCACCCTCATTTTCCACCTCCTGCATCAGTTTCTACCCTCCTAATAACAATAGTAGGAAATATCATATAGTCCTAAAAATAAAATATATGTAGCAGTCTAGTCCATTTGACCCAATCAATTGTCTGTTTGGTCCTATTTGGTAATATAAATTATCATTTGGTCCTAAAAATTATCATTTGGTCCTACGTTGATGTCATGGATGATGTAAATGTCACACTGTAGTGGCAGAAATACCCTTTTGGATAAGGACCATATATATAGTCAAAAGTAGGAGAGAATAAATCATTATCAGATTTACTTTCTCTCTCATCTATAATTCAATTTCAGATCTAGTTTTTTTTTCTCCCTTTTTTTTTTTCTGCTGTTGTTGTTATGTTGCAGACAACGAATCTTGATTTCAAGATTTGATCGACTACTGTTGTTGAAGATGATGAACGACGATCTCATGTTGTTGCTGCTGCTTGTATTGAAGATGAAGATGAACTTTGTTTTTAGGGTTTTTTTCAGTTGCTGTCTTTGATAAAGAAGAAGGTGAAGACGATGATGTTGTTGTTTCTGTTGAAGACGACGATGAAGATGACGATGATGTTTGCTGATTTCTTAGATCTGTTTTTGTTTTTGATTTGTTTCAATATATGTTGCTGCTGTTTTTGAAGGCGATGAAGACGACGACGAACAACAAGAATTTGCTGCTGCTGTTTTTGGAGGCGATGAAGACGATGACGAACAACAAGAAATTGCTGCTGCTGTTTTTGGAGGCGATGAAGATAATGATTTTTGTTGTTGTTTTTGGAGGCGATGAAGACGAATGAAGATGATGTTGTCGCTGGTGTTTTTGAAGACGACGATGTTGCTGCTGCTGTTGAAGATGTCGAAGAAGATGAAGACGATCTTTCTTGATTTTTGTATGGACTTCATTCCTGGAATGAAGTCAGCTTTTTGTATGGACTTCATTCCCGGAATGAAGTCTGTTTTTTTACCTTTGTTGTTTTGTATGGACTTCATTCCCGGAATGAAATCGGTTTTTGTATGGACTTCATTCCCGGAATGAAGTCCGCTTTTTTAGGTTTTGTATGGACTTCATTCTGGAATGAAGTCTGCTTTTTAGGTTTTTGTATGGACTTCATTCACGGAATGAAGTCTGTTTTTTAGGTTTTGTATGGACTTCATTCCCGGGAATGAAGTCTGTTTTTTTTAGGTTTTTTTATGGACTTCATTCCCAGGAATGAAGTCTGTTTTTTTAGGTTTTGTATGGACTTCATTCCTGGAATGAAGTCTGCTTTTTTAGGTTTTTTATATGACTTCATTTCTTTTTTTTTTTTTTTTTGTATGGACTTCATTTGGAATGAACTCACAAGAATATATAAAAAAATTAACTCCTAAGGGTATTTTTTGATTTAATATTTTTAAATAATTATGGACCAAACAGTTATATGCGTTTGACCAAAGGACTAAACAGACATGGGCCCACCTAAAAAAGGACCAAACAGTTATATGCTCATATTTTTTTTTTCCAGTGCTGCTCGCACCTATATTTTTCTACTATTAACCTCCATTAGTATTTTTCTTTACATGTGACCCGAAGGATAGAAAAGACCTCCGTGCTCCTTGGACTGTACCGGGATGAAGGTAAAGTTTGGGCCAAGGCCGGCCCTTTGTATGAATTATACACTTCCTAATATAATGCCTTCAATGCACAGCAGTATAAAACTCAGCAAATTCTCAGCAGGCACAGCCTACATACTGTGACAAATGTCCAATTTTTTTTTTTTTTTTTTTTTTTTTTTTTTTTTTTGAAATACCTCATTGGTTTTCTTATTTATCTGTAGTATTGGCGTTGCTGCAGAAATTAAGTGGCAGAGCACCTATTAAAAGGCACTCATTTTGGCTTCTTGCAGGATGTCGCTATTATAAAGGGATATCTCAACTTCTGATTACTCACATGACTGTCGATTTTTTTGGCTAACTGACCTAAATCCATTGATCAAATCCAATTAGGCTTAACAGAGAGTGAGCAGTACCCATTGCCTTTGTGCTCTTGTATATTGGCTATGAAGAACGAAGTAACTTAGCTACGAAGTTCCTTTGATGGGAAGAATGCTATTATTATAAATAGCATCCTTGAGGTGTAAAGCCTATTCGTGTTGCTAGAACTCCACTAGCAATAGTAACTAGAAACGTTTTGTTGAGAGTAACAAAGTTTAATCTCAATACCATCTTCATGGAGTTGTTGCTGAGTTTAATCTCCCAGTACTTTAATTGCTTAAAGTAAGTCCCGAAGGTAGCACTGCATTTGCCATTATGCTTCCTATTGTTAATCTAATCAATTGTTGGGTTTCAGATTTCTGTCTTTTATATAATTAGGATAGAATTTTATGGGTACCTGATAAATAAATAGATATAACAAGCAGCAACCTAATAGTATATAATCTTTGTTCTTTACCGAGCAAAAAAAAAAAAAAAAACCAAGGTATGTATTACTGATGAAGAGGCTCCTCTATCAGGACTGTAACGTGGTACTCTTTATGAAGGCAATAACTTCACCCCAGCACCTCTGTGGGGAACTCGCTCACTGACAATATATAGGTGCTTTTTCGAAGAAAAGGTAACAATATATAGGTGCTGAGGTGAAGTTACTGTCCGCATGGGAGGAACTAATTAAGTGCCGACAATACATTGGTGCGGACCATAACCAGATGCAGGTATGTTTGTTCACACTTCACAGCATATGAACGATTTAGTCCAGTCACTTTCCTTCAATCTTGTTTACAGATCTGGAGGAGAATTAAGAAGGTGGATGCTGCTGCGAAACGAGATACTAGATGATACTGACCCTCACTGGGCGTCTATATAATCTAGAGTGCGTGGAACAGGTGCTTATTCAACAAAGTGCATTAATTTAATTGTTTCTGTTTGTCTATACTTTACACAATCTAAGTTTTTACAACTGCTTGAAAGGTGGAAAGATCTGCACAGACATATTTTCGTTTCCAACTTCAAAGCCCAAGTGAATTCCTGACTGATGTTATTTTTCTAATAAGATTTATCATTAAATTTTCTGTTTCATCAACTTTGTAAAAATTTATTGTAATTTTCTTCCTTGTTATCATTATTCCTCTGCACATTCTGTTTTTTTTCCTGATATGCAAAGAATTTGTTTCAAGCGAGTTTCGAACTCAGATCACTGGTAAAGTCTGACGAGTTTCAAACTCATCAGGTCACAAGTAAAGTCACTGTATTACAGCGGCACGTGCAAAATGAAAATAAAATCGAAGGGTACTGAAGGTAAACGTACGTGGTTACTATTATTCCTAATTACGAACAAAGAAGAGGAAATAAGGAAATTAATGCGAAATCTATACTATGTGGCAGCTGATCAGGTTGCAAAGAGACATGACAATGGGCACTGTGCAGGTGCTTATCTTGTGACATATTTTTTTTTTGACCAGATTCCTCGATTTGCTCTTTCTTTTTGTTTCAATGTATCTTATGTTTTGGTATGCTACTGTTTGGATATCTGTTATTTTCTTAACAAAAAGACGCATCATACATGAATATATATAAGTGCAAGTAAGACTAGCATTTGTAAAACTTTATATACTTGTATGAAGAAGACAAACTGATTACTAATGTCCAAACCTGATATTTATCTCGGAGATCTTGGAACTCTAAACTTGTAATTTCATGGAACATGATAAACCTTATCAAGTTATGAAGAGTCGAGAATGATTCGACGTACAAAGAGAATTTCATAAATAGCAGTACTACTATGTAAACCTCATCAAGTTCTGCTTTTAAGCATCACATGGAAGTCTAGCCCCAGTATTATATGGATTTTCCACTAGCATAGCAGCTGCAAAAGAAGATTCAAGAACTAGAAGCTTGAGATGCCAACCTCAAAAGTGATCAAATTTGATCAATCTTAGTTAAAAGTCACTGAGGAATCAATTAGATCTTTCAATCGTAGGAGAATGGGTAAAGATAGTGAGATCACAAAATTGGTCAAAAAGACCAAAATCAACAATTTCTGGGTGAAAAAGACACTTAGGTTTTGATACTGTTTAAATAGCCAAAAATTAAAAAGATATTGTTTAAATGGACAAAAATTTAAAAATAGGCAAGATGTAACCAGTTTCATCCCTGTCCATTTTCAAATATTTTTTTCTTATTTTTATTTTACGAGGATGCATCCAGTTTCATCCTTGCTATTTTTTAAATATAAGCCAGGATGAATCCAGTTTCATCCTTGCTATTTTTTTTTGGTTATTTCACCCGTATTTTTTTTTACTCGTCCATTTGAACCGTGTTTTAATTTTTTTTGGACAAATGACCCATTTTCTCTAGTGAGATTAGTAGCGTAAATCTTCCAAAGAATCCTCAAAGAGGAAGTAGCGTAAGTCCCTTGGAATGACCTGAACTCAATGCAGGTAAGTTGCGTCCAGGATATGATTCCATGGTATTCAAGTAACTTGAATTACAACTTCCATTTTTTACTAAAGGTATGGGAGTGAACTGCGCAGGTGATTGCGGCTGTAGGATTCATGAACCAACGAAATGAGATACCAAAAGACATTGACCCGCTTTGGGCATCTCTAATTGAGAGTTGCTGGCATAGGTGCATGTTTATTTTTTTTAGCCAGCTAATTAGTAACACGGTTATATGCACCTACGGAAACCTGACCATTTTGCTTGCATATGCTTTTCCTCGGCCTCCCACCGTGCAACCGGTTATCTAGTATATATAAATGAAAAATCTTTCGTATCATTATTGAGATTCTTATACTTCACTCCAATTTGATTACGCAGTGATCCGAAACGCCGCCCAACGTTCGAAGAAGTGCTTGCAAAATTGAAAGTTGTGCAGAGAAATCATCATCATTTTGTTCAACAGCCAACAACATATATGCCTTGCGGCATTCCTGTCTAAAAATATGTAGAATTCTATTTGTTAATAGTATATATTATGTGCAGCGAGAGAAGAGTGGGTAATGTCAGAAACCTTAAGGTCATGCACATAAAATTGCAATCTCTTTAAAATGACCAATCTGGTAACCTGAAATCTAGCTAGTTTGTTAAAATTTGATCAAAATGTGGATTCTTTGGGTTTAAAATTTTCAGCTTGAATGAAGTCTCTATACTACAGCTGTTCGTGTAAATGTGGTTAGTAAAATGAAATGAGTGTAGACAAACTCAGTTAAAGTCGTACCTCGAAATTATTTTAGAGAAAATGGGTCATTTGTCCAAAAAAAATTAAAACACGGTTTAAATGGACAATTAAAAAAAAGTACGGGTGAAAAAAAATAGCAAGGATGAAACTGGATTCATCCTGGCTTATACTTAAAAATAGCAAGGATGAAACTGGATGCATCCCGTGTAAAATAAAAATAAGAAAAAATATTTGAAAATGGACAGGATGAAACTGGTTACATCCTGCCTATTTTTAAATTTTTGTCCATTTAAACAGTATCTTTTTAATTTTTGGCTATTTAAACAGTATCAAAACCTCAGGTGTGTCTCCTTGTAGAAGCTCCAGACTCATTGAAAGAATTTTTTTATACCTGTAGTGTTGTTGGCTTTGTGTTTTGTTCCCTTACTTTTGCTTTCATTGTTGCAAGTCTTAGCATGGTGTGTGACTTATCACTTATACGTACTCCCTCCGTTCCGATTTACTTGACGTAGTAGAGATTTTCACGAAGATTAAGAAATATGAGAGATAGTAAAATCTTTCCAATTCTACTCATATTAATTCCTTCTTAAAGATTTAAATGACCTAGTTTTTAGTTTCCAAATTCTAGGAAAGTTATCAATCCCGTAGTAATTTACTTGAGATATACTACCAAATTCTCCAACATTTTGGAACATGATAAAAGATTAGTAGATTTAAAAATTAGAGTACTGATTACAATAAAAATTAATGATATTGTGTGATTCCAAAGCAAGGGTAAATCAGGTGAGAATATGAGAAAAATACTAAAACTATCATCTATTAAAGATTTTTTTTTTTTTTATTACAGTATCAATTAAACAACGTAGGATACCTTTGCCTCCGCATATGAAAAAGAAAATGTAAAATGGGACATTCGATGTATTTGTTGGAATATAGCCGTTGAACGGCTCTATTTACATATAAAGTATAAATTTAAACAAAAACTTGTCGTTTAATTTAGTCTTAACTTTTCAGTACTATTTATTTGTTTGCTGGGGTTACATTTGGTTTATGTTTCAACATCTATAAATTAGCTAAATCTCTTCGTAGCTCTAATCACCTGCTCTTAATTAAACTCACTAACCTGAGATTTGTATACATTCTAGTTACTCTTATATATGCTCTTTTCTCTGTTCACTTTGTTCCATATCATCCACCAATTTTGTTACTTCCTTTGATTTCTCAATTTTTATAGTATGGCAATGGAAGGGGTTCTGGTTACCGGTGTAACTGGAGTAATAAAAAATTTGAGTTCAGTTGTTGCTCAGCATATTGGTATGGCTTGGGGAGTCAATGATGATCTAGAAAAACTCAAAACAACTCTAGAAATGATTGCCGCAGTAACAACTGATGCTGAGAGAAAACAGGTGAAAGATGAGGTTGTTAAAGTGTGGTTAAAATGCCTCAAAGATGTAGTATACGATGCTGATGACGTACTGGATGAGTTTGCATATGAAGCCATGCGACGCGAATTGGGTGCCAAGAAAAATAAGGTACGCGAATTTGCTTCATTATCCAAATTACATTTCAAGATGGCTAAAAGAATCAGTAACATGAATAAAAGATTAACTGAAATTGCTAAAAATAAAGTCATGTTTCAACTGGAACGTACTAGTGAATGTGATTATGTACAACCTGAGCAGCAGAACCTATTTACGTCATCCTATGTAGATGAATCAAGTATCGTAGGAAGACATGATGATACACTAACAGTAGTAAAGATGTTAATGACACTCGACAAGTCGTCATCAGTGTCAACATCATCTCTAAATATTCGTGAACCAGATAACGTTTCCGTCATATCCATAGTGGATATGGGTGGACTTGGCAAGACCACCCTGGCTCAATTAGTTTACAAAGATGACACCATAATCAGAAACTTCGAACCAAGAGCTTGGGTATGTGTATCTGATGATTTTGACGTAAAAAAGATCATAACAAATATAACTGAGTCCATCACCAACGAAAAATGTGATGTTGGGTCCAATTTAGATGTCTTAGTACGTAAAATGCAAAGAGAATTGAGTGACAAGAGGTTTTTATTAGTACTGGATGATTTATGGAATGAGGATCCAATCGAATGGGATAAATTTAGGAGTTTGCTTAGTGTTGGTGCTCATGGGAGCAGAGTCCTAGTCACTACACGTAACACCATAGTTGCATCTGTTGTTAGGGATGCTATTGAACCATACGAATTAGAGGGCTTATCTGGAGATGAATGTTGGTCTATCATAAAAAAACAAAGCATTTTCCCCAGGAGGACCTCTAGAGACCCCCAAAATGACAAATATTGGTTGTTAATTCAAAATGATGAAATATTTAATACAAGAAACACTAAAGCCAAAATGTTATCGATATTAAAACTGAGCTATGATGAACTACCTACACCTGTGAAACAATGTTTCTCTTATTGCTCTATATTCCCAAAGGATTCAGAGATTTATAGAGAAACATTGATTCGGTTATGGATGGCTGAAGGCTTTCTTCATCCATCTTACGGAGGATATAAAAAATCACCAGAAGAAATAGGTAATGATATTTTATTGGTTAATTCATTCTTTCAGAATTAATGTAACAGATGACAAATTAGGCGACTAATAGACTTTATATTATCCTCTTGCCTTATTTACCTTTAGGAGATTATCTCCATTTACTTGGGTTGTAAACACAAAAGATATTATATGGTTTTATATATTCTAGCCAAGGGGAACATTTCTCCTCAAGGAAATATCATCAAATCCAAGATGGTATCAGCCCCCTCTACGATCCTATTTTCTCTAAACCATTAAAATCAATGGCGATTTTAAGAACCTGAAGCTCACGAGACATTCTTGAGGCATATAGTTCTATGCATCTACAGCAACCCGATGATGCTTTCTACATGGATACCGGTGCTACCTCACATCTCACCGCTGATTCGGTACTTTAGATAACGTTACCGATTCTAGTACCGTGCGGTCTATCTTAGTTGGCAATGGCAATAGCATTCCGATTCATCGCTAGTGGTACCAAGCTCATAAACCTCCTTCTCGCACCCTTCAACTCAAAAATACTCTTGTTGTTCCCGATATTATCAAAAACTTAGTCTCGTTCGTAAGTTCACCACCGATAATCGTGTGTCCGTTGAGTTTGATCCATCTCGGGTTTTTCCGTGAAAGATCCGAGTTCGAGGAGGATTATCCTTCGGTGCAATAGTTAGGGAGCTCTACCCTATCACCAACTCTGCCGTGCCACCTACAAAATCGTCTCAGCCTTCTCCCATTTCCCTTGCCGCTTTTTCACGGATATTTGGCATAGCCGCCTTGGGCCACCCGGCAAGACAATTTTAGATGTCTTACGTAAAATAATTCTATTCATTGTAATAAGAATAATTCTTCTCAACTTTGTCATTCATGTCAAGTTAGTAAACATGTTCGATTGCCATTTTATGAATCTAATTCCATTACTTTTGCACCATTTGATATCATACATAGCGATTTATGGACCATTCCATTACATATTGATACCGGTTTTCGATATTATCTTATATTTCTTGATGATTTTACCAACTATCTATGGGTATACCCTTTGAAATTGAAATCCCAAGTTTATAGCAAATTTTTGAATTTCGTTCTTTCGTTCAAACTCAATTTGAACGAAAAATAAAATGTTTTCAATGTGACATGGGTCGTGAATTTGACAACTCTTCCTTTCATACTTTTCTCGTGATAATGGTCTTGTTTTTCGTTTCTCTTGCCCCCAAACTTCATCCCAAAATGGAAAGGCCGAACGCATGATACGTCGTATCAATGATATCACACGTACCCTTATGTCTCACGCCTGTTCCTCCAAAATATTGGGTCTACTCTCTCTATATGGCTGTCTATTTACATAATATTCTACCCACCAAAGTCCTTAATTTTCACTCACCCGTGTCTATTCTTTATCAACGACAACCAACGTATGAACATCTACGTACTTTTGGTTGCCTTTGCTATCCAAATCTCTCGTCCACAACTCCTCACAAACTCTCCCCTCGTTCCACTAGGTGTGTCTTTCTTGGTTTTCCTCCCAACCACCGTGGATACCGTTGCCTTGATCTTGCCACAAACAAGATCATTATCTCTCGTCATGTAACTTTCGATGAAAATGCCTTTCCCTTCACAAATCTCACTACAAATACCTCTTCTACTGTCGAGTCTCCCCACATATCCTCCATTCTTCCTATAACCTCTCTTACCCATCTATACAGCATGATCAACCTACTGACACTCAGGCTTCCACTATCCCACCCACTACTTCAGGACCATATACCCCTCCTCACCGTCAGTCCAACTTCCCATCTGCTGCGTCTGTTCCACTTCCAACCTCCAAGCCCACGTCAGTCCAACACAACTCTCTGGCTCCACCTGTACGTACGTCAGTTCCACTTCCTCCACCTGTACGTACGTCAGTTCCACCAGCTCCTATGTCTGAACACCAACCTTCCCCTAATAGACCCCTGTACCTACGTCATTCCAATATCTTCTCTAAGTCGGTTTCTCCGGGTCCTCTCTGCACTAATTCCACACGTGCGAGACTCCACCATCTCCTCTGCCCCTAATGCTACAGATCCTAACTCTACTACCGTCCCTACTACTATCCTTCCCGCTACAGTCTCTCCATCCTCGCCACCTACTACTGTCCTTCCCACTACAACTTCTACCCCCACTACAACTCCTTCTCGTCCTGTTACTCGAGCCTCCCGTGGTATTTACCGACCGATCCACCGGCTCAATCTCCATGTTCAAACTTTACGGCATATTTCTCCAATTCCTAGTTCTCACTTGTATGCTCTTAGGGACATAAACTGGAATGCCGCCATGAAAGACGAGTACAATGCTATGTTGAAGACTAATACTTGGGAACTTGTACCACGACCTCGTGATGCTCATGTTATTCGTTCTATGGCTGTTTCGTCATAAATATAATGCCGATGGATCCTACGTGTTACAAAGGCTCGTCTTGTTGCCAATGGCAAATCTCAACAAGTTGGAGTTGACTTGTTTTGAAACATTTAGTCCGGTTGTTAAACCTGCTACTATTAGCATCTTGTTCTCACTATTGCTACATCACGATCTTGGCCCATACATCAACTAGATGTCAAGAACGCTTTTCTTCATGGTGATCTAACCGAGACAGTCTATATGCATCAGCCTCCAGGATTTGTTGACCTTGCTCACCCTGATTACGTATGTAGATTACGTAGATCTCTATGGCCTCAAGC
Source organism: Papaver armeniacum (assembly GCA_023531295.1). NCBI lineage: Eukaryota > Viridiplantae > Streptophyta > Magnoliopsida > Ranunculales > Papaveraceae > Papaver > Papaver armeniacum. The sequence goes on from JAJJWW010014285.1 coordinate 301,392, forward strand.
AGGCTCCCAGGGCGTGGTTTCAGAGATTTGCCAAGTTTATCACAGGTTGCGGTTTCCGTGGTAGTGTATGTGATCCCTCACTTTTTGTTTATCAATCAGGATCCGAAACGGCATACTTACTTTTATATGTTGATGACATTATTTTGACTGCCTCTACTGATGCTCTCCTATGCCGCTTCATTGATTTGATGAAGAGAGAGTTTGCTATGTCTGACCTTGGTCCACTACATCATTTTATGGGCATCACAGATACTCGTTCATCCCCAGGATTATTTTTGTCTCAGTCATTATATGCACAGGACATCATCACGCGTGCCTCCATGACAAAATGTAATCCAGTGACTACTCCGATCGACACAGATTCCAAGCTCAGTGCTACTTCTGGCCCGACAATTTCGGATCCCACTCTATACAAAAGCCTAGCGGGTGCTCTTCAGTACCTCACTTTTACTCGGCCAGATATTGCATACGCAGTTCAGCAGGTATGTCTATTTATGCATGATCCCCGTGAGCCTCACATGCATGCCCTCAAGCGAATCCTTCGCTATCTTCAGGGCACCATCAACCACAGACTGTTTCTCTCGGTCTCCTCTATCTCGGCTTAACAAAGATACTCGATCTTGATCAAGCGTGGTTGTCACGATTCTCGACGATCGACATCTGGTTTTTTGTGTCTTTCTTGGTGACAATCTCATCTCCTGGTCCTCCAAGCGTCAAGCCCGCAGTCTCTCGATCCAAAGTCTTCAAGTGAATACGGGGAGTAGCAAATGCAGTTGCGGAAACAACATGGCTTCGCAATCTTCAAATCCAAGAGCGACATCAATACATGCAAGATGCATGATTTGGTACATGATCTTGCAATGAGTGTCAACGGGCATTCATGATATCAAGACTGTAAATGCAGGTGAAACTGAAATAGAATCTATTTCTAAATTTCGGCGCTTACATATAATTTATGATGAAAAACCAACAAAGATTTTTTCTGAAGTCTTGAATGAGGCAAAAAATTTGAGGTCAATCATCTCCCAAGCTAAAAATAATTCGAATAACACTGAAAATCATCAGTTGTGCAGCATGCGTTTGCGGGTAGTCTGTTCGCTCTCCCGCCTCTACATGCCTGGTCTAAAGATTCAATCTGGAATATTTAAATTTAAGCATTTGAGGTACCTTGACATGTCTTATTCTAGATTTGATGATGTGTCCATCAACCAGCTTTATAATTTGCAGACTTTGGTACTTAGTCACTGCAAAAATGTCCAAAACATTCTTAAAAATATTGGGTCCTTGAAAAAATACTACCTGATTCTATCACTAAGCTCTCTAATTTGCAAACACTAAATATATCTCGCTGTTGGAATATTGAATCATTACCTGTAGATATTGGGTCTATGAGAAATCTAAGAACCTTGGAATTTCATGAGTGTGGAAAATTATATTCATTGCCCAGAAGCCTAGGAGACTTGACACAGTTAAGGTGCCTTGATCTGAGTGGTACTACTTCCTGAGCCATGCATTAGCAGCCTCTCCAACTTGGAGATGCTTAATCTAGGATATATAAGTGTGAGCTCCCCATAAAAATTAACAATTGGCCGAAACTAAAAACATTAATAGATCGCAGATCATGTGAGGATGTAATGCGCAGAGGTATAGAAACCTTGACTAGCCTCGAAACATTAAAGTATTACCAGGTGAGGAATCAAGGAAGCACTGATAGTGATAGAGGTAGTGGGATTGAAGATTTAGCTGCACTAAGCTCACTTAAGGTGCTATTTATAGATTCTCTTATGTTTGTGAGAAGTCAAACTGACGCAGAGAGAGCAAAGTTGATAGACAAACAAGAACTTCGAGAATTATATCTAGGTTGGGGTGTAAGCAGTATGGTGTTGGAGGGTCTCAAACCTCACCCTAATTTGACAAAATTGACGATAAATGAATTTTCCTGTCTAGAGCTTCCAACCTGGATGGGTTCATCGTCTAACTGTCTTCCAAATTTGGTGGAATTATACTTGGAGAGATGCAACAGTTGTGAAACTCTTCCAGCACTGGGTATGCTCCCTTGTCTTAAGGTTCTTCACATAGAAAAAATGGAGGCAGTCAAGTGTTTAGGGAAAGAGTTCTATTGCCAAGATGAAGATGAAGAAGAGGAAGAAACTGTTGATGAAGAATATCAAAAACGGATTAGCAGCAACATCAATATTGGCACTAGTAGTAGTAGCAGTGCCCAAAACGTTAGAATATCATTATTCCCTTCCTTAATAGAGTTGAAGATCCAATTTATGAAAAATTTAGAAGAATGGGTTGATCCTCCTCCATCACCTTACTATTATTATTCTACAAACCATTCCTTCCCATCTCTGGAGAATCTGGAAATTACATTTTGTGAAAGATTGAGAACTATACCAATATTAAGTTCATTTCCTTCTCTTAAGGAACTGAGAACCAAGCATTTCAACGGCGACATATTAAGAAGCTTATTCGATAGACGAAGGAAGATGTCATCTCTTACATCCGTTCATATATTTGATAATAATAGTCTGGTGCATTTTCCATTCGGTCTACTACTTAAAAGAAATACTTTCATGTGCTTTCGATTGTATCCACCAGAAAACAGATTAACTAGAAATGCTGTCAACGAGAAACGCACGCTAAATCGACTGTTTATTGAATAACATGCAAAATAATTAACTAGAAATGCTGACACAACAAGAAAGAAAAGCCTTTAGAACCAGCGTCGGTCTTCATAACATGATGCTCACTGTCAAGCAATATCCATCTGTGGTACAAAGATCTATATATGGTTATTTTGGTGGCTTAAAATAACCATAGAACGAGAAGAAGGTCTGGCAAAATGTGAGTAGCAACAGAATTATGGCTGCAAAAAGTGAAGCAACTTTCCACGGACTACTAAAATAGTCACGTTTTAACGCCTTGAACCAGACGTACCATTGAACAGAGCATTTGTCATAGTACATGTTCAGTTCTCTCATGTGCTGACGCAAGTGGCAAGTATCCGCGTCGTAAATGATCTCCCTGCTAAGTTTATTGATCCAATTTGCAACATCTTTGTCGCTTCCTAATGCGTGATTTATGACCCCATTGGTGTGCAGTATCTCAACATCTTTAGCCGTGTTCACTAGTCGATCCAAGAACATGAAGTGGTTTGTGAAATAAGGCTCAGCATCTCGATCGCATTGTTCATACGCCATGAAATTAAGAAATAGTGGTACCGTAGTGTCATCTATTTGTAGAGGTGGGATGTCTAGAGTGCCCGTGGATCGATGGAACTGTATGTTTAGTATGTCCGTCACCCCTAGTTCAGATTTTTTTGAGAACTTAATCCCTGCCTCTTCGAGTTCTGTAGCAGAGTGGGTATGGAGAGTATCCTTCATTTTCGTCGGATCTTCTACCGGACCAATCACAGGAATGGGAAGGAAACTTGATCGGAAGACGTCTAGCATGTGATCATACTTCTTGTCCGGGTCTACCTTAAGATATGTTTCATCCCTTCGGAGCAGGGGGTTAAAAAATTGGAGGATGAGATCAAGCAGAGATACATCAGGATCTTCTTGGCGTCTAGTTAAGTCAAACAGTGCTTCAAGAACATGAAATGGTAACTGATTTTCTAGCATCAATAAATCGCGTTGAAGCGTGCATAACATCCACCTAGTTGTAAAGATCGGATCATCTACTTCCTGCATAACATGACATGAACATGCTGAATCTTCCCACTGGTCAGCCAGGAAATTAAGGATTCTGAAAATTAAGGAAATTAACTATACGTACCTTTTTGTTGATCAAGTACTTATGATAAAGGCGAAGGAGCTCGATAATAAAGCAACCATCCATGACCATCATCTGTACGAAGCTATGCTTCTTCTTCATGTGAATAGCTTCTGAGTAACATTCTCTTGTTATCTTTTCTAAATCCTGCATGGCATTTACCAGGGTACCTAGGCCGACAGGCTTGGCTCGCGTAAATACTGACGGCCTTTCCCCAACGTCACTCTCAAAATCATCAAATACCGAATTCCGGGCGTCTGTTGTACCAGTGTATCCCAATAGACGGAGAAGATAACGTTTCTTATGTTCTTCCATAGCTTTGTAACGAACATGATCACCGCGGTGGCTTAAAGGAGTCAAAGGACCAATAGATACAATTTTAGGAGTGTACGCACTCTTAGAAATTTCATACATGTTTCTTGGTATCCTAAAGATTGTCCACGATTTGCCCGAATCATAGTCTCCTCCTTCTCCATAATCTTCGATTTCGATCACCCATCCATCATCTGGAATAGTCATCCCCATTAGTTTTGGCAAGTGAGCATCTACTAAAGATTTTTTCTTTTTCTTAGAATCCGCACTCCCATCAGAATTCAAACTGCTGTTTTGATGATACTCGTCTTTTCTTGAGATGTAGAAAACGCAGCTGCTTTATTAGGAATTTCGGATAAGCAAAAGATTACTTCGACTTCTGGCCTGTCTGTACTGTCAGCAATATTTGCTGTGTTTCAGAGGATTGAACTGTACAACTTTCAGCTGGTGAACCAAATGCTACTCTATTGTTCCTCCGGGTACCCTTTTTTTATTAATTCCTCGATCCGCGGCGGTCATACTTCGTGTCATTGATGGGACGATAAGAAATTGGTTTAGCAGAGATTTAGAGATGGAAGAAAACGGATCAGAAGAAGCGAGTGAATGAGTGATCACCAAGATGAAGGGAAAAGACATATATATATACTAAGGCTTAGTAATGTGGGCTAGATATCTAGATGCTTGGCCATCCACGTCAGCCTGGGCAACCTCCTAAATCCTATGGGCAAGATATCTAGCTGCTAGATTCGCCATCCACGTCATCTGTGAGCGCCAAACGGTTCGGCGTTTTTCTGAGCGCCGAACCGGTAACTTTTTGTGCGCCGAACGGTTCGGCGTTTCAATCTCAGCCGTTAGATTTTTGTGATTTTTCTGAGCGCCGAACGGTTCGGCGTTTCAATCGATTGAGCACAAGATCGCGAGCAAATGCTAGGAGAGAGAAGTAGCCAGATTGAGTGTTAACTTTTTTCCCACACTTTTTTCATGATTTGCAACACTTTTTTGGCCAATCTAACAGTCCAATCTAGCCCATAGGACTTAGCCTAACACAGAAATGTACGTACACTAGCTAGTCTTAGCTGTAAGAAAACACTGGCTCTGGGCCAAGACGAAGAATCTCTGGCTAGTTCCTCTCGTATGGCTAAGTCAACTGTGAACACTTGCACATTATCTTTTACTGAACCTAATAAGGTTGCTTAACTTATTAAGTTTGGTTGAAATTCATTTTCTTAACTAATCATCAAATAATTAGTTAACCATCTGGAAACAATAATTGTCATGTAGGTAAGCAGTTTCCCTATACATCAACATCTTAACATACATATGTCCGAAGTCCAAACCACAGTAAGGTATAGTTTAGTTTGATGATTTGTTTTAATATTATTGAGCATAGACTTCTGTATATGATTGGAAATAATTAAGCACAAGAAAATATTTAAAACAACTAAGCGGTGGAATTTGGATATTGACAAGTTGGTGGTGCTGATCAAACATGGCTAAAAGTTTAGACTGCTCGCTAGAGATGCTCGAACAAACACCAGCGGCAGACACCCCTTAGTTCCATCACTAGCACCAATCCGCAGTGCAGGTCCTGAGTTTGTTTTGCCCCGAAGGGAATAATTCTGAAAAGAAGCTCCCATGTTACTGATGATGCCGAAGGACAACTACTGCAGCTGGTAGCCAGTGTGAATGGTTGTTTTGTTACTTCCTTCTAAGTCGACTTCCAAACTCATCAATTATAGCTCATTATTTCGGGGAAACTGTCATTAATTAATTATAGTTGACGATACTTTTTTTGATTTTTGTCGTGGTTGTTGTACGTAGAATTGACAACCAGTGCAAATCGTTTACAGACTGACCGTATCTCTGTAGTATATTAAAGATGAATTATTTTGCATTTGTTTAGATGTCACTTGTCAGCCATAATACATACAATTTGGTATCCAATGGGAAACCAAAGTGTCATAACAATGAATTTACTCACCTAAACTCTGTTCATCCCCATTGTCAACAGATGCTTCCTTCTTCTTCTTTTTTATGATCAAACAGAGATTTTGCCTTTTGAGGCCCTTCCAAATTGTGTATGTTTACAACGCAAAAATACAACGTTTTGTTGATCCATAAAGAACTTACTGCCGGAGAAAATGCCTATTTTGTTGAATAATAGCCCCATGATATTGCCGTCTTTTTTTGTCACACAACTCCCTAATCTGGAGGGTGTTGTCCCTTTATATTCCCCCTGATTGCCCCTCTAAGGATCTCAAGCCTAACATGCATGTTGCTCTCCTCTCATCTGGTTATTACGATAGTCAGTTGTTTTCGTGATCTCTTATCCATTCGCCGATATGGCTCATGGTTATGAAGTCACACACTAGGTTGGGTTTCTTTGGGACCGAGTGCATCGTAACAAGGACTTGCCATGCGATCATGGCCAGTAATGTTCCAGACGTCCTAGGCACCCGCAGCTCAACCGAATACGTCGGTGCCTTGGTCATATTTCTGCACCCCTTACCGAAGGCCGTCATAATAGGGACCCTCAGCGGATAGGTCTTATCATTGTCCCTACTTTATATCTCTGAGAGTTGTTCATGACGTGCGTTAGGACTTATCATTGCCTCTTACACTTTCGTGCGAACTAAGGTGCACGCCATGGATTCCCAGCCTTCCTAGGCGAAGGGTTTAAGTTTCCTAAGAAACTATTTTATTTCGTGGGTCTTATCAGCCTCCTAGTGTGAGGTCTTACTTGCCTATTGATAAGGTCTTATTTTGCACGATTGTATATTTTCTTTGGAAAAGATATTTCATTATATATTTCTGGCGAATACATATCTTTTTCTCTTTATTCAATTGATGTAAACTACGGATAATACTTCTTGATATAGACCGGATTCCAAGGATGATCCAATCTTCGATCTTGCCTTTTTACCTCGACATAAATTATATTTCCTTCATCATTTGTGTCTTTTGCTTGGCAGTCTGCGCTCATAAGCACCATTACCCACAACTCTCTTCGCGATGTATGGACCCTCGCACGTGGGTTCCAAATTTCCTCTTGTCCCCTTTTGATAAGGTGGGATTTCTCGCAACACCAATTCCCCCGGCACGAAGCTTCGCCCTTTAATTTTTTTTTTATCATACTCTCTGAAAAAAGGGGGGTACAACAACCTCACCGAATATTTCGCTTAGCAATCTGTATGGACTAACTCCAATATACTTTTAAGAGAATCAACTGGACAGTCGGACTCAATCTTAATATAAAGTATATCAAAGAGTTATATCTTAATTTCTCGATTCAATACTTACTCAAGCAATTAGAAATCTACGAGTCTGATTGAATACAAGAGAAATTAACTTGAACGGTACCAAAGACCAATGTTCAAGTATCAATCAATTTTAATCAAACAAAAAAAGGTCGGATTTCCCAATTGATTGATTCAACGCACAACCTGTGATATTTCAATTATATAACAAAATATAATGCGGAAAAGAAATAACACAGACACCAGAAGTTTTGTTAAAGAGGAAACCGCAAATACAGAAAAACCCTGGGACCTAGTTTAGATTGAACACACACTGTATTAAGCCGATACAAACACTAGCCTACTACAAACTAACTTCGGTCTGGACTGTAGTTGAACCCCAATCAATTTCACACTGATCCAAGGTACAGCTTGCGCTCCTTACGCCTCTCGATCCCATCAGATACTACGACTTGATTCCCTTAGCTGATCTCACCCACAACTAAGAGTTGCTACGACCCAAAGTCGAAGACTTTAATAAACAAATTTGTATCACACAGAAAAGTCTACAGGAATAGATAAATCTGTCTCCCACAAAAATACCTACAAGTTTTGTTCCGTCTTTTGATAAATCAAGGTGAACAGGAACCAATTGATATACCTTACTTATATTCCCAAAGAACATCCTAGCAATATCAATCACCTCACAATAATCTTAATCGACTAGCGAAACAAGATATTGTAGAATCACAAAAGATGAGACGAAGATGTTTGTGACTACTTTTCTATATTTGCCTATCGGAGAAATTAATCTCAATCCAATCTTACGATTGCACTCAATCAGGATAGAAACAACAAGATCAGATCACGCAACTACAAAGAAAATAATTGGGTCTGGCTTCACAATCCCAATGAAGTCTTCGAGTCGTTAACCTACAGGGTCTCGGTAGAAACCTAAGGTTAAAGGAGAATCGACTTTAGCTTATAAAACTAGTATCACAGAGGTGTGGGGATTATGTTTCCGGTTGCTAGAGTTCTCCTTTATATAGTTTCCAAATCAGGGTTTGCAATCTAAGTTACTATTGATGGTAGTTTTTAGCTTAGGGATAAAATTTTAAACCCTTACATCTGGCATGACATCACTAGGACCAATAGCGCGTTTATTGAAAGAATCAACGTATTTACGTAAGAATTACCAGGGTACCTTTTTTTTTAATATACATGTGTCATGTTCCACGACATAACCCTTAGTATTAACTAACATCACCTATGTATACACCTAACCCTAATTCTCCCACCGTGCCAATGGAAAACCATGCCAGCCACGTCTCTGCGCCAAGGCATGCCAACCATGCCAGCCGCACCACCGTGCCAATGGAAAACCACGCCAGCCACATCTCTGCGCCAAGGAATGCCAACCATGCCAGACGCACCACCGTGCCAATGACAAACCATGCAAGCCACGTCTCTGCGCCAAGGCATGCCACCATGCCAGCCACACCACCGTACCAATGGAAAAGCATGCCAGCCACGTCTCTGCGCCAAGGAATGGAAACAATGCCATCCGCACCACCGTGCCCATGGAAAACCATGCCATCCACGTCTCGCACCAAGGCATGCCAACCATGCCATCCGCACCACCGTGCCAATGGCAAACCATGCCAGCCACGTCTCATGCCAAGGCATGCCAACCATGCCATCCACACCATCGTTCCAATGGAAAACCATGCCAGCCACGTCTCTGCGCCAAGGAATGCCAACCATGCCCACCGCTCCACCGTAGCAATAGCAAACCATGTCAGCTACTTCTCCACGACAAAACGAAGGGTTACAGTAATCAACGGCTACCCTTCCCTTTGAGATACAGTTCTCGACCATCAAAGTTTGCCACCTAACGCACGACAACTTGCGGCCTAAGGACAAACACCACGGTTTGCACCAAACCCTAGTTTTGGTCGTGCTTATACCATGCCAGCCTCTCCTTCACGTCATTGGCTGCCAAAAAGAAGGGTTGCAACGATCAACGGCCACCCTTCCATCTAATATGCAGATCTTAGCCGTCCAAAGTCACCAGCTGACGCATGGCAACCTGCGTCCCAAATCCAAAACACATAGTTTGCACCTAAACCCTAATTTGGCCGCGCCTACTCTTTGACAAGGCCATGACTCAACGCTGGCTGCTAAAACGAAGGGTTGCAATAATCAACGACTACCCTTCGTTTGAGATGCAGATCTCGACCACACAAGTTCGCCACCTGACACATGGCAACATGCGGCCCAAAGCCAAAATACAAGGTTTGCACCTAAACCCTAATTTGGCCGCGCCAACTCTTTGACAAATCCATGACTCAACGCTTCCTACTACAAACGAAGGGTTGCAATAATCAACGGCTACCCTTTTCTTTGAGATGCAGATCTCGACCACACAAGTTCGACACCTGACGCATGGCAACTTCTATCCCAAGGCCAAACATCATTGTTTGTACCAAACCCTGATTCTGGCCGCGCCTAAACTATGCCAAAGCTTGCTAGTCCCCTACTTGCAATGGTCTCAAAAGAGGCTAGCTTCCCAAAACCGCCAACATGCCGCACGCGCATACCAAAAAGCCATGCCATCCATGACGCCATGACACAGGCCAACTATGCCACATCGGGCCCGTAACATCCCTCCTAAATTCTTCCTCAGTTTTAATGTCGGGTTGTTTTCACCTCCCGAACGAGCTCAAAACCTAAATATCCCCGCTGAATGAGATAGGAAATTCTTTTCCAGTCGAATAAAGGGGTGGACCGTCAAAATACGAGTCCGTACGAGAATTCTACAACGATTCTAGTAAAGGGCGCTAATTAGGGTTTCAGCACGCCAAACCCTAACTTAGACAAAGTTGCCATGCTACAAACGCAAGGTAGCCACGATCAACGGATGCCCTTTCTCCTGAGATGCAAATCTCAGCCGTCCAAGTTCGCCACCCAACGCGTGGCAACTTCTGGCCCAATGCAAAAACTACACGGTTTGTACCAAACCCTAAATTTTGGCCGCACCTAAAACATGCACGAGCATACCAAAACTGGGGATCGGGTCATGCCGCTGGCTGCCAAACGAAAGGTTGCAATAATCAACGGCCGCCCTTCCATCTGAGATATAAATCTAAGCCACACAAGTTCGCCACCTAATGCATGGGAACTTGCGGACCAAAGCCAAACATCACGGTTTGTACTAAACTCTAATTTTGGCCGCGCCTAACACATCCCAAAGCCATGCATGACGCTGGCTGCCAAAACGAAGGGATTCAACAATCAACGGCTACCCTTCCTCTCAAGATTCAAAATCTCGACCGTCGAGGGTCACCACCGAGCCGACAAGTCTCCCAAGCTCAACTTTCCAAGCAACAACAACATGCTACATGTTTTCCCATGAAAACACTCGAGACATCTAACACATGTCACAAACTGGGGGATGCTCATAAAGGGTGTTGGTTTGGCAGTTTACAGAGTGCGGCGCACACTACGACCGTTACATGAAAGTGTCATAAGAATAAGTCGGTTAGTAAATACAAGGAATAATGGTGAAACACTCCTTTCATTATGGAACATCAATTCCAGGAGTTACCCATTTATCACCTCCTTCCACTTTACTCAGTCGTTTCTATTTTCTACGAGACCAGAGTACGTTATGTTACGACTTGTATAAATAGGTCTTACATATTTCCACCAAACAACAAGTTTTTGTTCAGGAGCATACAACACTCAGAAATCACTTGCTAGCTTTCCCGTCTGTTAGCTTTCACTTTCTTTTACAAGTCAAACAACTACTCTTCCGTAATCAACTATTCTGGTCTCAACACTCTCTTCGCTTCCTCCCTAAAACCAACCATTGTCCTTCACTTTGTGACCGAAGCAAGTCCGGAACGGATATTTCTTGGTTTAGGCCGTATTTATACAGATTGATCTTTCGAATCTAATGTACTCCCTTACAGTACATTGTTTAGGGTTTAGACTTGTTTCTCATCCACTCATGCGAAATTACCAAATCGGCAGTAAATCAAGTTTTCACCCTCAAATAATTGGCGACCACGGTGGGAGGATTGATCTTTCGATTCCTGTCAATTTTCAACTCGATCTCATCGTTTGACTTAGATCTCGGAACGGTAGCAACGAATGATCCGCTCAGAGATCAACGACCCAGTTACCAGTCGTAACAGTTACCAGATGTAATACAACAAGAGCTGACTGGGACTCCCAAGGTGGAAAAGGAAAACAATCCGCTAAGGATCAGCGACCCAGTCATCAATAATCACGCAACGAGGAACAACTGGGGACTTCTCAAGGCAATTCGACGCCGCCCATAAAACACGGACTTGTGGTTTGGGATCCGTTTTATTGAAGCAAGTGATAAAAAAAAAGTCCGGTCAGGATACATAACCGATTACTATGGGTTTCCACGTTGGAACCAAACACCATGTTATTCCCAAGTTTCATCTCATACTTTCCCGTCATGCAACATTCACGGTTTCATGATTTTCTAGATGATTTGCTACCTACACTTGTAACTCAGACTTGCACCCGAAAGATCCATTTTTCGTTAGGAGATCTGAAAAACCGAGTAAGTCTTGCTAGACAAAATACATGGTCTACTACTTCAAATCTTCACAGAGATGATAAAAATCGATAGCCATATTGTTCCCATATTTCATTTCATGCTTTCTACTGTCGCACAACGTTCACAATTCCATGGCTTTCCTGGGATACTTATGCTACTTCTAGTCATAACCAAAACAACATTATTCTAAAACAATTAATTCATTCCAAAAGAATAATACAAAACCCTCATAGATAATGCTTATCTATCAATTCAAATCAAACCATAAACCAGCGCTTTGTTTGCATTTCAAAAAAAAAAAAAAAAAAAAATAAGTCACCTACCCGTACGTGCCTACTTTGCATAATAATGATTACCCGTCACTATTCACGAGGTAGTACGACGTTACTACGGTGATATTCTAAGAGGAATTGTTTGTGATGAAGTATTTCTACAAATTTATGAAAGACATACCCATGGCTAGGGTTTACACTAATTCAAAAGAAAAATATTTCTGGTTGAGATTTATGGAAGGCATACCTATGGCTAGGGTTTGCACCAACACGAAAACAAGAAAATAAATTGAAAGAGAAATATTTGGAGTACATAGTTGGAATATGCTTGCCCACTTTATTGCTACCACGCTACCACTAACACCAGGATGTGATAACAAATATACGAGATAAAAAGGAGAGCCAACCCATTTCATAGGCATAACACTTTTGGAATTTGAATAAGGAAAGGATTTCATGTTTGAGCTACGTATGGAAAGAGGCAACTGGGCCCGCAAGAACAAGTCCATGCCACTCCAAGCCAGTGCTGTGCCAAGCCCATGCCGTGCCAAGCCAACAGTCCGCGTCATACCAAATCCAAGCCAGCGTCCATGCCATGCCAATCCAGCGCCCATTCCAAGACGATCCAGCGCTAACAGCTTGCATATTTCCAGCGCCAACAGCTTGCATCCTTTCCAGCGCTAATAGCTTGCATCTTTACAGTAGCTTGCATCATTTCCAACGCTAACAGCTTGCATCCTTCAAAGACTAACACCTTGCTTCTTTACAAAGAACTTGCATCTTTCCAAAGTGCTAACATCTTGCATCTTCCCACCACAAGCATCTTGCATCCTTCCAGCGTTTCTCCGGAACGCCCAATAGAAAGGGAATCAACAATCTAATTTCATCACACGTAAGGATCAATAACGACTTCTCCAAAATCAAAGCAAAGAAAATCAGCAACCCTCCTGAGTTCACAAAGACTCTTTTCCTGTCAAGAGATGCATGATTTCTGGGGACTTCGCCCGCAAATCGTGCAGTCTATGATGAAACATTAATGTGAGATTCTATATTTACCCAAGGCACAACGTCAAGACATATTTGCAGCCCTCACCCGCACGGCATAAGGAAAGAAGCTTGTTTCCATCCGTGAAGAAGTTCCTAAATCCCAACCTCTCTTGGAAAGCACGATTGATAGATGGAACTAGGGACTCCTAACCACTATTCGCTAAAAGGGTGTCCAGTTTGGCAGCCCACTGATTGACGCAGCCTCTCCGCTTCAACGTTCGCTTCAGCAGCCGCTCCTCTTTAACGTTCGCTCCAGCAGCCGCCTCAACGTTTTGGCAATTCTCCGCTTTTAACATTCGCTCCAAAGAGGCCGCTCCGCTTCAGCGTTCTCTCCATAAGCTGCTCCAGGATCAGAAGACGAAGCTTTAGCATTTTTCTCTATAAGTTTCAACGTCCTCTCCAAGAACTGAAGCCGCTTCAACGCCTCCTTCCCGCCAAAGCTCGTGGTCACGGACAGTTTGCTCGCTTACGCATCCAGCCAGCCTACTTTTTTCCCATGACAATGTAGTCTCTTCTGATCACATTTGCTACCGAGAACCGGTTCTGCTCGTTTGTTGATACTATCGAGAGCTTCACCAAAGCACGATCACTATAAAGATGGAAACATGTAAACCACATTTGGGGACTAAGGATCTACACAGAATCCCTTCACTGTCAAAGCTCAGAAGACACGGTAAACCAAAAGGTCATAGTCACGACGAGGTCATTTACTCTTCAAGGGTGCAACGTAAGAATATCATCACATTTCTGTCTAGAAGACGTCTGCAACACATTACAAGGCCGCGGTGGATCTCAAGCCTACTCGGAAGAAACAACTTTAAACTAAAGAAAAGTGCAAACTGGGATCGTTTATTGCAGTTCATCCCGATGACCATCAAAGATTCATGAGATAACCCCAGAGACGCGGCTGAAACATTTTCCTGAAGAAGCAGAGGGAGCCACGATAAAAAAACATAACTCTCGCATTTTTACCACTTTACTACCTAGAGTATTTCATCCATATGATATTCTGAGCATCCCAGCGTCACATCCAGAAGAGTACAATAAGCTTGTATCAAATCCCGTGGACGTGGATTCAAGGCGATGCAATAAAAGTAGGCTACACATGGGGACTACCAGCGCGGGGCGCTTTCACCCCCCTCAACCAGGTTATTTCTGATTTCAACATCATCACTGTCGAAGTTTTACGAGCCGTAGGAATTTCTCAACACGAAGCCGTACATGTGCATAGAAGACTCCAAAAGCATGCCACAGAGATACATTCACATGTTCGGCCATGCCATCAGATCTAATAGAAATATAACTGGGGACTGCTCACCGCATCCCATTCCATACAATAGTCCAAGATTCAGAAGATGGTTCAAAGGATGTCTCTTGGAACAAAGTCCTTGAAGACTTAATAGCAGCACGTCGGCAACGAAACGTCTCCCAACTCATCTATTTCATCCAGTGGCTTCGGAATATTTCGACCATACAAGCATCCACAAAAGATATCGTCATCGCGATCGAGAAGATCCGTGCCTTCGAACAACCTAAAATCAAGGATGGACCGACAACGTAACCACATCCATCCGTCCCAAGAATGCAATGGAGTTTGGTAAATTTTGGAATCCACTGGAGAAACACTGCAGACGAAAGCACGGATTCGGATGAGCAACAAAAAATAGAAGAAGGTCAATACCTCTTTTCATACGGATGGAGTTTCTAGAGTTTGCATAGCATAAATTTTCCTTGTTGCTCCACGAACGGGAATAGATGACTCGGCGCGACTATTCTACCCCGGGCCCGCGACATCCTCCTGAATTCTTCTTGAGTTTCACTTTCAGTCTGTTATCACCTCCTAACGAGCTTAAAACCTAAATATTCTAGCGTAGGAAGATAGGAAATTCTTTTCCGATTAAAATGGAGGGGCGGACCGTCAAAATCCGAGTTCGTACGAAAATTCTACAACGATTCTAGTAAGGGGGCGCTAATTAGGGTTTGCATATGCTAAACCCTAATTTAGACAAAGTTGTCATTATCCCACGTAATCGAAGCAAGTTGTTGTCTTCCCGAAGCCAGTCGTCACCTTACCACGGGACTGAAACAAGTTGTTATCTTCCCGAAGACAATCGTCACCTTCCCACGGAACTGACGCAAGTTGTTATCTTCTTGAAGTCGTCGTCACCTTCCAACGGAATCAAGCAAGTTGTTATCTTCCCGGCCGTCGTCACCTTCCTACGTAATCAAGCAAGTTGCTATCTTCCCGAAGCCAACGCTCCCGCCATGCTAGGACAACAGATCAGCGGCCGCGCCCAAATTTACGCTAACAGCTCCTTTCCAAGTCGCACAATACCTGCGGCTCCCATTCCAAGCCTACCAATGTTGACGGCTCATTCCAAGCCAGTCCAACGCTAACGGCTCCTTTCCAAGCCGCACGATACCTGCGGCTCCCATTCCAAGCCAACCAATGCTGACGGCTCGTTCTAAGCCAATCCAACGCTAACGGCTTCTTTCCAAGCCACACGATACCTGCGGCTCCCATTCCAAGCCAAACAATGCTGACGGGTCGTTCCAAGCCAAACCAACGCTAACGGCTCCTTTCCAAGCCACATGATACCTGAGGATCCCATTCCAAGCTGACCAATGTTGATGTATCGTTCCAAGCCAATCCAATGCTCACGACTCCTTTCCAAGCCGTACAATACCTGTGGCTCCCATTCCAAGCCGATCCAGTGCTAACGCCTCCAAGCCAAGCCGACAATCTATATCTCACCACTTCTGCGTCGACCGAGCGAACAACGCAAGTAGAATTTATGCTAGCCGCCAACACAAGGATCAAAATTCTCAGGACACTCTCTAAAGGTTAGACGAATTTCCCTAGCCATCTTTCATGACCCGCTGCTTCGATTTTGTCCTCGTTTTTCACCATCTTATACTTACCTCGCAACAATGCTCATGTTCCGAGCTAAGAAGGAACATCTGGCATGACGTCACTAGGACCAATAGCGTGTTTATTGAAACAATCAGCGTATTTACGTAAGAATTCTCTGGGGTACCTTTTTTTTACATACATGTGTCATGTTCCACTACAGAACCCTTAGTATTAACTGACATCACCTCTCGTATACACCTAACCCTAATTCTCCCACCGTGCCAATGGAAAACCATGCCGCCCACGTCTATGTGCCAAGGCATGCCAACCATGCCGCCACACCACCGTGTCAATGGGAAACCATGCCAGCCACGTCTCTGCGCCAAGGCATGGCAACCATGCCAGCCACACCACCGTGCCAATGGAAAACCATGCCAGCCACGTCTCTGCGCCAAGAGATGCAACCATGCCAACCGCACCACCGTGCCAATGGAAAACCACGTGATAGGTGTCTAAAACACCTTGATATTTATTTATTGTTTATGCTTTCTTTGTTATGTTTTCTTGTAAATTATCTATCTTTTGTTTGATTTTGAGTTTTAGGTACTTTGGAGCAAAACAAGAGGAAACGTCGCTTAAAAGGGCTAAAGTGTCATTTCATGTGCAACTACTAATGGAGGCGAATTATCTCTCATTATTTGCTTTTATTTCTTCATCTCTGAAAGGCATGTCGGCTTTAGTGATGCAAGTTTTGTCTGAAAAGCATGACAACCTTAGTGATGAAATTGAAGAAAATAAGTGAATATGAGAGGTAAGAGATGGCTGCTCGAGAAACTACTAAAAGCACCTAGAAAAGTGTTAAAGGCACCCCCAGAAATGTCCCGGAAGAGTTGATAAAGTCACCCCGGAGTTTTTCACTATATACAGCCCAAAAATCATCTTTGTACCCCACAAATTGCTATTTGCAACCCCAAGAATTGCTAAATGTAGCCCAAATTGCTAAAGGAACACCACTGTTGGATAAGGGGTAGTCATCTTCAACCTTTTGAATTTGAAATTTTGGCGGGAAAATTGGTTGTTTTTGTAACAGAATTAGGGTTGAAGATTTGAAGGTGTTCTGCTGAGACTAAAACGCTGAAACTTTGTGGGTTTGCTCTCTTGAGCTTAAAAGGGATGGTAATGGTGTTGGTTTCGTCTAGAATTAGCTGAAATGTCTAAAATTAATGAACAGAGAATTCACGGTTTTGGCGGGAAAACTGGTTTTCAATGGCAGCAGATTAGGTTTTGTGATTTGAGCGAGCTATAATGAGACTAAAGGGCTATAATCAAATGGGTATTCTCCTTTTGGTCTAACAGGGCTGGTAATGGGTTTTGTTTCGAGTAAATTTGGCTGGAATCATAAACTTGAATGGTGGTCTCGGGTTTCTTTACTCGCTGTGAAATTTTGACCTGTGAAGAGTTCGGGTGAGACTCAATCACTCCAATAGATACGTACCGGCCTGTTACATTAAAATAGAGATGTTAGGTCTCTTAGATTCGAAAAAATAGGGCTGAATCATCGAGACAAAACTAAACAGGGAGGACATTGTATATCGGGTATGATTCTCTATTATCGGAAGTGTTGACGTATATATGTATGAGTTTAGCTTTTACTGGCAACGTGATTGGACCGTGCACATCACCAGAAGACGTGTGAAGAAGAAATACATGGAAATAATTCTCAAAACAAAGAAAGAATCCCATAAAGAAGAAAAAAAAAAGAAAGGAGATCAATGGGAGTTATTTCAAGGGATTCGAAGGCCCTGTTAAGTATAAAAGAGATGGTCGGACCCTAGAGAAGACATACAGATACCTTGGGGATATAATAGTTAGCTAGAATTCGAGAAATAAGAAATCACAGAAAGTTACCTGCTGCTGCAAAACTCAAGAACACGAAGAACAAAGAAGTAAAAGCGGCTGCGAAGCGGTCTTAAATACAACGATAGAGTCAATCCTCTATCGTTCTTCAACAAGAGATGCAGGACAAGGACCCTCGAGACGGTCGTTTATTACCGGGAAATCATTGTAAGCACTTTTATTATTATTTTTAATACAATGATTAATGAAATTTTCTCCAATCTTCAATCTATGAGTAGCTAAATCTATTTTCCAGGGTTTTGGAGGAAACTATTTTTGATGGGTGATATTTAGTAATTAAATTTCTTTGGCATATTTACTCCAAATTGTGTTTTAATTTGTCTAAAAATTCTCTCTTCTTTACATGATTCGTAATATTTGTTTTGGGTAGTTTCTACCGTTCTTTTATAAGCGAAGGAGGATTAGGCCTTAGAATAGCAACGAAAGTCATAAAAAAAAAAGAGCTTGTAACGTTATATTTTCCAAAGCATGAGATTGGGTTCGAAACTGTTTTGAGTAAAGTCGTAGTATTATGTCAAAGTCTTAATTATTGAGTTTACTATCATTAGAAGTAGTGGAATCTAAAGCCCTAGACTCATCTCTCCTTGGTAACAAAAATCAATTTTAATTAGTTTGTCTTAGTATATTTAATATTAATAATCAAAAACCAAATCTTTAAAAAGAGTTCGAGTAACGAATCTGTACTTACCACTTGTAAAAACTACATCACCACGCCAGCCACGTCTCTGTGCCAAGGCATGCCAACCATGCCAGCCGCAACACCGTGTCAATGGCAAACCATGCCAGCCACGTCTCTGCGCCAAGTCATGCCAACCATGCCAGCCACGTCTCTGCGCCAAGGCATGCCAACCATGCCAGCTGCATCATTGTGCCAATGGCAAACCATGCCAGCCACGTATCTGCGCCAAGGCATGCCAACCATGCTCGCCGCTCCACCGTACCAATGGCAAACCATGTCAGCTACTTCTACACGCAAAAACCAAGGGTTACGGTAATCAACGGCTACCCTTCCCTTTGAGATACAGTTCTCGACCATCCAAGTTCGCCACCTAACGCACGACAAATTGCAGTCTAAGGCCAAACACCACGGTTTGCACCAAAACCTAGTTTTGGCCACGCCTATGCATGCCAGCCTCTCATTCACGTCATTGGCTGCCAAAACGAAGGTTTGCAACGATCAACAGCCACCCTTCCATCTAAGATGCAGATCTTAAACGTCCAAAGTCACCAGCTGACGCATGGCAACCTGTGGCCCAAAGTTAAAACACACGGTTTGCACCTAAACCCTAATTTGGCCGCGCCTACTCTTTGACAAGGCCATGACTCAACGTTGGCTGCTAAAACGAAGTGTTGCTATAATCAACGACTACCATTCTCTTTGAGATACAGATCTCGACCACACAAGTTCGCCACATGACGCATGGGAACTTGCGGCCCAAAGCCAAAACACACGGTTTGCACCTAAACCCCTAATTTGTCTACGCCTACTCTTTGACAAATCCATGACTCAACGCTGGCTACAACAAACGAAGGGTTGCAATAATCAATGGCTACCATTCTCTTTGATATGCAGATCTCGACCACACAAGTTCGCCACCTAACGTATGACAACTTCTAGCCCAAGGCCAAACATCACGGTTTGTGCCAAACCCTAATTTTGGCCGCGCCTAAACTATGCCAAAGCTTGTTAGTCCTCTACTTCCATTGACCAATCGGGTTGCTCCAACCCCGCCATTCCCGAAAATAGGCTAGCTTCCCAAAACACGCTAGCTTCCTTAAACACGCCATGACTTCCCAAAACGCGCTAGCTTTCCAAAATCTGCGCTCACATGCCGCATGCGCATACCAAAAAGCCATGCCATCCATGCCACCATGACACAAGCGCGGCTATGCCACCTCGGGCCCGCAACATCCTTTCTGAATTGTTCCTGAGTTTTGCTGTCGGGCTGTTTTAACCTCCAGAATGAGCTTAAAACCTAAATATCCACGCGTTAGGAGATATGAAATTCTTTTCCGGTCGAATGGAGGGGAGGACCGTCAACATCCGAGTCCGTACGAGAATTCTACAGCGATTCTTCTAAAGGGCGCTAATTAGGGTTTCAGCATGCCAGACCCTAACTTAGACAAAGTTGTCAGGCTACAAACGGAAGGTAGCCACGATCAACGACTGCCCTTTCTCTTGAGATGTGAATCTCATCCGTCCAAATTTTCCACCCAACGCGTGGCAACTTCTGGCCCAATGCCAAAACTTCTACGGTTTGTACCAAACCACGAATTTTGGCCACGCCTAAAACATGCACGAGCATACGAAAACCAGACCGGTCATGCCGCTGACTGCCAAACGAAGGGTTGCAATAATCAACATCTGCCCTTCCATCTGAGATGTAAATCTCAGCCACACAAGTTCTCCACCTAACGCATGGCAACTTGCGTCCCAAAAGCCAAACATCACGGTCTGTACTAAACCCTAATTTTGGTCGCGCCTAACACATGCCAAAGCCATGCACGCCGCTGGCTTCCAAAACGAAGGGTTGCAACAATCAACGGCTACCCTTCCTCTCAAGATGCAAAGTCTCGACCGTCGAGGGTCACCACCGAGCCGGCAAGTCTCCCAAGCTCAACTTGCCAAGCAATAGCAACATGCTACACGTTTTCCCATGAAAACACTCGAGACATCTAACACATGTCACAAACTGGGGGATGATCATAAAGGGTATTGGTTTGGCGGTTTACAGCGTGCGGCGTACACTACACCCGTTACATGAAAGTGTCATAAGAATGAGTCGGTTAGTAAATACAAGGAATAATGGTGAAAAGCTCCTTTCATTATGGAACATCAATTCCAGGCATTACCTATTTATCACCTCCTTTCACTTTACTCATCCATTTCCATTTTCTACGAGACCAGAGTACGTTATGTTACGACTTGTATAAATAGGTCTTACCTATTTCCTCCAAACAACAAGTTTTGGGTCAGGAGCATACAACACTCAGAAATCACTTGCTAGCTTTCCTATCTGTTAGCTTTCACTTTCTCGATACAAATCAAACAACTACTCTTCCAGAATCAACTATTATGGTCTAATCACTCTCTTCGCTTCCTTCTCTAAAACCAACCCTTCTCCTTCACTTTGTGACCGAAGCAAGTATGGAACGACCATTTCTTGGTTTAGGCTAGATTTGTACAGATTGATCTCTCGAATCTAAAGTACTCTCTTGCAGTACATTTTTTAGGGTTTAGACTCATTTCTCATCCACTCACGCGAAATTACCTAAATCAGCAGAAACAGTTTTTCACCCTCAAACAGCTTACCTTGGTAACAAAGCATTCAATATTCTCCGTTAAATGAAAACCCGATTAGATTCAAGCTAATATCTTTCAACCATTAAATCGAACTTAGCTTGTTATACACAAATGAAATGCACGTTCATTTAGGTTTGTGTAACCGTTCTAAACATGTACACTGTTGGTTCAACAAGAGTTAACCAATGGTTATCCATATGAGCACTTTCATATCAACCTTATTCATCTTTACCATAATTAGTTCAAATGACTCAAAAGAACTGGTTAGAGAGTTGTTCAATTGATTGTATCTCATAGAAGTATATAAGACACAATCGAAGCAAAACGATTTTGATTCACTCGAATCGATTCATGAACATTATAGCCACGGTTTGCAAATATGCATTCCGTAGTTTATATATGTCTTAGTTCACGAATAAACCGTTTTTAGAAAATAACCAACTCAAGTATGGATACAAGTATGCATACTTAAGTACCCGGATTGAGTTTGTTTTCAGTTCACAAACTCAGTAGAAATTCACGGGATGTGAACTTCGGCAAGATCGCATGACAGGTATGCGGACTTAGCTTAGGACTTCTGAACCAAGAAAGCACGCATAC
The DNA here is from genome assembly GCA_023531295.1 of Papaver armeniacum. Lineage (NCBI taxonomy): Eukaryota > Viridiplantae > Streptophyta > Magnoliopsida > Ranunculales > Papaveraceae > Papaver > Papaver armeniacum. The sequence goes on from JAJJWW010014285.1 coordinate 323,311, forward strand.
TTTAGTTCAAGGATTTTGGACTTGCACAAGTATGAGTTCACATACAATGTTTATATCCATTCAAGGTTATATATTCTAAACTCTCATTTCAATCATTGAAACATTCTTAGAGGATGTTAAATAGAGGTTATTCACACACTATTTTTCATCAAAGAAATTTTCAAGATATTAAAATAATCAACATGACTTTCGTCACTTGTAAAGATGAACTTTGCCAAAGCGAAAGCTTACCAACACATATTTCGAGAAATAGATACGCGAGACAAACTCGGCTCGAAATAGCAAATGTGTATAATCGAAGTTTATATATAAATACGACTTTTGTCTCAAGCTAGGAGATAGAGTAGATAGACTTTTGAGTGATATATAAGTTCAAATATCCACATACCTTTTAGTCGATGAAGTTCCACCATTTCCTTGAGTAGTTCTTCGTCCTTGCATGATGAACTTCACGGAGTCTAGAGCTTAACTACACTTTCTATCCTTGTCGAGACTTAGCTATAAATAGACTATAAATCAAGACTTATAGTTTTGGCAAATAAACTTGACAAACAATCTTGAGATAGCAACGCTTGAGAGTTCGACCGAGCAGTGCTCTAACACTCTCGAGATAATCTTTGGTGATAGTTTGTCATATGTCGAAGTGCCTTCTCCATATTCTCCTCCAAATCGTCCAACTTCGCAAGGATTAGATCTGAGTTAAGGTTCTTATTCCATGCCTCTTACTTAGTTATGGGGATAATTATCTTGGTGGGTAACACCGCCTCTACTCCATATGTCAAACAAAGGGGGCACATTCCCATCGCATCTCGCCTTGTCGTTCGATATGACCATAGTACATTTGGGACTTGCTCACACCATCCTTTATGGTGGCCTTCTAACTTTTTATTTAACGTGGTTTCTATTGTCTTGTTCGTCGACTCCGTTTGTCCATTATTTTGTGGATATAGCGGAATTGACTTTCCTGATTGTATCTTAAATGCATTGAATATCATTTTCACGTTTTCTTCCTCAAACTGCTTCCCATTATCAGAGACGATTTGCACAGGAATCCCGAATCTGCATATGATGTGATCGAGAATAAAATCATATACATCACCATCTCGTGTATGTTGTAACGGTTTAGCTTCGACCTACTCCGTAAAATAGTCTGTTGCTACTATTAGATATCTTCGCTACTTAGTCCCAGTCACGAATGATCCCACAATATCTATGACCCGCATAGCAAACGGCCAAACACTCATGATGGAATTTAAGTTCGTGGCTGGTGCGTGTATCCGTTTACCAAATCTTTGACATACTTCGTATCTTGTGGATATATTCTTTACATCGTTGTGTATGTCTGGTTAAAAATACCGTTGCGTCTTAGTCTTATGGGATAAAGATCTGGTACCACTGTGATTACTAGCATCACCATAGTATATGGCCTTCATTATTTCGATCCTCCTTTTGTGACAGACACCTCAGCAATGGGCCCAAAAATTACCTTCGGTATAGGATTCCTTCTCGTAATTCATAATTCGTGGCTTTATCTTAATCTTATTAGCCTCAAATCAGCCACGAGGTAAATCTCCTTTCGCCAAAAACCTATAAATGGGAGTTCGCCAATCTTCGTCATTTAGTTCGTTTCTCGCTTCTTCATTTTCCACGAACACGGTCTTCATATCCTCATCTTCTTTGCTCATTGATGGCTGCAGTAGGCACTCGATTCGAATATGTTTAATTGAAGAGTCAATAATCATTGAAGCTATAAAAGCCAAAGCATCAACAAATGGGATAGACTTCCAACTTCGTGTACCCATCTGGCGAAAATCTTCTCTACCATTATTTGGTATGTTGCTCCCATGTTTTTCAATCCAAATGGAATTCTATTATAGCAATATAACCCTCTAGGACCGAAAAATGTTGTGTTTTCTTGATCTTCTTCTGCGAGCGATATTTGATTATAGCCTGAATATCCATCCATTAGAGAGAGGCGATGATACCCTGATGCTGACTCCACCATCTGTGGTATGTTGGGTAAAGGAAAATTGTCCTTTGGATAGGTAGTGTTCAAGTAACTAAAGTCAATGCATTTTCTTATCCTTTTATTCCTCTTCGGCACTATCAACATGTTAGCAATCCAATCCAGGATACTTCATTTGGTCTTATGATCCCTGAGTCCATCATTTTTTGAAGTTTTGCTTCTATTTGTTCGTGGTATGCAGTTGTTATCTTCCTTATCCTTTGCCTTATGGGTTTCACCGCTTGGTTCAGGTCTAATTTGTGGCAGGCAACCAATGGATCAATCCCTGGCATTTCATTCATACTCCATGCAAATACATCGTGATATTCCCTTAACAACCTTATCAACTTTTCTTCTTCGTCCACCTCCATCTTTGTTCCAATCTTCACCATTTTCGGCTCTTCCTCACTCCCCAAATTTATTTCCTTCGTGGGTTCCACAAGCTGCGAAGTTCATAATTGGTTCACCAAGTGGAAATGGTTCCTTTAATTGCTATAAAGAATTACCTTCTTTTTCGGTGAATTTCACTAGGTATTGCCCATCCTTCCTTTGCTTTTGTCATGTATACCATCATCTCTTCTTCCCTCTTTGCCTCCAACACCCTATTCTTTTGTTCTTTCTTCTTTTTCAACCTCTCTTCGTAGTTATGAACATCTTTCTCGTCGCAATCTCTCGCATCCTTCAGATCTCCTTTTATTTCGCCAATCCCGCTTGGCATTGGGAATCGGGATTGCTTGATGAAAGGTTGATGCTACTACTTTTATTCCATGTATCTGTGGTCCGCCTATAAGGGCATTGTAAGGTGAATCTACATTTACCACGCAAACAAGCATATATAGTGTGTTCGCACATTAGTGTATAAATCCATGTGCCGGAAACCAAGCGCGTTCATATGTGTGCAAGCGGTATTGGCGAAGGATACAGGTTGAGTACGCGTACCCACAGAAGTTTTCATACCGAAAATTTCTGCTGGAGTTTGTAAGTTTGCAAACTAGTAAACCAATCACTTTAAGTATGCATACCCGTACGAGTACCCACGGAAGTTTTCGAACCGAAAATTTCTGCTGAGTTTGTTAACTCAAATCCGTTAGCTAAGGTACGCATACCCGTACGCGTACCCAAGCTGGTTATTTATCAAATCGGTAGTTCATGAACTTAAAACAATAAATTATAAAGAATGCAATCTTTGCAAACCGTAGATATATTGTTCATGAATTGATTCAAGTGGATGAAACCGATTTTTCTTCAATTGTGTCTATGAATAAAGAGCTAATCAATTGAAAAACTCTTGAACTAGTTCTTATGAGTCATTTTAACTAGTTATGAGAAAGATGAATACGGTTAATATGAAAGTGCTCATATGGCTAACCATTGGTTAACTATTTGTGAACCAACTAAGTTTACATGTTTAGGTACGGTTACTCGAATCTAAATGAATATATTTCATTTATGTGTGACAAGCTAAGTTTAAATCTAACGGTTGAAAGATATTAGCTTGGTTGAATCAGGTTTTTCATCTAATAGTGAATATTGAATGCTTTGTTACCAAGGTAACTTAGATTGCAAACCCCGATTTGAAAACTATATAAGGGGAACTCTAGCAAATCGGAAAAACTAATCCCCACACCTCCGTGTGATACTAGATGGTTTTGCTAGAGTCGATTCTCCTTTAACCTTAGGTTTCTTATCGAGACCCTATAGGTCAACGACTGAAATACTTCATTGGGATTGTGAAGCCAGATGAAACTACTTCTCTTGTAGTTGAGCGATCTCATCTTGCCATTTTCTATCGTACAAGTTCAATTGAATAATTGACTTGAGATTATATCTCCGATAGGGCAAGATAAAAAGAAATCACAAACATTTTTGTCTCATCGTTTGTGATTCCGCAGTATCTAGTTTCGCTACCAACGATTTAGATTATTGTGAGGTGATTGATAATACTAGGCTGTTCTTCGGGAATATAAGTCCGGGTTATCAATTAGTTCTTGTTTACCTTGATTTATCAAAAGAAGGAAAAAAAACTCATAGGTTTATCTGTGGATGACAGATTTATCTATCACTGTAGATTTTTCTGTGTGATACATATTTTTTTATTGAAGTCTTCGACTTTGGTTCGTAAGAACTCTTAGTTGTGGGTGAGATCAGCTAAGGGAATCAAGTGTGTAGTATCCTGCTGGGATCAGAGACGGAATGAGAGGAACTGTACCTTGAATAAGTGTGGGATTGATTAGGGTTCAACTACAGTCCAGACCGAAGTTAGTTTGTACTAGGCTAGTGTCTGTAGCGGCTTAATACAGTGTGGTGTTCAAACTGGACTAGGTCCCAGGGTTTTTCTGCATTTGCAGTTTCCTTGTTAACGAAACTTCTGGTGTCTGTGTTTATTTCTGTTCCGCATTATATTTTGTTATATAATTAAAATATCACAGGTTGTGCGTTAAGATCAATCAATTAGAATATCCAACCTTTGGTTGTTGATGTACATTCATTGACACTTGGATATTGGTCTTTGGTACCATCCAAGTTTATCTCTAGTATTTGATAAAGACTCTCGCAGATTTCCATTTGCTTGAGTAAAGATCAAATCGAAAGATAGAGATATTAACTCCTTGATATACATTTTATTAAGATTGAGTCTAACTATCTAGTTGATTCTCTTAAAAGTATATTAGAGTTAGTCAATACATATTTCTAGTCGAAATATTGGGTGATGTTGTTGTATTCCCGCTTTTTCAATTGGTATCAGAGAAGGCAAACACGTTTAAAGACCTTACAAGTCTGTGTTTGTAGAGATCTGACTCTATGGGCCAGAGTACTATCTCTAATAAATGCGTCATCGTAAATAATGACTCTGTTTCTAATAGGTCTATCAACTATAGATGAACCTAGTGTTCAAACGAAACAGACTAACACTGACATATTTTTTCCCAATGAATCTGACTCTGTTATTCAAGAGGAAACAGCTGGAGAGAGTAAACTAATTCTAAACCTTGTTAGAATTCAAGCTGATAGATTCAAACTATTAAAAAAACATGTCAATGTTCTTCTTGGTGTAATAAAAGACTGTGGCTCCAGTGAAAAGGCTTCATATAAAGAAAATCCTGAAGTTCGATCAACTCGTATCTTACTTGAGGCAAAGCTTAAAAATGATTCCTTAGATGTTGAACATCTCTTGAGTAGACTCTCCATTCAAGGATGTTCATAAAAGTCTACTATACCATCTACTTCCATCTAAACTGAAAGAGATCCAGTTTTAGAAGTAATTTCGGATTCCCTTCCCACTCAATCTAATGTGGAGGGGATTCACACATCGATTAGAAGAAAGACATCTCTAAACAATAATGTTAGGTCTGAGATCTCTAATCACTCCCGTGATCAGAAAGTGTGCCTTTTTTGTGATTCAAAAGGGCATATAGTGCAAAAAGGGAAATCCAAGTTGAAAAACAAATTGTTGCCTCAACTTCAACACACCTTAGATTTAATTCTTAAAGGTGTACCTGACATTCATATGTCTAAACCTATTGGTTTTAGTACACAGACTGTGTTCCCTACCAGGAAGGTCAGTTCGATGAGTTCCTCAAATGCACAAAAGCATAATAGACCTTTTAACAAGTATCGTCCAAGAAGAACTCCCGTTCTCTCTCCTATCAGAAATGGAGTTAATGCTAATCCTGATGTGAATCATTTATCAAATGAAGAATGCAGATATGAGCAGATGGATGACAACCTAAAATTGATTATCGAAGGATATAAGGAAATCATCATAAAATTGCGTACTCCATCTAGACAACACTCTTCAGGCAAAAGTCCTTACTATGTATCATATTATGATGATAATAATTTTCATGATAATTTTTCACATCATAATATCCTTCTTCCAAAGTACAAAAGAAAGGGGTTTAACCAAAAACGATATTCATTTGATGAGATAAAAGCTCATACTTGTGCCAATTAATCACAAGGTTGAAATCTCTCACAAAAAAATCCTGGTTGAGAGACATGCTCAGGTATACTTTTTGACAGTGGTGTTTTCGGATTCTCGAGTTATTTTCTTATCGTTTTGAGCATGAGTATCGTTGAAGAAAATGCTTGCACAAGTATTTATTTTGTTTTATTATTCTTTCTTTTTGGCTAAACAAGGTGCTGCCCATGCACTCTAAAAATTGCTTCTCTCATGAGACATAGATTTTTGGAGTCATTTTCTCATAGTGCAAGAGTTTTTAAGCAAGGTTGTGTGCGTACGACTCGTGTCCTTCTTTGGGTTATTTTCAGCAAGATTGAACTCATACATGTTCCACGTGTAACTGTCGCGAATCAATTAAGGAAACCCTAAAAAACTTCTTCCCTAAGAAACCTTTAAGTACCCAACCTATGAGTTACGTCAGTCACGTACGCAAACTCTAGGTTATTTTTGGGTTATCAATAATGTCATCCTCTTCATCTCGCTATGGTGATTTTGCGAAAGGATTTCTTGAGAAAGGTTTTGGTTTCGAGTCAAAATGGAGGAAGAAAAGAACTCTTGTAGAAGAAGGTGCACCTAATGCCTCATGCAACTATGCTTACTCACACCAAGATGTTGAGAATGAGGATATGGTTTCTCGCTGAAGTGGTTCATGACTTTATTAAATACTTTGAGGAAGCGAAACTGCAACTTGTGGATACAATGAAGGATCTTTGATGTGGTTAGAATTGAGTTGAAAAAGGTTACTACTGACCTTGGTCTCATTAAGTCACATGCTCAAGAACTTCTCAATGAGGATATCTTCTCCGAAGATGCAGTTGATATCATGAATCACAAGCTCAAAGGCCCCGAAACCCGTGAAGCTGGCGAACGTGATCTTTGATATTAGCTTGTGATCAGTTTCTAGCAGATGTTTGATTTATTTATCTAGGAAACTTCTTAAAAGTTTTTTATTATTTTTTTTATTTAAGAAGGATAACTAAGGTTTGGAATAGCAAATATTGTGAGTACACATAGCTATGTCCAACGTTTTCATCTTCATGTTTTTAGATTTATTTATTTAAATTCTAAAGTTTGGTTTGGAAGATGATTTTTGCAGTATTAATCGTTATGGTTTCATATATTGCAATTTTTTATGGGATATGTGTGTTTGCGTCCGTGAACTATTATTGTCTCATATAATGTCAAAAGTTATCTCGTTTATATGTCGATATGCATGTATTGATACAAGATCGATGAACTTTTGACAAAAAAAAGTTAAGCCTATTATGTCATTTATTGATGGAAGATAGGTTAAAATCTTTTGTTTACAAGGATTATGTATATTATATGTCAATGTGCAAATAGTGATGGAAAATAGAATGAATCCTTGTATATTCCGCAGTATTGATCTTCCCTGATCCATGCTTTATGTATATATTGTGCGGCTCCATAAGTCTTCTTGTGTGAGCAATTCCAACTAGACTAATCATAGATTCGTTTTTGGTTATTTTGGTTGTGTATTCCGATTAAATTAATCATGGGTTCTCTTGTGGTTAGTTTAATTGAGAATTTTGGATACAAAATCATTTTGTGGTTTTTTGGTGTCCAAAGAAATCCTTCTTTCTCGTAAAAGTAAGGTCGCTCTTGTTGTTCTTTCGGGAATGACATCAAATGGGAGAGAATTCTTTTGAACTTGTGCTTAATTGTCATATCTTTGTGGGGAGTGCGGCTGTGGAATATTTGAGGAGTTATCTTGTATCTTTATAAACTCCGTGATGAATGCATTTAGCTTCGGCATTATGATTGCATCTAAAAAAATTTGATATGTACTTTTGTTTGGTCTTGAAGTGTCTTCATGGAAATTTCATTAGGATCCCGTTTTCGTACCTTTGCCAATTTTATTGACAAAAAGGAGAAGAATTAATATGTAGTTCACACTACAAATACATATGGTTTTTGGATCATTATGTAAGGGGGAGTGGTTTTCGTGTTGAGACGAAGTATTGACTAAGGGGAGTGATACATATCACCATAGTATTGTTGTCGGTTGTGATATGGGAACTTTGATGTTGTGTAATAATACTATGACACTGTATAACAATGATCGAGAGCTTTTGTTTTCTCATTGTTATGGCTACGGAACTTCAACAACTATGATGCTGAATTGAACATCTATGGAATCATAGGAGTACTTGGAAAAGACGAAGATTTCGAGTAACGTTGAAGCACCAAGGAGATCAAGCATGTGGACGAGAAGCTACAAAGTTTTATCTATTTTGTAATCCATATGTATTGATAGTTTTGTCACTAAAATTGACAAAGGCGGAGATTGTTAGAGCATTGCTCGGTCGAACTCGCATGCGTTTCTACCTCAAGCATGTTTGTCAATATTAGTGACCAAAACTATATGTCTTGATTTCTAGTTTACTTATGACTAAGTCTTGGTCTAGGATATTAAGTGTAGTTGAGGTCCAGACTCCATGGCGATCATCTTAGGAAGACGAAGAACTACTCGAGGAACAAGTGGAACTTCATTCGACAAAAAGGTATGTGGAAACTTGAACTCATCTGTCACTCAAAAGTATACTTTATCTCCTACTATTGAGACAATAGTTATATAAGTATGATAGTTTTCATACATACACATTTGCTATTTCAAGCCGAGTTTACTCGCCTATCTTTTTCACGAAATATGTGTTGGTGAGCTTTCGCTTTAGCCATTTTCATCTTTAACCGTGACGAAAGTCATGATGGAGTTTCAATTTTGAAAATAGCTTTGATGACGATAGTCGTGAATAACGATTGTTATAACATTATAGAAGAATGTTTCAATGATTAAAATGTAGAGTTGAGATTACCAACTATGGATATAAGCATATATAGTGTGTTCACACATTAGTGTATAAATCCATGTGTCGGAAACCAAGTGCGTGCATATGTGTGCATGCGGTATTGGTGAAGGAGACGGGTTGAGTACTCGTACGCGTACCCACGAAAGTTTTCATACCAAAAATTTCTGCTGGAGTTTGTAAGTTTGCAAACTAGTAAATAGTCACCTTAGGTACGCATACCCGTACGCGCACCACGGAAGTTTTCGAACCGAAAATTTCTGCTGAGTTTGTAAACTCAAATCCGGTTGCTAATGAACGTACGCATACCCGTACGCGTACCCAAGCTGGTTATTTCTCAAATCGGTAGTTCATGAACTTAAAACAATAAATTATAAGGAATGCAATCTTTGCAAACCGTGGATATATTGTTCATGAAATGATTCAAAAGGATCAAACCGATTTTGCTTCAATTGTGTCTATGAATAAAGACCGAGCAATTGAACATTCTTGAACTAGTTCTTATGAGTCATTTGAACTAGTTATGAGAAAGATGAATACGGTTAATATGAAAGTGCTCATATGGATAACCATTAGTTAACTATTTTTGAACCAGCTAAGTGTACACGTTTAGGTACGATTACTAGAATCTAAATGAAGACATTTCATTTGTGTGTGACAAGCTAAGTTTCGATATAATGGTTGAAAGATATTAGCTTGGTTGAATCAGGTTTTTCATCTAATGGTGAATATTGAATGTTTTGTTACCAAGGTAACTTAGATTGCAAACCCTGATTTGAAACTATATAAGGGGAACTCTAGCAACTGGAAAAAAATAATTCCCATACCTCCTGTGTGATACTAGTTGGTTTGCTAGAGTCGATTCTCCTTTAACCTTAGGTTTGTTCTCGAGACCCTGTAGGTTAACGACTGAAATACTTCATTGGCATTGTGAAGCCAGGCGAAACTAGTTCTCTTGTAGTTGAGTGATCTGATCTTGCCATTTTTTATCGTACGATTTCAATTGAATAATTGACTTTAGATTATATCTCTAATAGGGAAAGATAAAAAGATATCACAAACATCTTCGCCTCATCGTTTGTGATTCCGTAATATCTAGTTTCGCTACCATACGATTTAGATTATTGTGAGGTTATTGATAATACTAGGCTTTTCTTCAGGAATATAAGTCCGGGTCATCAATTAGTTCTTGTTCACCTTGATTTATCAAAAGACGGAACAAAAACTCATAGGTTTATTTGTGGGAGATAGATTTATCTATCACCGTAGACTTTTCTGTGTGATACAGATTTTTTTATTGAAGTCTTCGACTTTGGGTCGTAGAAACACTTAGTTGTGGGTGAGATCAGTTAAGGGAATCAAATGCATAGTATCCTGCTGGGATCAGAGACGTAAGGAGCGCAACTGTACCTTGAATAAGTGTGAGATTGATTAGGGTTCAACTACAGTCCAGACTCAAAGTTATTTTGTAGTAGTCTCAGTGTCTCGTAGCGGCTTAATACAATGTGGTGTTCAATCTGGACTAGGTCCCGGGGTTTTTCGGCATTTGCGGTTTCCTCGTTAACAAAACTTCTGGTGTCTGTGTTATTTCTATTCCGCATTATATTTTGTTATATAATTGAAATATCACAAGTTGTGCGTTAAGATCAATCAATTAGAATATCCAACCTTTGGTTGTTGATTTACATTTATTGACACTTGGATATTGGTCTTTGGTACCATCCAAGTTTATCTCTCTAGTATTTCATAAAGACTCGCAGATTTCCATTTGCTTGAGTAAAGATCAAATCGAAAGATAGAGATATTAACTCCTTGATATACTTTTTATTAAGATTGAGTCTAACTATCTAGTTGATTCTCTTAAAAGTATATTAGAGTTAGTCCATACAGATTGATAATCGAAATATTGGGTGAGGTTGTTGTACCCACGCTTTTTCAGCTTCACATCTTAAAATGCTGGTGCGTTTAGTCTTCGTTCTCCATACCTTTGACCTTGGTTATTTCTTCGCTGACCTCCCGAGTTATTGCCTCGTGATTCATAGTTTCTTTGTCTTGGTTCTTCGTATCTTGGATTCTGATCAATCCACTCTTGATCACCGCTTGATACAACTAGTAGCTTCGCAGGAATTAGATTTGAAGGTTCCCCTTTCTCATACTTCGAGTCGATCCCTACTTCATGTGTCATTCGTGGTAAGAGACGCAAAGCTCATTCTTCTGATGGGGCTGAAGGGACTTCGTTAACTTCTCCCTGCTTCTCCTCCAGTGCTATATACTCCTCTTGATACTCCCTCAATTCATTCATTGTTATGGAATTTGTATTATGAATATTTGGGTGTACAAGTGATCAGTTGGGATCAGGCATTCACGAAGGCCAAAATAAAATTTGTTTCATCCACTCTTCCAGCGAGTTCACTACATGCAGTCCTCCATCTCATCACCAAATATTGCAGACTTTCACCTGGTCTTCGCCTCAAATTGAACAAGGTTACGATTCCTGGTCTTAACATGATGTTGCTTATATGAGTCTCCAGGAACATCCTCTAGTCTCTGAACGAAGAGATTAAACTTTCTGGCAACCCGTCAAACCAAGCCAATGCCTCTCCTGTTAAACTTGCTGGAAAATACTTACACATCACTGCATCATTTCGTCCCCATTGCAGTAATGAGAGAGTGTATTGCCTAAGGTGTTATAATGCACTTTCTGTTCCACTAAATATGCTTCCAAAAGTTGGTAATGTGCATCTCGCTGGTATCCTTACCTACAGTATTTCGTAGGAGAATGGTGATTTATCCGCTTCCTCTATTGCCTCTGCGAGTTGCACTCGTCCTCCTCTTCGCGGATTATTGATTAGGTTCCTCATATCTCACAGTTCGTTTAAGACTACTTGATTCAGATTTCCACTTCCCTCTTCGCGTACGTTTCTTCTTTCTTCCTCGCATCTCCTTTCATCTTCGCATATCCTCTCTTCTTCGGGTTTTCTTTCATCCTCGCGTCTCCTCTATTCTTCGTACATTCCTTCATTTTCGTCTCCTCTCCTCTTCGAACCTTCGCCCGATCTTCCCACCCGGTTTATTCCAACACTCTCCTCGATTATCTCTCCTCGCTATCCTCTCTTCGGTGTCTCCTCCTTCACTCTCTTTCTCTCCTCGTCATCATCAACTTCATTGAGTGTATCATCCCTAGTTCGGCAGTGTGGTCTCCTTCTCGACGAGCTCGTATTTGTCCTTGATTCGAACTCACCATTCTCGTTCGCAAATTATTATTTGTCCTTTCATTATTGAGCATATGATTTTCCAAAGACTAAATTAACATTTTGTCTCGTGAGTCTTTTCCTTTGGTATACCAGATCTTGTTCCCTTTTCGTTACCGACGAAGCCTTTCCCTCAACTGCTCCATTGTCATATTCTATCCATTTATATTCTCTTGCCTTCTCCTGGTTCGGTCTCAGTATCAGTTGTATGAACTGATCCTTCTCGATACCTATCCTCATTTGGATTATCATTCTAATCTTGTGGTGCACCTCGTCTTCCTTCTGCGGATGAAGTCTCTCCTATCTCCATTCTTCCTCCTCTTCTTGATTTTAAAATTTTACTTCTCCTTGCTGCTATTATGTGCTTTGCTCGATTTGGTACTCTTGCCATCAATCGTGTTCAACTGATACTGACGAATCAACTCTCGACTCACCGGATTGTTTATCATCCTTTACTAAGATTAACTTTGCTATGAATTCTAGAATGAACTTTCTTCCTAAAATCTCAATGAAACTTTTCAAGATGAACTCAAAGATTTCTCTAACTCTCTGATCTCAAGCATGAACAAAACTCTAAGATTTATGGAACCATATTTTTCATGAGAAATAATTACAAAAAGATTTCAGCAGCAAAACTCAAGAACAACTTCAACTCCTTTTGTAGATGTCAGGTGAGAGTAAACTCTCAACATAAGTTCCCTGTTTCTGGACGCCAAAATGTAACTACTGGAAATCCAGTAGTACACCCAAGTGAAGATTATTGCTATTCTAAGACATGATTAACAAGCGATATTGAAGTTCTTCTTTATTATGTGAATTATAAATATGATGATGATGATACAAGTGTGGAAACTCAAAACGACCCTAACTTACTTTCTCTCAACATAACCTCACCCAATACAAATTATCCAACCCCTTGTACAATGATCTAAGGTCTCTATTTATAGGCAAACTTAATTGGTGGAGTACAACTCATTTTACTTCGCCAAAGATGACGCGATCCACGTGACTCTGCTTTATACTTCGCCAAAGATGATACAATACTTCTTTCTTTTTCTAGGTGATGGCAGTTCAGCTTTATGACTTGCTTGACAAGAGAATTTGGGCCGCGCCTAACCAGCTAGCAGTTTGTACGTGTCGGAGTTTTATTTTTCAGAATTTTTTATCATCTTTATAATGTGATCTAGAGAGTAGACTGGAACGTGACACGACGAACCGCAAAAAAATGCTATTGGACCGAAAGAAAAGAAGATAACTGGCTTTCTTGACCATTCTTGTCTCTTTTGTTCTTTTTCTTTTAGATCCATGAACCTTATCTCTTTATAAACCACACATTTCATATCTTCCTCAAACAAGCAAAATAATTTTGTCAATTCTACCTGTTATTGCATTGAATACAATTGATAATGGTTAGGAGGAGGAGTTTATTCTCCCCTTGCTGGGTAGGATTACATTCATTTCTTTTGCTACTGATTTTATTGAGTGTCACTCATGCATCATCATCTGAAGAAGGATCTAGTGTATGGCCGGAAAGCATCTCTTTGGATACAGGAGGGTTAAGTAGGGAGAGTTTTCCAAAGGATTTTGTGTTTGGAACTGCAACTTCAGCTTATCAAGTTGAAGGAATGGCCAAGAAAGATGGTAGAGGACCGAGTATTTGGGACGTCTTTGTTGCGATTCCTGGTAATATTGCAAACAATGCTACAGCAGATGTCGCCGTAGATCAGTATCACCGTTACAGAGAAGATGTAGATATCATGAAACATCTCAACTTCGATGCTTACCGTTTCTCTATCTCTTGGTCTAGGATTTTTCCGCATGGAAATGGGAAGGTGAACTGGAAAGGTGTTGCTTACTACAACAGGTTGATCGACTACATGCTCAAGCAAGGCATCACTCCGTACGCAAATTTGTATCACTACGATCTTCCTTATGCACTTGAGAAGAAGTATAAAGGGCTATTAAGCCACAATGTTGTGAAAGATTATGCGGATTATGCTGATTTCTGTTTCAAGACGTTTGGTGATAGAGTGAAAAACTGGATGACATTCAATGAGCCAAGAGTAATTGCTTCCTTGGGTTACGACAATGGATTATTTGCTCCAGGGAGGTGTTCTAAGCCATTTGGAAACTGCACACAAGGGGATTCCTCGACTGAACCGTACATTGTCGCACATCATCTCATACTGTCTCATGCTGCTGCAGTTGAGAGGTACCGCCAAAAGTATCAGGCAAAACAAAAAGGACGGATAGGAATTCTCTTGGATATTACATGGTATGAACCACTTACAGAGTCAAAAGCCGATCACCAAGCTGCTCAGAGAGCAACTGACTTCCATCTTGGATGGTTTCTTCACCCAATCGTATACGGCGAGTACCCAAAATCAATGCAGAGGATTGTCACATCGAGACTCCCAAAGTTCACAAAGTCAGAAATTAACATGGTGAAAGGCTCAATCGATTACTTAGGAATTAATCAGTACACTACCTATTACGTGTATAATCAGCCTTTAAAGAAGAACCAGGTCAGAGGCTATGTATTAGAAACGCAGGTTGGATTTGCTTATAGTCGTAAAGGAGTACCAATTGGACAACGGGCAAACTCATTTTGGCTTTACGAAGTACCCTGGGGTATGTATAAAATCCTGACCTATGTTAAGGAGCATTATGGAAACCCGAATGTATTTCTTTCAGAGAACGGCATGGACGATCCGGGTAATGTTACTCTTCCAAAGGCATTACATGACACCAGAAGAATAAATTTTTACAAGACGTATTTGATTCAACTCAAGAAAGCAATTGACCAAGGAGCCAACATTACAGGCTACTTTGCCTGGTCATTGCTCGACAACTTCGAATGGAAATCAGGTTACACATCAAGGTTTGGTATCGTGTATGTGGACTACAACAACCTAAAAAGGTATCCTAAGATGTCGGCTTATTGGTTCAAAACACTGCTTAGTCGAAAGAAGCATTAAGTAATGTCTGATGCTGCCTAGTGTTTCACTACCTTCCTCCTTCGCTGCACCAGCTAGTGCCTATTTTCCTTCTGTAATTTTTTTGCTTTTTCAATAAAATCTTATCCTTTTTCTTCCGGAAAAAAAAAGGGCAAGAACTACTCTTGGGTTTACTCATAGCCGTCTGTCTGATCTGTGTGTACTTAAGAGGGCACATGTCCTAACCATAATACAAAGTGATTGGCATATGAATCATCTCCAAGCAATAACCAAGGCAAATTTTCCATACTAGATCTCTAACAAAACAATCATAAACAAGTGAAAAACTTACTCTTCTTGTTGTCATGGTACTGCAGATTGATTACCGGTAAGCTGTTTTTTTTTTTCTTCGAATTCTTCTTCTTCTCCGTTTCGACGTGATCCATGGGTGGTGGTGGTGCTTCATTTTTCTAACAATTACTACCCCTCTCACACGGTGCCCATCACAGTTCTGAAAATTCGGTGCATCTATCATTTTCGAATTGCATCACCTTTTTGTTGACACAAAATTGATAAATTAGAGACTCCATAAAGGTATAAAATAATTCGATTGTTGAATCATTTGGGTTCCCAGGAAGACGCGCATGTACTTACCTTTGCCCCATGTTTTACCAAAATATATCTAAAATACAAGTGGAATTAAAAAAACACTTGCTACTGACGAGTTTCGAACTCAAGTTATTTGTGTCTACGCCGGAGACTTTCTCGGTGTATTGTAATGACATCACCAAACCCCACTTTTTTGATACACAAACTATACTTGTTATACAGTATAATAGTAGATACTAGATAGTTGATGAAAGCTATTATTGGGGCGTCAAATTCCAATAGATCGGCGTCACCTAATAGGACAAATATGGGTCACCCATAAGTAATATAAAAAACCCCTTATCTCAAATAATTTTGCAATGAATAAACAACCCTTATTTAGTTAATTTTAATTTAATTTAATGAATTAAATCAATGAATTTTGTTATATACTTGATGAATTCTCGGGGATAAAGTTTTTGTGGAAGAAAAACTAGAGAGAAGAAAAAAAAGAAAATCTTTGGAGATTTCTTTCAAACCCTAGATTTTGACTCACTCAACCAAAATGAATGAAACAAGTTACCAATTCGAGGTGGGTGAATCTTTGTATGATAGAGAAAACAAGTTTTACATCCCTCATGTTGGAGACCAAGAGATGGATGATGGTAGAGAGGGTTTAATATAAAGTGATGATGAATCTCAACCAATTGAAGAAATAAATCGACAAAGTGAAGAACCAATGGTTGAAAATCAAGGTATACCTCTAAACTATCTCCCATGAGCTCAATTTCGCTCAAAATTAGCTAAAAAAAAAAATAGATTTTTCGACTTATTGGTTTTCAATAGGAGAAAAGACATATTACGGTTGGGAAAATGTCTAGCCAAACCCAACCGTAAATAATTTTTGCATGGGTATTTATTGCACTACTTACGGTTGGGTTTTGCATAATTCCAAACCGTAACTGAAATTACTACTGAAATACAGATCTTACGGCAGGGAATGCTACATACGGTTGGGTTTGTATCTCTTAGAACCTAACCGTAAGTGTAGTTTTCCTTCTTTATTTGGACTAATTTAGTGACATTTTGGTTGATAGATCGTGCTTCCACCTAGCCCTACGCCTTCTCAACCTGATGCAAACGAAATTCTAACTGAAGATTCTTCCCATCACTATTAGAATGACTTGGTAGGTGTTTTTTTTTCTTTGAAACTAATAGAAAGATATGCTGCTTTCGTTCATTTGGACCATATCACTATATATGTTTTTTTGACTCCATATCACTATATATGTTTTTTTGACTAACTTTGAGTTTTTGGACCATATAGACATGGGAAACGAAAGATGAGGCAAAGGAATGGGATAGAGAACGTGGAAAGTTAATTATGTATGTTATAGTTTGTAATGGATCAACAAATGACCGCCACTTTCAAATGGTTTGCAAGTGTAGTGGAGAAAGTAAAAGTCATGTGAAAAAGGGTACCGAATATAAAGCAAAGACGACAAGGAAGAATACTACTTTCACTAAGAAGTCTAAATGCTCGTTCAAGCTTCAATTTAAACATAACAAGAAAAGTAAGGTGTGGTATTTGGAGAAAGTTTTATGCGGTCGTCATAACCACCTAATACCGGATACTATGCTATCCCATCCTTATACGGCACGGCTTAATGATGAAGAAAAACTGATTGTAAGTTCCATGACCGAATACCGTATGAAACCCATTGATGTACTTGGTCATATAAAGAGCCTAAACCCAATGAATTTTTCTACTTTGTCAACCATCTACAACGCCAAAACAAAATTGAAAAATCAGCAATGGGAAAATAGAAATCAAAATTAAGGCATCTGGGAGAGAAGTATAATTACTCGGTTTTCCATGATGAAGATGAGGATCAACAAATAAAGAATCTCATATTGGCGCATCCCGAGCTTATAAAGTTGGTGCGGTGCTCCAATCAAGTACTTTTAATGGATTGCACGTACAAGACCCAACAAGTATGAGATGCCGGTGTTGAACCACTACACCAAAACATCCGATTTGGGACGCATATACGCGTTGCAATGAATTTCACCAACGTCTATATCCGTTGGAAATATGGCGTAGCAAATTTTTGTGCAACGTCAAAATCCGTTGGGAAAATTAATTAGTGCAACGCATATAAGCGTTGGTCAACTGGTTTACCAACGTTTTATGAGCAACGGATTCTTTAATTTGTGCAACGTTTACAATAATTTAGGCAACGTATTACTCTAATTTGAGCAACACTTATATACGTTGCAAACCCATTTACAGGTAAAAATAAATAAATAAATTCCGAAAATTATTCCAGGTAAAAAATAAATCCCGACAATAATTCCAGCAGATTTCTACACCTTCATATACCATTGTAGATCAACTAAAAGACCCAATTTTTCATATGAACATATATCATATATATCAGCTTGTAATAAATATATGAATCATATGAATTCCTCAAGTTGAAGCATGTAACAGATGAAATATAATAAACCATATAATTATTTGGTTGATTCAAAGATAAATCCGGTCACGAATCCAAGTTTCTGAATTTGAAAATATGAACTAGTTCATAAGAAAACAAGGTACCTCGATTCTTTTTCTACACATGGCACAATGACAGAAGGATAATGAACCAATCGCCTTCAAACTGATCTAACGTAGGCATGAGCAAGCAAGAGATAAGCCGAACTTCCCAACGATTGATGAATATCATCTTGAATCTCGAGAATGCTTATGCACTTTCTTTTTCTACATCACTATGTATACCTGGTCGTGTGCATTTTTAATACAACTTGTTGAATCCGTAAAGTCATGAGATTCATCCAATCTTGGTAAGAAGGCTTCTCTCTCAAGAGATACCCGCAAGCACGTAACTACTTTTACCAAATGATCCCCACAAGAACGGTGCACAGCAGAAGGCGTAGGCAAAAACAAAGAGTGCTCTTGCAACCCCATTGGGGTACAAAGGGAATGCCATCACCAAAGAGGGAACAAAAATTCCCAGCCAAGGTGTCAAGACATGAATATTGGAAGAAGGAAAGTATTGATAGCAATCGATGCAAGTGATGAAGAGCCGAGCAGATAGAGTGAGCATCCAAGGAGTGGATGAACTGTCCGAGGGATGAGGAAGACTGGAAGTATGTAGGCCACTACGATTGACCACATTGTTATAAACTTGAGCCTTGTTTGTAAGAATGTGAGATTTTTGCGTGGGCGAGCATAGCTTGGACAAGTTGGGTCGTGCAAGCGAGCAACCGCCATCACTCTTAGGTACATTAAAGCCTGGATCACGACTACGGTATCTCAAAGACCACAACCCGTTTCAAATTATCCTCACCACATTAAGAAAATAAAACCAAGCAGATAAAAACTATACATGAGAGTGAAATCCGGAGCAAAGATTTTATACTGAAGTAATAGTGAATATACCATTTACAGAAAGAACAACATTAACAACACTAGTATTGGAAATGATCAACAGAGAAAGCTTAAATGTTGAACTTTACCCAAGTGTTTCTCGGCGTGCCTTATGCCATGAGAAGCCTAATGAAAGGATATGCCATGACCACCAATACCAGGGTTTCATCCATGGGGCACTCGGGAAGGTGATAAGGCCCACAAGGAATTCGCCATACGAGTTTCGGATCCGAAAACAAAGAGGAAGACATGAAAATTAATGTTTAGAGTTTGGACTCTTATGGAACAATGAATAAGCAGGAATGAACTTACAAATTCATCGGAGTGTTTAGTTTACTTACAGAAGTAAGAAGCATCCATTTGATAGCCCAAAGGAAGCCTGTAATGACCATCTAGTTTGGTTCCATTCAGAGGTGGATGGAACATTGGCTCATCAAGTAAATTTGAGAAATATCCAGTGAGAAAACCCTGGTCAGTACCGTCTGGATTGTCTCTCCAAATCTCTATTTCATGAAGCATGTTCTTAAACACCTCCGTCGATGGCTTTTAATACCAAGAACAAGCAAAGTTAGAATTATAAATTTCTATTACCAAACATTATGTTAACAGAACAACATGAAAATCATATGAATGGGTAAGTTTTTGAGGCATCACAAACAAGCAGACAGATCTTGCAAAGAGCGTAATGTAAATCATATGATGGTTCAAGATGGATTAGGACTCAAATTGCGGGTTTCTCTTTGTAGACAAAATCCCTTAAGTATCATACTGTGCTACCTACTTGTGCAACATTTGTTTCCACCATTCATTTGTATTCACCAATGACTGGAATTACCCCATGAAAGCTTCTATACAAACTGAATTAAGTGGAAAACTAGGGACCTGGGGGATAGTTTATATGCTCCTAAGCACGTACGATAACTGCCCTGTCAGATCTCTGCTTCCCAGTGCATGGGTATAGCCAGGCATGCTTTTAAGGAAAACAAGTGGTTCTTAAAAGGTTAACATATTAAATTAAACATTCAAGACCGCCACACGATGTTGAAAAAGAAATGTGAACAACTAATCAATTCTATGAACGATTTAATGGTATTGAAATTAGTTAGAGTAGGAGTAGAAGTACATACCAAGCAGACAAAAAGGCCAGTATGGAAGATACAAGGGTTAATGAAAACAGCATGTAATTGACCACGTTGGAATAACTCGCCCGCCTTCTCGTATAAACATATTATCCGAATCAAGCATAACAATCCTTTCATACTCCACGAGACTCCACGCGTAAAGCTTGTTCAATGTTAGCTTAAACTCGTTGTCAAAATTTTGTTGCTTTTGATATGGAGTCTCTACATTTTTAACTATTACCACCTTCGCACCATCTTCCTTCTCCCTGCAATAATCAACATTAAACACTTTGATTAATTTATTCATTCATTAAGATAAGTCGTATGTTTTCTTAATAATATAGTACTCAAAGACACGTTATACCACAATAAACAAGAAATGGAGTTATGTCATCTTCTTGATAATGTAAAAAAACAATTGCGGTGGATGGTGTTGGGTAATGGTAATCACAATCAAACAAAACAAACAACATTAGCTGGATTTGAGCAAAGAAAAAAGAGAGGAAAAAAAAATCACCAAATTGATAAAACATTTAATTTAGCAAGATATATCGTATATCGTCAGAAGTTAAGGTTAAGCCTCAAGAAACACGAGTTTATACTTCATAGCTAAAACGTGTTCAAAGACCAGTGTTTTTATTTGCTTGTTTTCGCAAATGCCCTTCACTTGCAAGTGTGAAGTCTCTGGTTTCACATTTCAGTATTCAAGGCAACGAAAACAGAGCAAAGGTTACTCACAAGAGCGTTCCATTATCACAGACCCCAGATACAACCAGTACAGACAACTTCCCTTCTCTGACTCCTACCCATTGTCGTTGATGCTGAAGATGATAAACGATATTCCAATCGGTGAAGGCTCCATCTCGACACCACTCTGCATTATATAAATCTCCCAAGCCTCGCCATGAAATGGGAAGACAAGACCCGCCTCTACTTACCCGGTTAAAATTCATAAAAGGAAATGTTTTACGCATCATCAAGGACACAACCTAGGGAAAAGTCCATATAAAAATCTTCAGACCCAATAAAAATGGATAATTACCGCATAAAAAAAGTAACAAACCTGTATTGAGGGAGAGTCTTTTAATACCTTACTGAAGTGGCCGACTCAATTTGAGTTCCCGCTGACAATTTAAAAAGAAAGAACAACTTAATTGTCATAATCAAAAACTACAATTTCAGTTTATACTTACATTAGGTCCAATCTTAATACCATCCTCCATACCTTAAATGCATCAAGACCTAGCGGTAAGGTTCCCTTGCGGAGTCTCTTCACTCATTTGTTACATTGGAGTTACTACCATCTCTTCATATGAATCTCATTTCAAATTTCAGTTTTGACTAATCTGGTTAAGCATGTTGAAGCCTAAAAACAAAACATATTTAATCGCCTTTTTGAAGCGGAGTTTAATATATATCTCAAAGCAACTCATTATATAAGGAAAACAACAAATGGATAATTGCACTAGAAACTACAAAGATATATGGTAGGATGATATTCAATAAAAGAATGAATTGTACTACCGCATCGATCTAAAGATGTGAAGCGAACCCCGGAGAATGGTGGTTGAAGTTATCCATATCCTCCTTGTTTGCGATGTAACCATACTGTGAAGTCTCTCGACTTCTATGTATCATGCAAAGTTAGACATCAAATATGAGGAAACTCATCCCCTGGTGCACTTTCGAACCATGGGAATGATGAGCCCTCACTGCATTATAGGCACTAAAATAATCAAGCATCTCTTGATTACCCATGCTAATCCACGTAATGACAATCCACACTATATGAGATACATAGCAGATGACAGGAAGCAATGAACTATATAAGAAACAAGTGGTAAATAACTAAAACAGAGTATAACAAATACATAAACTCCTAACGATCGTTACAGCTGGATGATTGAAAAGGATTATTTGAAAGGACAACAAAGCAGATATGCAAAATAGAGAAAACAACTACCTACATTTAGCTACTTCCCAAATTTTATCAGTTTTATCAGAATATTTATAGTTGCTGGTGGGATGATTATTTTCACGAGGATGATGTAGATTAGTGTATCTCTCTAACCACCACCACCCCACCTCTAGAACCAACAAAGTTTAAACCAACGACAATAGTTCCATCAAAGTACGCTGAATTGAACCTTTTTCTATCGTGTTCATAAACTCTCTCCACATCGAAACATCTTGAAACAACGTTTAACATCTTCAATTTATTACTCGATTTCAATCAATGGCAAAGAACTTAAGTTCATGGATGGTTCCTCCGATGAGAACATCATTCAAAACCCAATTAGAAATTACAAATAATCAAAAGAGCTATGGATCTAATACAAAAAGATGAACTTCTAGGGATGCAGGAAAAATAAAAGATAAATCAAATACAGACCTGGTTTTAGGTCAAAAGAAACCAACAAAACCAAAAGAACTTCATTAAAAGAAATCAATCTAAACCTAAGAATTCATAAAACTGAAATTAGAAATTACCTGATGACAAGCAAACTGTTGGAAGCACAATCAACTATTAGATTTCTGCTATATGGGTACCTGATTTCAGGAACAAAATTTTTGGTTTCACAAATTTCGAAGTTAGGGTTTACATATCTAGATTTCTTTTATATGGGTTATCTTTACAGTATCAGGATTTAGAAGTACCATTTTTTGATTTTTTTTATTTTGTTCATGATTCATAAAAGATTCAAGAGTTGTTTTAGGTTTCAGAATAAGAGTTTTTGGAGAGAGAGAGAGAAAAGAACGAGTTCCGACTTATCTAAATTTTTTTTTTATTAAAACGGAAATAAGAAAATAAAGAAAGATAATCATTCATAATAACCCATGAAAAATACCATATATTACGTAAATACTCGAATTGCACAACGTATTAGAGGTTTCAAAACCGTTGCTCCATTAATTTCCATTAATAAACTAAAATTACCTAATTTGTGCAACGTATTTTTCGGTGTGCAACGGATATAGATGTTTCAAAATGTACAACGTCTATATCCGTTGCACACCCCCGAAATTGAAATGTTGCAAAATACAGGATATGGTGTAGTGAACATTGTTGGAAAAACTTCCACCAACTCTCCATTTAGTGTCGCGTTTTGCTTCTTGGAAAATGAGCTTGAAGAGAGTTATGTGTGGTCACTAAAACAAGTGAAGTTATTCTACATGGAGGGATATACTCCAACGGTGATTGTCACCGACAAGGAACAAGCATTGTTGAATGCAATAGAGAGCGTTTTCTCGGATGCTCATCACCTTCTTTACACGTTCCACCTATGGAATAACATTGAAACTAAATGTAAGCCCATCATTCATCCAACAAAGAAAAGTGAAATAGAGAGAATAAAGAAACTACCAGTCGATCAACAAAAGGAAGCCAAAGACAAATTTAAGAAGGATGACAAGTTGGCGGAACTAAGATGGGCTAGTTTCCATGCGGATTGGGATTCCATGGCATATTATCTCACCATGGAAGATTATGAAGAACGATCTCGTATGTTATTGGCTAGTTTGAGAAGTTATCCAATTATGGTGAAATATTTGGTGGACAATTGGTTGGATCTGCACAAAAAGAAGTTCGTAGCCGCATTCACAAACCAATATAGATACTTCGGCAACCAAGCTACAAGTACAGTGGAATCGTCTCACAACCGGTTAAAGAAGAAGCTTCATAGTGGTGATGGTGGATTTGTTACGGTATTACAAGCCATGCACACCTATTTCCTCCGTGATCTCGATAAAGTTAAGGAGCATTTTGAAAAAAAACTGATCTAGTAAACACATTAAATGGAAAGACAATGCTTGGCTTCATGGAATTACTCATAAAGTGTCGCATCGTGCAATTGAATTGATCATGAAAGAAGTGAAACACTTTGAGTTGGGTAACTTTGATGTAAGAGAGTGTGTTTGTCCTAACATGACAAGTTTGGGCCTCCCATGTCGGCATGCTATAGCCAATTACAATGAAAAAGTTATTTCGATACAAGATGTTGATCCCTTTTGGCAACAATTATCATTCCATGAAATAATAGTTGATCAAGATTTTGGAGGAACATTTGCTGATACTAACATCGGGAAAGAGCTAGCCGCGAAATATGACATTAACATGGGGGCAAAGGCAAATATGGTTGAGTAACTTGAGTAACTTCGTATACCCACAAACTAGGAACGATATAAAGGAACCACCTAAGAGGAAGAGAAAGGGGAGGCCTTATACGAAACAAAAGAGGAGTGTAGTAAGGAAAACGACAAGGGAATTGTTGGAAGAATCAAAGAAAAGAGATCATTCCGGTTTTGAGTTGTTGCAAAAATCCTACGAAGCGGAGGATGAGATGGAGGAGGATGTTCAAGGTATAAAAAAATAAAAAAGAGGTCAAATGGAAAAGGGAGAACCAAGTCATCAAAATGTACAAGAAAAAGGAGAACCAAGTCATCAAAATGTATAAGAAAAAAATCTTGAGCCTCTCTCTCAAGAAAGTTCAATAAGCAAAGTTGATTTTGAATGAAAAGGTTTGTTCTTTCGTTCCAAACAACTAGCAAAAAGGGAAGTTGTTAAAGGAAAAGGTTTCAAAAAATGCGGAACAAAAGATGTGGGAGATAAAAGAAAAGGTTCCAAAGAATGCGAAACAAAAGATGGGGAAGTTAAAGGAAAAGGTTGCGAAGTTCCCTCCCAAGGAAGCACAAGAAAAAGACTTGGCGGTAGAGACGGTGTTAAACAATTATCAAGAAATATAGGAAAAAGTTCGATGGTTGGAATATTTTCGTTAAGTGAAAGGATGGAGACCGTTCGTATTCCAAACGCAACTTACAAACCACCCCCTAGAGATGAGGAGGATCGATATTCCTGGAATTTATATATCATCTATGAAAATTACCTTATTTTTTTCCCCGACTTTGTTCGTGACTATATTAAGGTCACGGATGAGGTAGATGGAGATGGGAATTGTGGTTACCACGTCTTTGTGGATCAACTTGGACCCTTTGAAGATGCGCAAGATTGGGGTTGTGAAGAAGTTGACTATGTAAGGCAAAAATATTTAGTGGAACTACGTGGGTACCGAGATTATTACATACCAATGATGAGATTTGAAAAAGACGAGTCCGAGGCGGTGTTAAACGAAAGGTTTGTAGCATGGGAAAAGCGGTTACACGGAAATAAATGTTTGACAAGTGAGTATTGGATGTCCATGCCAATAAACGGCCAACTACTCGTCAATGCATTCAATTGTGTTTTCCATTATATCTCAAATGCATTGAGTTTCACATTTGCACCAACAAGACTACCATTTGACGAAGAATCGGATAAAACAAGAAGAGTGATGATGGGTTACGTGCATGAAAACCATTTAGTCGGCCTCCAAATGAGTGAAGGATGCCCATTACCTCCATTATTCGATTATAACGAAATGTCCAAGTCTTGGTTTAATAGATTCGAGGAAAGTTTTGAATTTTGGAAGGCACTACAAATGTCGAGGAGTAATGTCTCATTTGCATTGATGAGCGATGATTAGGATGACTAAACGTTCGTGAAGGGTGGTGAAAATATTTTGAAAGACTCACTAAGAATAAAAGATTTTGTCTAGAAGTGATAATTGGGTCATATGTATTTTGGTAATTTTGAATGAAGTATTTTGTCTAGATTTGACAATATTATATGTATTTTGAATGACTTACTAGGAATATGAATGAAGTATTTTGTTGAATTGGTTTTCTATTTTTTCTTGATAATATTTTGGAACACAAGAATACTTACGGCTAGGTTCATGTCCCAAATAATCTAGCCGTAACTATAAATTTTGTAATATTTTGGGTAAGCTATGTTACGGTTGGGTTTTTTCCTATACGAACCCAGCCGTAATTGAAGTTGTGATCTCAATGTTGATCTTAAAAGCACATTGAACCACATGACATTACATAGAAATTACAACCCATAAACAACATGACATTACATAAAATTACAACCCATTAAACCACATGACATTACATAGAAATTACAATCCATTAAACAACATGACATTACATAGAAATTACAACCCATTAAACCGCATGACATTACATAGAAATTTCATTACAAAAGGACTAATAATCAGGTCTACGAGTGCGATAAAAGTCCTTCAGGATGTTGAAATGAGGTAAGTATAGGAAATTTGACCTTTTCCACCTTCTCTATTCCTGAATAGCACACTCTAAAACTTCCGAATTAGTTTCACCTCTAAGTCGTATTTGACCAATAATACGAACTAATTCCATAACTTCTTTAACTTGATCCCTTATATCTCCGTACTGACAATACAACTTAATTCCATCACAGTTATAAGGGTTACCGGTTTCAGAGCAAAATTTTTCATAAATGATTCTATAATAACTTGTACTCACAAAACCACCTTGACGTCGTTCTTCTCCTCTATTTGGATAGCATAGTACATAGTTGAGGCAAATACATAAATCTTCATCCAAAGTAAAACCATGTTCAACCATAATCTAGTATATTTCTTTCTATATTAGAATAAGAGTTTAGGTGGAGATGGTTGATGTTGAAGATGTAATGTCTAAATAAGAAAAAAAAAAATAGGATGGTTTGGCATGTGTTCAACTTATATATAAAAACAAGATGTGTAATGGCTGTATTTTCAAAACTCAGGTCGTACAAGTTCCCAACAGCTCTATTTTCAAACCAAATGGGGACAAAAAATCAACAAAACTCACCCTAAATTTGAGTTACGGCTAGGTTGGAGAAAACACGAACCCAACCGTAATCCTAGAAACCAAGAAAGACAGGTGATTGTTAGAGTTACGGCTAGGTTGGAGAGAAAACTTACCTGGCCGTAACTTTCGGAAATTGATGGTTTCAGTCTTACGGTTGGCACCAACCTGGCCGTAACTCTGCTAGAATCTCATAACCACTTGTTTGTCAGTCTTACGGTACAGTTTTTCCTACCCCAAACCTAGTTGTAATTCTTCCCGAGTACCAAACCATGGTTTTGTGTTTCACTTTAAAACTAGCAACATAAATCCAATTTTTATACTTATTCATTCATTCTAGCAAAAACTAAGCCAAATTTGTTCATTCACTCACATAAAGATACGTATGCATTAGACATTGGAAAAAAGAGTACACAGAAAGATTTATGGTTGGGTCAAGACTTCCAAAAACCCAACCGTAAACAGAATTGGTTTGTTATTTCTTTGTTACGGTTTTGTTTTTGAGCAAAGTAACCCAACCGTAAGTGAACATTCACATGCATTTTTCTTTCTTTGGTTTATTCTAACTTGAAAATTCATTTTATATAATAAAATAGAATCCAAACTTAAAACTTGTTCATAACAAACCATACAAACCAAAAGGAAAATTCATTTTAATATTGATAGTATTCTACACCAAAGGAAACTTGTTCATGACAAACCAAAGAAACAACCAAAAGAAACTGAATAGCCTTCTATACCAAAAGAAACTTGTTCATAACAAACCACACAAACAACCAAAGGAAACCAAATAGTCTTCT
Organism: Papaver armeniacum; assembly: GCA_023531295.1. Lineage (NCBI taxonomy): Eukaryota > Viridiplantae > Streptophyta > Magnoliopsida > Ranunculales > Papaveraceae > Papaver > Papaver armeniacum. The sequence goes on from JAJJWW010014285.1 coordinate 350,951, forward strand.
ACAATTATGATATTGATAGAGTTTTAGGAGAATGTCTACTCATTACTAGTACGACTACGACCTCTTTTTTTTTGCTTTTGTTACCACCTCGAGTACGAGGACCGTCACGACCACCATGACCACGGTAATTCCGACCCCCGACAACGAAAGCATGCACTTTCGCTGGATTCGAACTACTAGGTGATGGCTGACATTGACTAGTACCCACATCTCTACTCCTATTTGTTGCCCTCTCTAAGTTCTCATAATCCTTGTTTAGATCAGGCAAGTCTTTGATTTGTTGTTGCAAAACCTTTACTTGTGCATTTGTGAGGGCCTCACCTTGTTTGACGCATGAAGTCAATGTTTGTGCCAAGTGAAGGCATTTATTTTCTATTTTACATATCAAAATGAAACATATTAGTACAAACAAATATAGCGTCATGAAACATATTAGTAGAAATGTAAAATGGCGTCATGAAAATAACAACTTTACTTACCGTCTTGAGATATAGCACCTTCCAATCCATATCAAATACACTTTTCATCTCTTCTTCACACATCTTATTTTCTTGAGCATTTTGGATATATACCGCCGCTTCCGGATCATTATTGATCGCATGAGGATGACCAAAATGGTAATACCATTCCAAATAACCTTCTTCGGATTCCTTTGTGCCTAGAGCAGGAATGAGCTCCTTCTTATGGATTTGTTATTGTGCATTATCATATCATGCTCCAAACATCAATACTTCTGGCACTTGGTCAGAAGTTAAGCACGATATTGGCACCTTTCATGGAGGAAGCATTAGCACACGATTTGAACGATTCTGAGTGATTTTTTCTTGCACATAATCATATCAAGGGAGAACTCGATGTGGATTGGCCATTACGTACCCATGAGGATGAAACAAAGGCCCGTTGTAGAATTCCAAACTTGAAAAAACACGATGACCAATCTCTTCTCCAAACTTATCTTTCTTTAGATTATGTAAGGATCAAATATCACATCTTCAACAGTGAGAGCATCCATTTTCAACCTTTTAAAGCAGCTATCTTCTCTTTGTGCTTTACTTTGGTACTAGTGAATACAAACTTTTTTTCCCGTGTAGGACCAAGCTTCATCCTCCGACTAAGTTGTAGTCGTGGTCTCATGCTCGGAAAGTGGTCATATACCCAAGCCTAACAAATTATATATAAACATAATAAATATATACATAAAACATATATATATATATATATATATGTATATATATATATAACATTAAAAGAAAAGATAAATTACTCCAAAAGACCAACATTCCCAGCAACTTCAGTGGCTCCAACCCTCGAAGCTCTTCGAAAACTATCAAGTAAATAAGCGATGGTGGCGGTGACCCAAGCATACTTTTTGGTCTCCTGGAGATCTTTTAACCACTATAGATAGTGACCATTAACTCGATTCCCCGAGTTATCAGGAAAGAATATGGTACCAAGGAATATTACAATAAAGTGTTAAGGGTTGTATGACGATCTCTTTGTTTCATCTATCACCTCCTTACGTGACTACCAAATGTATGTGTTCCTCCAAACATATCTTTTAGATTCTTTCAACAAAAGATTTTTTGACAGTATACTGACCTTTCTCTTGGTTCAGTTGGTTTATCTCCAACACCCCACATAAACTGTTTCTCCGTCTCAGCTGGCTCCCAATCAAGTGTGTCTTTGACAAGGGCATAAAGATCTGTCCAACTCATGTTGTTGTCAAAACCTTCAGAAACAACTTTTCTATCAATGTTTAAGTCCAAGATTTGCTTCACATCATCTCATGCTATTGTCATCTCGCCGAATGGGAGATGAAAAATTACCTGCTTTCTAGCCAATATCGCTTTCCTAAAGAATCTTGCAATAATAATCAAACTCATGCCGATGGTATAGAATTCTCTTACCTAACCCCTCAGATAATACAAGATCACGAACCGCTTCACATTCTTCACCTAACGGCCAATGAGCAACTTTTTGATGTTTCATTTTCTTTACCGCATTTCATGATCCTACAAAGAATATATAAACAACAAATTTGTTAAATTTCTAAATTATACCAAATAATTAATATATCGTTGAACAAAATCATGCAAAATAAGAGAAAGTTTGAGATTATTCCCCAAGTTCACAAAGTCAGAAATTAACATGGTGAAAGGCTCAATAGATTTTGTAGGAATTAATCACTACTGACTACACTACTCATTACGTGTATGATCAGCCTATAAGCAAGAACCAGGTAAGAGGCTATCAATTAGAAACGCATGCTGGGTTTGCTTATGGTCTATCGGAGTACCAATCGGACCACGGGCAAACTCCTTTGGCTTTACGAATACCCTGGGTTATATATAAAATTCTGACTTATGAAAGAGCATTATGGAAACCCCGACATAATTCTCTCAGAGAATGGCATGGACGATCCTGGCAATGTTACTCTTCCTAAGGCATTACATAACACCAGAAGAATGAATTTGTACAAACACGTATTTGATTCAACTCAAGAAAGCAATTGACCAAGGAGCCAACGTTACTGACTACTTTGCATGGTCATTTCTGGTCAACTTCGAATGGAAATCAGGTTACACATCAAGGTTTGGTATCGTGTATGTCACAACAACTTGAAAAGATATATCCTAAGATGTCAGCTTATTGGTTCAAACACTACTTACAGTCGAAACAAGCATTAAGCACTCTTGGGTTTCTGATACGCCAAGTGTCTATTTTTGTGTGTACAGTGTATCAAGAGGTGGTCCCGCTTGTGATGCTGATTTCTTCGACACTTGTTGTAGATACCAAAAACAATAGGGAACATTATCTAAATACCCCTACTATGAGGCCCCTTGAAATATACCCTTATCAACTTTACAAATACCCCTGTCTTCAATACATTACTAAAATACCTCTTTATATAAATAATATACAAAACCACCACAACCACTATTCAAAAAAAAAAAAAAAAAAATTTTTAATGCCCACACCACTGTCCACCGCCAACCACCACCACCGACCACCCGCCCTACCACCACCACCGACGACCACCACCACCACCAACCACCACCACCGACCACCACCACAACTAACAACCACCACCGACCACCACCACCGACCACCACCACCGACCACCACCACCACCGACCACCACCACCACCACCACCACCACCGACCACCACCACACCACCACCGACCACCACCACCACTAAACCACCGCCGCCGCTAACGAACACCACTACTGCCCACTACCACCGCGCCGGCCAACAACCGACACCCACTGCTAACCATCGCCACGCTAACCACCATCGCGCGGCCAACCACCACCACCATGTGGAGTCAACTTGCTCAAGTTGTGTCAAGATTTGAGGCAACTAGCTTAAGTTGTTCGCCAAAGAAAGGCAACTAGCACAAAGTTGTCTTCAAAAAGTGAAATCAACTAGCCTAAGTTGTTCTATATATGGAGGCAACTAGCACAAGTTGTCTCCAAAAAATAAAAATTATACACAACAAGTGAACCTAGTGTGAATCGAACACACATCATCTCGACATAGCTTCGGGCCAGCTACCATTGCACCACAGCTCCGCCACCCCATCGTTGTTCAACCAACAATTCAAACAACCACCATACAACACCACACCATCCATCTCTCAGGCATCGCAACTCCAAACACCATTGAGCAACACCACACCATCCATAACATGAGCCAATAACCGCAAATACTTCCATGCCTACCACTAAACACCATCGCAATACACAAGCAAGAATAACTTCAATGCTCGGATTCATATTGAGTTCCTTCTCATCTTCTTAAGCATTCATCTACTCTCTCGACTTTTTAAAGCATGAGCACCAAAGAAGACAACCATCGTCAAGAACTCAACACAACCTCGTGTTACCACGCACCACAAAAATTGTCACAAATACTCTAAGATATATATATATATATATATATATATATATATATATATATATATATAAGATAATTCTTGATGAATAAATGGACCTAAAACATAACCCATTGCTCTCCGAACCGAATCAACTATCTCAAGTTGCCTCCAATAATAATCAACTAGCCAAGCTTGCCTCCAAAAGTGAAAGCAACTTGGTCAAGTTGTTCAGTTGAAGCAACTCAGCACAAGTTGTCTCCAAATATTAGAAGCAACTTGGTCAAGTTTTCTTGATAGGTGAAAGTAACTAGCCCAAGTTTTCTTGGTCAAGTAAACAACATCCACTACCATCACCACTACTGCTAACACAACATCCACTACCCGATGCTAACAAAAAGGCATACACATTACATACTTACAAGCATAGTTGTTCTAAAAGGAAGCAACTAGCATAAGTGGTCCCCAAAAGTGGAAACCTATCTATAACTACATAGCAAGAACATATCAAGCACCACAAATGTAATTAAACATACCTGCCAGACCTCACCTTCCTAAATTTCGATAAGAACCTCTTACTCGATGACTATAATTTAAAACACAAACCGAAGTCAATTCCAAAGAACTACCAAGAACTCCGCAAGCCATCTAATCATTTACAAATTCACTTCAATATCCGAACAAAATAATGCACGATGCAAATGCGAAAGAATACATTAAGGCTTATACATGAATTGGAAGAAACTTGATGAGGTTGTCCAGGGTTGCAATTACTTTACCTTCCCGACGCCACACACAAACTACAGCTTTTCATTGCACCTGAAATATCATTTCCTTGCATACATGTATCCTATCGCATTCAAGAGTTCATAACCATTATCGAGCCAACACAAAGAACCATTCTTTCTTCATTTCCTCCTTAGTTGTGCTCGAACTTCACCTTCCTTCTCGTACAAACACCAAATACCAACCAATATCACCAACAAACTCACATGCAATCCATATCCTCAAAGCCATCACGTTAATACAAACTTCACCAGCTCATCTTGAGTTTAAAACCTATCCTAAAAATACATTTATACTTCCGCTTCAATTCCACCAATTCAAGGCAAAGAAGAACCTTCTAAAATGCGCTTTAGTTTCTTGTTCACTATAATTGCAATTGCAATGGAACCGATTCTACCACACAACTTCAATCTCTCAATTGATGCTTCAATGTTCTTCCCGAGATTCATACAACTTCAAACTTCTATGTCCATCTCTAAACACCAAATTTCAGCAACACAAGCCCATTACGCTTCATCTATTCCGCGCTCATTCCAACACCTTAAACTCAATACACTCTTTGAGCAAGAAACAACCCTACAAAATCTCCTTATCATCTCCTGGAATCGCTCAACTCCTTGAACTCAGTAGTGTAATCAAAAAAACAGATTCAAGACAACGCATTAGCATCAACATCACTCCGAGATCTTCACTAACCACCGCCACCAGACTCCAATTACAAGACCACCAACAACCACCCATAAAACACAAAGCATCTCTTCATACCACCAGCAATCTCACATACAACCACTACATAAACCATTTCAAACACCAAACAAGCTTCAACCTGCAAACCCTAGATCGGCTTCTTCAATTTCATCTTCTCTCGCTTAACATTCACCAAAATACCATTGTTGAAACTTCCACCACCACCATTACACGACCAAAACATTAACCCACCATTGTTGTTGACCCTATCAATTCAATAATACCACTAATCAATCTTCAACTCAAATCCACACAAAATCAATCTCGATTAAATTATCAAATTAAACCAAAAATCAAATTAATCTGAATCGGGTTTGAAATCGTAGAGGAAGAATAACTAAATCATAATTAAGTTTCAATGGTTCAAACACTCAAATCATCGAATTCAAAAATTACTCAAACCGAAATCTCCATCTACGATTCTTCATAAACTTTCTTCTAATCATTAGCAGCAACTTCATCGATCTTCTCCTTCATTCTGCAAATTGATGGCAGCACCTTCATCTCCCCCGATTTCTTCGCCCATCTCCCTTCCGACCGCAACATCAACTCAAACACTAATATCAACAAAACCAGCCTTCCATTTTATCTCGATTCGCCAACAAGAATTTTCTGGCTTCACAATTTCACTTCTTCAATCTCTCGTTGGATCCGTTGGTGGTGCCGCCGGTTGTGGTGGAGGCTGGTCACGATGGTGGTGGGAGATGGAGCGATGGAGATGGTGGTGTGGGAGTGACGGAGGCGATGCGTAATTTTGTTCTGCCTTTGTTGTTAAGGAAATGAAATGGAAAGGTTAAAAGGAATTATGGAAATTCTATTTTTAATAAAAATTTCATTTATGCCATGGGGGTATTTGAAAAGACTCATAAGGGTGTTTGCATGACCCATGGATAGTAGGGGCATAAATAACATTCCCACAAAACAATACTTGACATGGCGCTCAATATAAGCCGTCGGTAAAGATAACATCCTAGGATAGTCTACATAGTATCTTACCTTGGTTAGTTTAATTAGTAAGCAAATGATATACTTGTAAATTCACTTCTACTCTCTAGTATTTAAACGAAAAAGCAAGAGAGAAAAAGGGTTAGATTTTATTTTCGGGAACATTATCTATGTATCCCTAGTTTGAGACCCCTTAAAAAATACCCTTTCCAACTTAAATTATACCCTAAGCTTAATACATTACTAAAATACCTCCTTTATATAGTATGTATACAAAACCACTAACCACTATTTAAAAACAAAAAGGAAAAAAAAAAAAAAAGACTACATCTACCGACCACCGCCAACCACCACCACCACTGTCCACCGCCGCCCACCACCACCACTGTCCACCGCCGCCAACCAACACCACCGCCAACCACCAAGCACCACCGCCACCGACCACCACCACCGCCAACCACCACCACCACCGCCGCCAACCACCACCACTTTTCACCAACACCGCCAACCACCACCACTGTCCACAACCACCGCCACCACCACCGCCGCCGCCAATAACCGCCACCGAAACCACCATCATCGCCAACCACCGCCATCGACTTCCACCACCACTACCATGTGGGAGTCAACTTGTCAAGTTGTGAACCATATAGGAGGCAACTAGCTCAAGTTGTCTCCAATAAATAATGTCCATATCGAGGCAACTAGTTCAAGTTGTCTTCCAAAAGTGGAGGTAACTCAGCTTAAGTTGTCTCCGATAAATAGTGTCTGAATAAGTTTGCAAAACAAAATGGAGCCAAACTAACTCAAGTTGTCTCTCAAATCGAGGCAAAGAATTAGCCCAAGTTGTCACTAAATATGGAGGCAACTAGCACAAGTTGTGTCTTCATATATGGATGCAACTATCACAAGTTTCCTCCAAAAAATAAAAATTGTACACAAATGAGTGAACCTAGTGTGAGTCGAACACACATCTTCATACATATAGTCAGTTGTGTTACCATTACACCACAAATTCGTCAATACAAAGTAACATATTAAAAACATAACAAAGACGCCACTTCATATCTCTTTTCAAGCACAACCAAAATTTGAGGAAGAGTTTTACCTGCATTTGTTGCATGAAAGACAAATCAAACATCCATACCCAAGCCACAACAGCGGCAACCACCCAAACCTCCACTGCAAATTTGAGGATCAGTTTTACCTGCATTTGTTGCATGACAGACAAACCAAACATCCATAACCACCACGACAAAGAAGAACTACCACCACCACAAAGAACAACCACCGCGGTCTTGCCGCACCAAGATTAATACCATAAGCAACTACTTTTTCAAAACTGGATACACAACTCAAAACAAGATTGACTCCAGTTATTGTTTTAACATGGATAAATCACTCGTACAAATCTTTCTACTCATTCTGTATATCTTTCATACTCCTCCTATATCAGGAATGATCTTTGCAAACATGATATAAGCAAATCTTCAAACATCATAAAGATTAGATTTTAGCAACATACCTCCCAAGTTGCTAAATTTCGTCATGCATAAACTAATAATCAATCAAGAAACCGATAAATTTAATAAGAATTAAGTGGAATACCAGAGGTTCATACCTTTATTCTGATCATTTAAAGGCTTCACTACCTGCAATTCATACTTTCCAACACACTCCTGCAATCTTAGACCTGCAATACCATCCATCCCTTCACCATCTTCACATGTATCTGACGCCAGAGGGATATTGTGGTCACTAATACTCAGTTTTGTATTGATGAGGACGTGGTTTATCTCTCGGACGTCTTTCAGTAGGACATGATTCACCTGCAATCAAGTACCCACCGACAATTGTGACTATTTTGCCATAAATGGTGCAGATAACACAATTTTTGAGTAACATACCTCAAGTCTAAATGAGCTTTCAATTGAATAGCACTCACTTTGTCTCGTTCTCAATTTCAGCCGAAACCCAACTTGAACAGCTCAATGTATCACACACTCTCTACCTTATTGAAATCATGCTTCTCCCAGAAAATATCCAAGCACCGCAATTCCTTAATATAAGATATCAGCAAGTAAGTTCAGTGATACAGGGGCATACAAACAAAACCTGGATTCTCAGATGTAGCTGTGCTAAGAAATTAGTACCTGAATCGTTGAATTCCTGCTGCAGTACTTGCCCTGCATAATCGCTGAATTCATTCCATCTCCATGTCAAATCAAATCCAACAGCCTTTTCCTGATTATTTCATTCTAACCACTTCAATCCCCTACTGGACATGACCAGCTAGTTCATGGCAGTTCAACTCCCATCACCTGCAAATCCTAATATTCATCTATTTCACATCCCCTGTAGCTCCATCTCCAACAACAATTCAACTAACAAACATTAGCTCATAACCAGACTCCTCTTATATTCCATGTCCTAACCCTTGGAAGCAGCATCTCACTCTTCCCTGCAATTTTATATCACTTACATTCAACAAAAACCCATTTTATCTCATTAATATACCATCACCTGCAATTCAGATTACATCACATGACAATCACCAACCAACATAATCCATCTGGGAACTAACATCCATTGCATTCTTAGCTCAAGAACTTCAATCGAACCCATAACAAACATCATCAGTAAGTCACAAAAAACATCATCAACTTCAGCTTCAGTCGTAGCTGCACCACCCAGTAATTTCTGCCTCAGAACCCATTTCATTTTGTTGTTCAACTGCACTACCAATTCACCTAACATCAACCCATTTCATTTCTGTCCCGTAACCCTAGTTTAATATATTACCGCGTAACATTCAAACCCAATCGACCAATCCTTGTTCTTCACCTGAGATGTTCATTCAAACAAACTTCAACCCAAATACAATAGATTCAGTTCTTCAATTTCATCTTCTATGTTTCGTACACTAAATCTGAATCTTCAAATCAAAATCAACACGAATCTAAATCTCATTCAATTATCAAATCGAAACTAAAAATCAAATTGATCTCGAATGCAGTTTTGAAACCGTAAGAGGAAGAATAACTAAATGATAACTATGTTTCAATGGTTCAAACACGCAAAATCGAATTCAAAAATTACAACAAATCTCGGAACTTTAAATCTCTCGAATCGAAAACCTTATTTTTATGAGATCTACGATTATAGAGAAATTCGAAAAAGAGATGGTTTTGGAATTTTTTGGGTGGAAGTAGAGATGGTGATGTAGTGGAGGTGGTGTTGCTCGGCGGTGGCGACGCGTGAAGATGGTGGTGGTGGATTTTGTCTTACAGCGGTGGTGACTTCATAAAGATGGTGGTGGTGGTTGTCGGGAGGAGGAGACGGATAATATAAATGAAAAGATCGGTGAGAAATATTAGTTCTACTCATTACATGGGTGAGGAAGATTTGGTACTTTAAGTTTAAAGAATTTCCTTTTAAAAAGGAGGGGTATTTATACAATGGATAAGGGTATTTGTGCATGACCCATGGATACTAGAATAAATAACATTCCTACTTTATTTTCTCTAACTTCATCTTCTTCCCCTAAAACTATATCTAGAGCTCCAAAAAAACTCATTAATTGAGTCACATGTAAAAACAAAATATCATAATGAAAATCATGGAGGTAGATCTTCATGGATCGAACCATGTAAAGATTGTGTGTCTCTTTATTTTTCTAGTACTTCAAATTATCATTTTAGAGTTCAAAGAAGCTAAATCTAAAAAATTGTTGTATGGTATGTAAAGGTGAAGTAAGCAAGATAACGCAAGTTTGGGTATAGCTATGGATTTTCCGTAGTTACACTTGTAATGTGGCTTTTCTGATCTTGCTTGTAACTTGCAAGTGCGCAATCTCCATGATGAAAATAAAGCATAAGATTTTCTTTTATACAGGGAGGACGGGGAGAATCAACAGTGTCCATGGGGCGGATGCCCCAACGGAGATTTTTACTTTTTACAAACTGTCCATGTACATTGTATATATATACCAGGAACTTTATTAAGGCAGGGAACTGTAAAGGGTTAGGTTGAGCTAACCCCCAATTTATGAGACCCATCCGTTTTTGCATTCACTAAAGAGAAATGAAATGACAAGACATTTTAACATAAATTCACGCACTGGTACTAATAAATATCTCTTTTCAACTTTCGTCAGTTGGCCATCGAGGCATTTGGTATCTGTAGTTGAGGTTATGGACTATCTGCCTCTGCTCAAGGACAGGTTTGGTGTAGTGAGTCTGCGCAGTTGGTCCATATTCAAGACTGGCTAGCATCTAAAAAAAAATATTTGTTGGCAAATTTTGCAAGTAATTCGTTATTGTTATGAATATTGGCCTCATTGCCTGCTATTATCAAACAACATGGAGGAAATAATCTTCTAAACGTGGATCAAATCATTTCTTCCAAAAGTGTGACTGATTTGAAAATTCTTCCAAAAGTGTGACCGATTTTACCTAATACCCAAAGTACCTTTATAGCCCGATGTCTACACATCGATAGCTTGATGTCCATATTCATAGCCGATGTCCACACATTATAATGATGTCCACATATTTATAGCTTTGATGTCCACATATTTTATGAATAGTGTCCGATATCTACACATCGAAACATGGATGTCTACATTTATCCAATATATGATTATGCCTAGATTCTGGATGTCTACATATAATATCTACACATCAGACACTATTCATGGTGGGGTATCAGTGCCCGATGTGTGCACATCCTGACCCAATGTACACATCCTTACTCAATGTGTACAAATTCTTACCCGATATGTACATATCCGAGGACAAAATCCGGTATTTAAAGTAAAAACTAGGCATACATGCCCGTTGACCGATCATGATCATACTATTAGAAGAAATTTCAAATTGGTAATAGTTTCGAAGAAACCCACTTTTCAGTCACACTTTTAGGTAAAATCCCAACAACATGACATTGCAACTGCAGCTATGATGCATATGGGTCCTACATGGCAAACTACAAATATGCCAAAACAGAAGTAATTAAAATCAACACTTAAAGTCTGAATTCCATGGTCTCATAATGACTCAATTAGGACACTAATTAAAAACATAAAAACACACAAATCAATAGCCAACAGTTTCATCTCTTAGTTAACAGTTCCCAATAACAGTAACTGTGAACTTCATCTCATCTTTCATTCTCTTGTTCAAATAGACAAATGTCTCCTTTTTAACCCTTTTTCAAACTGGAAATCGTACCAGCCAAATCCAAAATTGACTCCATGAATCTTTGCGACGGAAGAGTTTGATTTGGCCATTCTTTTCCTTCTTTATCCTTAAGAATTATGGTTTCTACATCGTCATGAATGTTTGATTTTGAAAAACTTAGGAATCGTCTGAAAGGCAGAGAGAGCAAATTATTAAAATACAAGTTATAACATGAAAAAAACTACATAGAGTAGTAAGTAATAATCTAGGAACTCACCAAGAAAGATCTGCCAATGTTGCAACTCTTCAATGTAGTTATGAAATGTGGACACTTGGAAATGTTGGTTGCATCTTTCCTTAGTTTCCTCAAGTTTATCATCACATTCTTCGCTATCTTCTTCTTCGACTTCAAAAGACATTAACAAACATGAATAGCAAGTTAAGTATTGCATCTCTTAGCACACACTTAAAAGAAGTCTATAAAATCGGTATTTTTAGAGTCTTGCCTTTAACTTTGCATTTGCGTTTGCCTTTGCTTATACCTTTAGCTCTATCCATACCCTCCTTACCGGTTTCACAATGATGGATTTCAGTTTTAACTTCACCCTCAGACATCAATGGTACTGTTGAATACTCAACTTCACAGAAACTCAAGTCGAAAACCCAAACTTGAAAAATCAAATCATGACCTTCATATTCAAACACAAGAATATTGCCCATACTTAGTTCATGAGCCTTAAAAATCCTCCCAACCATCTGTAAACTTGAAGTCATTTACTTCACTTTCCATGATTTCTTCAGTGGAGTACTTTTTAAAGTTGCTATCCCTTCACTATGTTCTCTATCAACTAGTAATCTGTTTGAAATGCTTTTGGTATTAGCTACAACCAAAAACAAACAAAACAAAAGTATCAGAACATTAAAACATATGGATGGATTATGCAAATGAAAGATAAATAAATAAATGTGGATGAAGAGACTCACAGCATGTGCTGATGAAGAACCACTAAGGATGGGTCGGAAGAAGTGTGGTTTAGGAGCTTGAGCAGACCATTCTCTCCATATCCAACGTTCAAACTTCAGATGTAAACTGATTTTCTCTAGAGAAACGGCAGGGTTGGCAGAGAAAGAGAGGTTTATCATCACATGGTGGTGAGATCACTTACTACTACAGAAGAGAATAGATAGACAGTTGTATCAAATAAATTGAGAGGAAAGTACAAAGATTTGCAGTATATTAATGGGAAGAAAGCTACAAATTTATTATGGCTCCAGGGACAAGGAATCCTATCTAGCTGAAAAGTGTACAAACCACATGCATGAATGCCCTGGAATCAGATTTTATTTCCTTTTGTCTTATTCAATACTAAGAGGTGCAGTTCTGAAACAAAAACCAAAGGAAGAGTAGGAACAGATATCATTTTAAGCTATCCTTTTTTATTTTGGATTCATTGCATGCCTTTACTCCCATTCCAACTTTGCTTGTACAGATCAAATCAGCAAATGATTTTTTTTAATTATTGTGACTTCATACACCACAGCACCCTTTCAAATTGGTACCCAAATTGCAAGAACCAGTACTCAGTTTTCATACTTGGACCAAATGCATCAACAACCAGATCAAAGGAGACATGCATATTCCTATGAAGAGGCAGTGGACTATATATGGCCAAGAGCAAGAAGATATCCAAATCTCCAAGATTAATTGCATATTAATGGAAGAATCCTATCCAGTTGTATTAATTGCGATTTAAGTGCAAATTTTTGAACTGAAAAGTGTACAGACAAGCACATGAATGAATGCCTCAAATCAGATTTTATTTCCTTTTGTCTTATTCAATACTAAGGTGCAGCTCTGAAAAAGAAAAACCTAAAGGAAGAGCAGGAACAGGTATCATTCTAAGCTATCTTTTTTATTTTTGGATTCATTGCCTTTACTCCCATTCCACCTTTGCCCTTTTTTAAAATACTTTTTTATTCATTCAAAAAAATTAAAATACATCAGCAAATGATTTTCAAGATTGTGCCTGTCCCTGAAGAAAAACAGAATTTGCCGTGACATATTGAGTGGTCAGATAATGGATATAACCCAACAGTGGGCAAATGGTTTAGGCTGAGAAACTTTATTAAGGGAGGAGGGGAATGCAAAGGGTTAGGTTGAACTAACCCCATTAATAAGACTCGGGCTGTTTTTGCATTCACTAAAGATAAATGAAATGATAAGACATTTCCAATATAAATTCATGCATTTGTACATATAAATGTCTCTTTTCAACTTCTCATCAGTTGGCTATTGAGGCATGTTGGTAGCTGTAATTCTGGTTATGGACTAGCTGCCACTGCTCAAGGCATGTTTAGTGGAGTTAGTCTGCTAAGGTTTGTTATGCAATATTGCCTGCTATCATCTAGAAAAAAAAAAAAAAAAGATTATTGGCAATTTTGCAAGTGAATTGTTATGCAATGATGCTGCTATTATCAAACCACAAATGACACTGCAACTTCAGGTATGATGCATATTGGCTGTACATGTAGAACAGACATACCAAAACAAGGTAATTAAAATTTAGCACTTAAGAGTCGGAAATCCTTAATCTTATAAACAGAAACAAACAAGGAAAAAAAAAGACAAATGGTTGCTAGTCTCATCTGCTAATTAGATCTCTCTAATAATACTAACAGTGAACGCCAACTTATGTTCATTCTCTTGTTCAAATAGACAAATGTCTCCTTTCTTTAACCTCTTTTGTGATTGGAAATCGTTCCAACCAAATCCAAAAATGGACTCCATAGCCATCTCTGCGACGAGTTAGTTTAATAGGCCATTCTTTTCGTTCTTCATCTATAAGAAAAACAGTTTCTACATCATCAGGAATGTTTGATCGCGTAAACTTCGCTGGAATCGTCTGAAAGACAAAATCGAACAAATTATAAGAATACAACTTTATACAAGTAACATGAAAAAATACATACAGTAGGATCTAGCAACTCACCAAGAAAGATCTTCCAATGTTATAACTCTTCAAATGTAGCTAAAAATGTGGATACTTGGAAATGCGTTTTGCATCGTCGTCACTAACTCTTCAACTTCATCATAATCATCAACATGACTCTTCACTATCTACTTCAACTTCACATGACATTTAAAAAAACTAAAAACATGATTAGCATGCAAGTTAAGTATTTCATCTTTAAACACAAAGAAAGAAGAAGATGTTTAGATTACTCCTTCTGGTCAGAAGATGTTTGTTCTTTTCCTGCCTTGGCCTTGGCTTTTGCCTTCTTTGCTTATTCCTGCCTTCGCTTTCGCCTTTGCTTTTATTAGTACCTACACTTTCAGCTCTATCCATTTCATTTTCATCTTCACCTTCAGACATCATCAATGGTTCTGTTGAATACTCCACTCACAGTAACTCAAGTCGAAAACCCAAACTCGAAAAATCAAATCATGACCTTGATATTGAAACGCAAGAAAATATCCAGTACTTAGTTCATGAGCCTTGTAAAATTCTGCCCAACCATCTGTAAACTTGAAGTTATTCAGCTTTCACTTTCCATGATTTCAGTGGACTCTTCAAAGTTGCTACCCCTTCACTATCTTTCTATCAACTAAGTAGTCTCTTTGAAATGCTTTTGGTATTTCCTAAAACCATAAAAAGAAAAAAAAAACAGAAATAGAACATTAATTAGAACCCATAAAATTATGGAAAGAAAGATAACAAAGTAAATCTTGTTTGATAAAGATACTCACAAGCTGGGATCTGTTGATGAAGAATCAGCATGGATGGGTTGAAAAAATGTGGTTTAGAGCTTGAGCAGGCCAGATTCCCCATTCTCTCCATCTCCAACATTCAAGATTTAGTTGTTAAATGATGCTCTTAAGAGAAGCAGAACAAGGAAATAAACTCATGAAAGGAGAGTACATGAATTTAAGTGTACAAAACAAACCAGCACATGAATGCCTCAGGCTGATTTTATTTCCCTTTGTCTTATTCAAACATATAAGGTGCAGTTTTGAATAGATGAAACAAGATTAGGGTCAGATATCATTTAAGGTTTCTATTTATTTTTGGATTTATTACCTTTTCTCCCATTCTACCTGTACAGATCAAATTGGCCAAACATTTTTTATTAGTGACTTCATTTTTCTTGGGATGTTTTGTTCCGTTTTGACATGATCTAAGGGCATGGTGGTGGTGCATTATCTTTCTCACAATAACTACTCGAAGGAACCAAACACAGATGTATTGAGAATTATGTGAATCGTTACAAGAGAAGGA
>JAJJWW010014286.1:0-18660 GCA_023531295.1 Papaver armeniacum
TTTAGCTCGTCCGCTTGTGAAGATCTTTGCCGATGACTCTCCACTACTTTCCTGTGAAGATATTTGTTGTTTTAAAGGTTTAAAAATTTAGCCTTGAGCAGGATTTCGTTTCTTTTCCTCATACTGAAGTATAACCAAGAACTACCAACAGCTAAAAATAAGAACCCTACACCGACACCTGCATCAACACATGTTCGGCTTTAATTTTTAGTGATATTACAAATGAAATTGTAAGTATCTGAGGTAGATTTTACCGAGAGATATCTTAATCACTGGAAATTCTTGATTGTTGTGAAAGCAACCACTTCCCCCTCTCCTCCCATCTCCATGACTCCCTCTAGGACAAGAACATTTGTAACTCCCCATGGTATTTGTGCAAATTCCTACACAAGGACTGTTGTATTGATCCTCGCACTCATTTATGTCTGTTTCAGAAGTATTAGAACATTTTCAATTCCGCTGTTACATTGGAAGAAAATGGATTGCATTTATATTATCACCAGTCAGAGCTTGTGTTCAGTGCCATTCTTACGAGAAACTAGTCTTATAAGTACAAACAGTTAAAATTACTCAGTGCATCGGCATTTGTTTGTGAAACACTTGTCACTAAAAGGTAAAACTATAATAAGTGCATTTCGGTGACTACATATTGAAATGTCCAATTGAAAACATTTCAGCAAGTATGGGAGATAATATCAAAGCACACTATGATTTTCTTTGTTTTTCTGTATCTTCTTCATGCAACTAATTATTCTTAGCTTTGCCAATAATTGTGTAGACATTGATGCAGGAATTTTTTAAAGTCACATACCTTGGCATCCAGGACTGAGATAAGGGTTCCCCAGGTATCCATCATTGCAACTGCGGCGATATCCGGGGTTGTTGTTGGAATTTGTGCAGTAAGTATTCGCTTGGCATGCAAAATTGGTATGCAAAATCAGCTAAATGCACATTCATTGGTTACAGCCCAATGCACAAGGGATATAAGTGTTATGACAACAATACCAAAAATATCTTCATTTCAAGGCATGTTGTCTTTGAGGAGTCATCATTCCCTTTTTGTAATTGCATCTCAACACCATCTGAGTCTGACAACACTACCATCACTTTACCCATATCCCTTTCACCAGACTCATTACCCACACCTGATACACCTACTGATACCTCTTCATTTGATAATTCTGGCTCACTTGACAGCACCTCTCCACCTCAATCACCTCCAGGATGAGTCATCATCATAACCAACCCTCAACCGATATCATTGTGCATCCTCATCCCATGAACACAAGGTCCAAGATGGGTATCTCTAAACCAAAGTTACTGCCTGACTTTGTTACTCATCATTCAAAAGAGCTCATCCCCTTCATTCAGCCTTCATTGGTGAGCTTCAACAAATTAAAGAACCTAAGTCATTCAAAACTGCCTTTCAAAGCCCTGTCTGGAGGCCTTCAATGGATAAAGAGTATAATGCTCTTCAACAAAACAATACTTGGACTTTGGTGGAGTACAATCCTTCCATGAATGTTTTAGGGTGCAAATGGGTATATAAAGTGAAGCTCAACTCAGATGGAACTGTGGAAAGATGCAAATCCAGATTGGTTGCTAAGGGATTTCATCAAGTTGATGGAGTAGATTTCAATGAGACCTTCAGTCCAGTGGTAAAAGCAAGCACCATCAGAGTTCTTCTCACTCTTGCTGTCTCTAATGGTTGGCACATGAAACAACTTGATGTCTCCAATGCATTCCTGCATGGAGATTTGAATGAGACAGTTTACATGCATCAACCCCTTGGATATGTTGATCCTACTAAACCCAAACATGTTTGCAAGCTCAATAAGTCCATTTATGGTCTCAAACAAGCTCCCAGAGCTTGGTTTGAGAAATTTAGTAGCTTTCTCATAAATGTTGGGTTCATCATGAGTGATTCTGATCACTCTTTATTTCTGTATTTCTCTGGTGTGGAAGTTCTTCTCCTTCTACTTTATGTGGATGATATTATCCTCATTGGAAGCTCTACTGAACTGCTGTCAAGATTTGTTTCTACACTCAACACTTCATTTTCTATGAAGGACCTTGGAGAATTGCACTACTTCTTAGGGATGGAGGTTACTAAGTCCAACTGCAGCAACAATCTACTTCTCACACAAAGAAAATACACTCTTGAACTGCTTGAAAAGACTGCCATGCTCGACTGCAAGCCTTCCATCACACCTGTTTCAAGTGGCACAAGAGTATCTCTTCATGATGTTCCTTCATGCACCTACCTACGAACATATGCTTCTAGTCAAGCGGATCTTGAGATATCTCAAATCTTCACTAGGATCTGGTATTACCATAAGCTCAGGTGACATTACCACTATCTCTGGTTACTCAGACTCGGATTGGGCTGGTTGTCCTGATTCGCGAAGATCAACATCTGGCTACTGTGTCTTTGTCGGCTCTACTCTTGTTTCTTGGCAGTCTAAGAAACAACCAACAGTCTCTCAATCCTCCACAGAAGCAGAATACAAAGCACTCGCCTGCCTGGCATCTGAAGTTATGTGGATTGCAACGTTGCTTGAGGAGCTACATGTCCCAGTCTCTACACCATACCGTTTGTTCAGTGATAACATTGAAGCTCGAGCCTTGGCCATGAATCCAGTCTTTCACGCTCGCACCAAACATATTGAACTGACTTACCACTACATCAGAGACCTTGTTCAATCCGGCATTGTGGATGTTGAATATATCTCTACAGCTCTCCAGATTGTAGACGTTTTCACTAAGGGCTTACCTCTTCCAATCCTTGATGGTCTTAGGGACAAACTGATGCATTTACGAACTCTCTGCCTCAGTTTGAGGGGGAGTATTAGACAGTAAAACTAGTCTTTTACAGTTCTTATTATTACCTTTAGGTTTGTCTCTTTCTTTAAGGAATATCCTAGGTTTATACCTTTAGGGTTTCTCTATGTATGGTCCTTATCATTGAACTATATCTATCAATGATGTAACCTCCCTTTGAGGTATCTCTGAATACAAGAACCTTTTATCTTATCTGTTCTTACATCATTAAATATCTCTGAACTATTGATACCTCTATCATTTATTATTTCTGTTACATCATTGATGCATCAACATCAACATCGATATTAACTTCATAAATCTCACATGGTATCAGAAGGAAATTAAAACAACTCTCATGGGATCTGTGTTTCACGTTTCCGCCGTCACTATCATTATCTCATCACAGATTTCATGATGTCTACAACACCTGATCCTAACTCTTCTGAGACTCATTCGCATGAAACTGATAACAATGAACAAACCCCACCATCTTCTCATGAAACTGATAACAGTGAACAAACCCCACCCTCAACCTTTGACTTCAACATCTCTACTCTACCCTTTACTACCATTACCACCTTCGCTACAAATAAACTAGATGATTCAAACTACCTTACCTGGAAGAATCAGATGGAATCAATCTTAATATGCACAGATCTATTTGGTTTCATTGATGGCAGCATAGCACCACCGCCTCCTTCTATAATGGTTGGGTCTACAGAAGTTCTGAATCCTGAGTACTTGAAGTGGAGAAAATGGGACAGATTTGTCATGAGTTGTTTAAACGCTACCTTCACTCCTTCAGTTTCTTCTACTATTATTGGTCTCTCTACATCCATGCAGGTATGGTTTTCCCTAGCAAAAACCTTTTCAGATCAATATGTTGCTAAGAAAACTATGCTTAGAAGTCAGTTACATTCTATAAAAAGGGGCTCTTCATCTATGTCTGAATATCTACTTCGTATTAAAGAGATTGCTGATTCACTGGCTGCCATTAATGAACATGTACCTGAGTCGGATCTAGTGATGTATACCCTGAATGGTGTTGGTAGGGAGTATGACAACTTTGTCATCTCTTCACAAAACAGAGATGTTCCATTTAACTTTGATGAGCTCAGATCTAGACTCATCAACCATGAACAGTGGCTATAAACTCAAGATTCTGAGATTACCAAAAGCCTTGACTCAGCTATGAACTCAGCTTTCTTTACCAAAAATACTTTTCAACCCTCTACCTCTAAAGATACATCTCAAAAACCCCATAAAGATACCTCTTTTAACCCTTCTTTCGAGACCACCCAAAGATACTTCTCAACCCTTCAAAATGACTGACTTCAAAGAATATTATCCGCGGATCCGTAAAAAGAGGCGGTCATACAGCTAACAAATGCTTCTACAGATACACCACTTCTAAATCCAACAACAGTCCCAACACAAACAATCCTCCTCAGGCAAATATGTGCCTTCAAGTTCATACACCCTCCATTTCTGAAGATACTACTTATCCTGCAGCTATTGATTGGCTGCCTGACTCAGGTGCAACGGCGCACATGAAAAATGATCTCACTGTTCTAAACAACCCATTACCTTATACTTGGATCGCATAAAGGTGTCTTAGTTGGAAATGGTCGACATCTACCCATCACAATGATTGGTACCTCTCGCTTTGCATACCGATACCGCAACATTTCTCCTACCAAATGTGTTGTATGTACTCACTTTACATAGAAACTTGATTTCTGTGGGAAAGTTTACCGATGAGAACTCATGCTCTTTTCAGTTTCTACCTTGGGGTTTTCGCATTCATGATCTGGCTACTCAAAAACTTCTAGCTGAAGGGAAGATAAATAGAAGCTTGTATCCAATTACTACTCAAGTGGTCTCTACAACTCAGACCAATATATCTCTTCAAGCCCCCGCTTCTATCTGGCACAAAAGAATGGGCCACCCATCTCAACAGATCATTCACAAGCTGTGTCATTCATCTCAGATTCAAGTCACCAATGATGATGCTACCACCTTATGTCATCCTTGTCAAATGGCTAAGAGCAAAAGATTACCATTTCCTCCTTCTACAAGAGTTACTACTTCTCCATTGGAACTTATCCATTGTGATATTTGGGGACCTGCACCTACCTTGTCCAATCTTGGATATAGGTACTATATATTGTTCATTGATGACTTCAGTAAATTTCATTGGATTTATCCAATGACAACCAGGGATGAGAGTATTGTCCGTTTTAAACACTTCAAGCAGCTGAATGAAAACCTTCTCTCACTGAAGATTAAGACCTTTCAAGCTGATGGAGATTTTGAGTTGGTTAAAGGTCCACTAAGGAAGTTCTTGGATGAATCAGGAATTACAGTATGCGCTTCCTGTCCACACACACCACAACAGAATGGGGTAGCAGAAAGGAAGCATAGGCACATCACAGAAATGGGGAATGCCATGGCATTTCAAGCTTGCACTCCAAGATCATTCTGTTATGAATCTTACTTGACTGCCACCTTTGTCATCAACAGAAAACCCTCCAAGTTGCTTGGTTATAAAACCCCTTATGAAGTGCTATTTCATAAGAAACCTGACCTTTCAATTCTCAAGGTCTTTGGTTGTACCGGCTATCCTTTCTTAGGTCCTTATAGGAAGGATAAACTGAGCCCAAAATCAGCTAAATGCACATTCATTGGTTACAGCCCAATGCACAAGGGATATAAGTGTTATGACAACAATACCAAAAAGATCTTCATTTCAAGGCATGTTGTCTTTGAGGAGTCATCATTCCCTTTTTGTAATTGCATCTCAACACCATCTGAGCCTGACAACACTACCATCACTTTACCCATATCCCTTTCACCAGACTCATTACCCACACCTGATACACCTACTGATACCTCTTCATTTGATAATTCTGGCTCACTTGACAGCACCTCTCCACCTCAATCACATCCAGATGAGTCATCATCATCACCAGAACCCTCAACTGATATCATTGTGCATCCTCATCCCATGAACACAAGGTCCAAGATGGGTATCTCTAAACCAAAGTTACTGCCTGACTTTGTTACTCATCATTCAGTAGCTCATCCCCTTCATTCAGCCTTCATTGGTGAGCTTCAACAAATTAAAGAACCTAAGTCATTCAAAACTGCCTTTCAAAGCCCTGTCTGGAGGCCTTCAATGGATAAAGAGTATAATGCTCTTCAACAAAACAATACTTGGACTTTGGTGGAGTACAATCCTTCCATGAATGTTTTAGGGTGCAAATGGGTATATAAAGTGAAGCTCAACTCAGATGGAACTGTGGAAAGATGCAAATCCAGATTGGTTGCTAAGGGATTTCATCAAGTTGATGGAGTAGATTTCAATGAGACCTTCAGTCCAGTGGTAAAAGCAAGCACCATCAGAGTTCTTCTCACTCTTGCTGTCTCTAATGGTTGGCACATGAAACAACTTGATGTCTCCAATGCATTCCTGCATGGAGATTTGAATGAGACAGTTTACATGCATCAACCCCCTGGATATGTTTATCCTACTAAACCCAAACATGTTTGCAAGCTCAATAAGTCCATTTATGGTCTCAAACAAGCTCCCAGAGCTTGGTTTGAGAAATTTAGTAGCTTTCTCATAAATGATGGGTTCATCATGAGTGATTCTGATCACTCTTTATTTCTGTATTTCTCTGGTGTGGAAGTTCTTCTCCTTCTACTTTATGTGGATGATATTATCCTCATTGGAAGCTCTACTGAACTGCTGTCAAGATTTGTTTCTACACTCAACACTTCATTTTCTATGAAGGACCTTGGAGAATTGCACTACTTCTTAGGGATGGAGGTTACTAAGTCTAACTGCAGCAACAATCTACTTCTCACACAAAGAAAATACACTCTTGAACTGCTTGAAAAGACTGCCATGCTCGACTGCAAGCCTTCCCCCACACCTGTTTCAAGTGGCACAAGAGTATCTCTTCATGTTGTTCCTTCATGCACCTACCTCTGAACATATGCTTCTAGTCAAGCGGATCTTGAGATATCTCAAATCTTCACTAGGATCTGGTATTACCATAAGCTCAGGTGACATTACCACTATCTCTGGTTACTCAGACTCGGATTGGGCTGGTTGTCCTGATTCGCGAAGATCAACATCTGGCTACTGTGTCTTTGTCGGCTCTACTCTTGTTTCTTGGCAGTCTAAGAAACAACCAACAGTTTCTCAATCCTCCACAGAAGCAGAATACAAAGCACTCGCCTACCTGGCATCTGAAGTTATGTGGATTGCAACGTTGCTTGAGGAGCTACATGTCTCAGCCTCTACACCATACCGTTTGTTCAGTGATAACATTGGAGCTCGAGCCTTGGCCATGAATCCAGTCTTTCACGCTCGCACCAAACATATTGAACTGACTTACCACTACATCAGAGACCTTGTTCAAGCCGGCACTGTGGATGTTGAATATATCTCTACAGCTCTCCAGATTGCATACGTTTTCACTAAGGGCTTACCTCTTTCAATCCTTGATGGTCTTAGGGACAAACTGATGCATTTATGTAACTCTCCTGCCTCAGTTTGAGGGGGAGTATTAGACAGTAAAACTAGTCTTTTACAGTTCTTATTATTACCGTTAGGTTTGTCTCTTTCTTTAAGGAATATCCTAGGTTTATCCCTTTAGGGTTTCTCTATGTCTGGTCCTTATCATTGAACTATAACTATCAATGATGTAACCTCTCTTTGAGGTATCTCTGAATACAAGAACCTTTTATCTTATCTGTTCTTACATCATTAAATATCTCTGAACTATTGATACCTCTATCATTTATTATTTCTGTTACATCATTGATGCATCAACATCAACACTGATATTAACTTCATAAATCTCACATTTGTGCTTCTTCACAATTCTCATATCCTATGGCCCAATCTAGCACTATAGGTACATCTTTTCCTTTGCTTGTGAACATATTCCCATCCAAAATATCCGATGCATTGAATGTGTACCGATCTTGCTCACCAATAAAAGCATAACTACAAGGATTAAAAGATGAGATATCAGAAATGTTCTCTGGCTGTCTTGCCAAGAGTGAAACTCGAAACCTCTTTAGCCCATTTGGGATTGTACTATGGCAACACCCGTTGCCAAAGCAAGACCCAGATATCACACTTTCCTTACTCTGACAAGATGATGAACACACGCTTGAGTAGTTATTTAAGTCGCGAATTTGCCCATCGTAAAAGGTTTGGGAGGAAAAATGCGAAGTCTTGCACCCAATTCCAAAGAACATGTTTTTGGTATTAGATAATGTAAAAGGATTTGAGGAACTAAGGTTACGGGCTACTCTCTTCGACAGTTCAAGTTAAGGGCTTTCGGGAGCCCTTAGATTGTAGTGCTATTAGCGTTATGATCCACCGAATTTGTTGTAACATAAGGTAGCTAGCTTGTTTTTAATGCGAAGTTTTTCGCAATTAGGAGCTAGGGTTTCGACAAAGATGTCTATGATTTCCACATTAGGTTGGGATTGAGTTAAGAAGAGATCGATTCGTGCCATGAAGTTAAGGCGAGAAGATGATTGTAAAAGGTTTGGGAGGATGGAATGCATATAAGTGAATGGGTATTGATTAATCAGTGATAATGGTGGAATCGATGAAATACCTTGTTGAACTCCATCAATAGAACACTCATCCCCATTGGCTAGCATGGAATGGCGGCTTTATTATCAAGAGATGGAGTTGAAGGTGTTGGCACTGAGAATGGGGGTCAGTGAGAGTTACAGGGCTGTGAGAGCTACATGGAATGAAGTTGAAGGTAGACAATGTGTTGCAATGCATTGAGGCAAGAGGGCGAGAACATTCCGAGGAGTGGTGGAATTGAAATGTTTCCGCTTGAGAATGGAGCCGAGATGAATGGCAGTGGGTCTGGCACCGCACTGATAAAATGGCTAACAGCAAACGAGTTTTTGCATCATAAGCTGTCTAATAGCCCGAGGCATGGGTCACTTTCAGTAGAGTTAGCTTTGACTCGGCAAGCGACTCGGTTTTTTTTGACATTTGCCTTGAAGAATGGAGCAATTGGAAATTGAATTGCAAAGGAAAAGGATTCTACTCCTTAGAAGATTTGGAGAATATTGAAGCCTATAAATAGAGAAGTTTTCTACAACTTCTCTACACCTCTCTACACACACATCACTTGATGAACTTGAAAATGAGTAGCTAATTTCTTATTGATTGAGGATGAATTCTAGTTCTTAACATATGATTTAAGTTTTTGTTTTCAAATTCTATCTTGAGATTTTTCACATAATTATCGTTTGTTTTTACTAATAGGAGATTATTTGATCTAAAGCTAGTGAAAGTTAGGAGATAAGGTTTCTTGATTCTTTACATAAGTAGCAAACACGAGACCTTGTGGAGGATTAGTGGAGCAATTGTGTGTAGAAAAAAGTCTAACTACTAATATCAACCTAAGAAATTCACAAAACTTAATGCATGAGCCAAGTTACATCTAGGTTGAGCTAATTCTAGGTGGCTTGGTGATTAGAATCCGGTAGTCGAGAACTTCGTGTCACAAGGGATTTAGGGGTTTAGCAAAGAAATACAAGAGTTAAGATCTCTTGCTCCTCGTGGGAACGAACTTGACTTCCATTATATTAATTTTAATTGAGTGGAAATATTGAATTAATTTTATTGCACCTACGACACGCATCATAACCATACCCAACTCCATCAATAGAGCACTCATCCCCATTCGGCTTTATTATCCCAAAAGGGTAGGGAATTGAAATGTTTCCGCATTTTGCATCACAGCCTGCTTTTGCCTTGAAGAATGGAGCAACTGATGATGATGATGCTGAGATTAGGAAGAGCAGCTGAAAGAAATACAAGAGTTGCAGGAACATAATGCAATATGTACTATTCTGTTTCTTGGTTTGGGGTTATTAAATGATGTAGCTTGGATGAGGATGGTGTTGCAGAAGAAGGGTAGCATGGATTTAGTGAAGGAGAAAGAGGGGAAGAATATGATTTTTTATTTTTTATTTTATGCAACTAGCAAGTGAGGTTAACTGTAAGATTTGACTTTGAACTCTCTTCTTTTCTCTTACCAGTGGCAACTTGCAAGTGCAGGCTTGACTTTCAAAGGTCATTTGATCTGATAGATTGGACTGCTAGATTGGCCAAAAAGTGTTGCAAATCATGAAAAAAGTGTGGGAAAAATGTTAACACTCTTTCTGGATACTTCTCTCTCCTAGCATTTGCTCGCAGTCGCACTATCAGCGAGATTGAAACGCTGAACCGTTCGGCGCTCAAAAAGTGACCAAAACGCCGAACCGTTTGGCGCTCAGAAAAACGCCGAACCGTTCGGCGCTCAAAAAGTAACCAAAACGCGAACCGTTTGGCGCTCACAAAATCACAAAAATCTAACAGCTGAGATTTAAGCGCCGAACAAAAAGTAACCAAAACGCCGAACCGTTCGGCGCTCAGAAAAACGCCGAACCGTTCGGCGCTCACAGATGACGTGGATGGCCAAACTAGCCCATAGGACTTAGGAGGTTGCCCAGGATGATGTGGATGGCCAATCTAGTAGCTAGATATCTAGCCCATAGGACTAAGCCTAAACTAATATTTGCATTATTCCCAATACGTCTACCCACCTACCACTTATGCATTTTTGAACTGGAATAGCGTCTCTAATTATTTTACAATTCTTTGTTTGTAGGGATTACTAATTCCAGTAAGTCAGGGCTCATGGGTATAACCAAAACGAGGAGTCAAGAGACATGAGATTTTAAAGCTGAAAGTATGGGATTTGTTTTAGTTTTCATTTTAATACTACTAAAAAAGATGGCATTTGTTTTACAAGAAAATCTAGCTATTACTACACCATATATTGCCATACCTTCAATATAGATGTTGCAAAAGCAAATTTCTAGTCACGGTACTTTTCAGCTGCAGCTAAAAGCAATAATTTACTGCTGCAAAATGAAACTTTTGCCACACAACTGTAGCAACCATGGTTTTTAAAAGCGTACGCTTCACGCTTCGGAGCGTACGCTTCGCTTCAAATTTCAGCATTTCGCTCTGAATCGGTCATGTGAAGCGCATCTTTCATGAAGCATACGCTTCATACTTCAGAGCGTACGCTTCGCTTCACGCTTCAGCATTTCGCTCCGAAACGGTCATGTGAAGCGCATCTTTCATGAAGCTTTAAAACTTTCGCCTAATTTTTAAAGCTTTGAAAAGAAAAATATGAATGTTTTAAGGGGGAATTGAAAACCTCACCTCCCACTCGTCTGGAGTTGGTTGAACTGGTGTACACACGCTTTGTTTTTGATAAAAATTAGACTTATATAAAATTTATATAGATATTATCTTCCCAATAAATTTAAATGAGAATCATCGTAAGGTGAAGGCAATAATCATCAATAAGGGTGAAGACTAGAAGCACTTAAAGTGAAGACAACAAAAATACATTGTGAATACCAATATTCTGTGGAGCATGTGTCGCGGTTTCAGTGGTCACACACAAGAAAACTGAACAACCCTCGTTGTACAGATAAACCTGAGTAGCAGAGGATACCTTCGCAGATCTACTTTATCTTATCCCAAGAAGGGATACCTCAACGGTCAAGATGGGAAAAGTAAAGCCTAGTCTAGAGAGAGGCAGCTGGCGAACGGACAGATGTAGATGACATATCTAATCAGCATTAAATACACAAATCTCTTATCTACACGCATAACCAAAGCACGTGGAGAGAGATGATGTGGCAGAACCCGAATGGCAAAGGATAGCGGTGAACGAAGGTACAATCATGCGAGGCCGGGAAGTTCAGAAGGAACGTGGGTCACCGAGGTGGCGAGTCGGGACCGAGAAAGCAGGTGGTGAACGAAGGTACCATCTGTATGGAAGGTATATCAGAGAACGATGGGTCCAAAGACAGCAAAGATATACCTGGAGCAGATGGGGCTATAAATACCAAGCTTCACCAACAAACCAAGGGCATTCAATATCTATGAGAGAAGATCTAGTCTTAAGCTTATACCTCTTTAATTTTTAGAAATTAAGTATTTACTTCAACTTGAGTTCTCTCTATTACTTTGGGAAGCATTTAAGATCTTTGTAACCACCACAACTTAATACAAACAATCACTCATTACCCCGTGGACGTAGACGAAAGTCGAACCACGTAATCTCTTGTGTCTCATGATAACTGAGTACCGCATTTACGTTATATGTGTGTTCTTCGTTATTATTGTGATCTTGAATATCTTTTATTACTTAACATTATCAGTTCAACAGAGGCATCAATACTACTTAGTATCTGATTCTCTGAGTTGTATACATTACGTAGACTATGAGAAAATTAGTAGTCACATACACTAAAATTCTGGAAGTCTAAAAGAAAAATAACAAAAAAAATCTTATAATCGAAACACAAGAATTAAAATCCTTTCTCAGGTATGGTCCATTTTGGGACTAGATCTGAGCAAGAAGAGCTAAGGTTATTTTCCTTTTTAGAGAGGAAGAGAGGGTAGAGAGGAAAAAACCTCCAAAATTTTCTTTTGCCGTGAATAATTATCATTTCACTGGCAACAAAAATATAATAAAATGAATGTCAAAATGTCAAGTGGGGGCAATCTGGGTATGTGTTAAAGCTCCTCCCCTTGTTTATTTATTTTTTCTAAAAAAGTAATCGAGTTTACTTAACCAATAATAAAAGAAAATCAGTGTACCTCTGCACGAAAACAAATTTTCATATTACAATGATGAAAAGCAATTAAAGGATATAATTGGAAAAATAAAAATTGAAACTTGTTTGGCTGGACATAAAAAACCTGGCATTTTTAGGGGCGACCCCAAACGAATTAGGGGCGACTTTTTTATTCCCAACCCATATACACCATTAAGGGATGTCCAAAAACGCGGAGAATACGTTAATGCCCTTACATAATCGGAAGCTATTTTGTGTCCGATTATTATGAAGAAATCGGAAGCTTAGTAACGATATTATACTACCGATTAATATCGATTTTGTGCCAAACTCGTATCTGGCTTCTATAACAATCTGAAGGAACAAGAACCTCACTAGACTACCGATTATAGTAGCTCCTAAATTCCCAAAATTGGTGATTTCGTCAAGGAAGAAATTTGGGGCAAATTTATAATCGGAAGTCATATTAACTACCGATTATTCTAGTTCCCAAATTCGAAACAAATGACATTTCTGCAAAAACAAAATTTGGGGCAACTGTATAATCGGAAGTCTTATTCACTACCGATTATTCTAGTTCCCAAATTCGAAAAAAAAATGACATTTCTGCAAAAACAAAATTTAAGTAAATTGTATAATCGGAAGTCTTATTACTTCATTTGACTACCGATTATACAAGATTGCCCCAACAAAATAGAGCCGTTGGAACTCTAAACTCTATATAAGGATTGTATCCTTTTACTCTCTATGGAACACAAATACCTTTAAACTCTCTCCAACATCATCTTCAACATAATGGCCCAACCATTCATTAATCCTACGGAGTTCACGATCGAAGAAGATTTATCTTTATGTAGGCGCTATGTTCAATTCTATCCGAGACGAGGAGAAGAACGTAGGCAAGGAGGCATAATGAGTATGAGTTATTTGGGGAAAATTCACGAAAAATTCTGCGCCGACACCGGTAACCCAAACAACCGTCACTCCGCTGATCTTTTTCGCCGAGTTGGTTCAATAAATGGAACACGTCGAAGAATTTGTCCATTTAACTTATCTTGTGAATCAATATCGATTGAGGGGTGAAACCAACGATGAGGTTATAGAACGATCTCTCGGGGAATGGCGGAGATGGAAAAGATCAAGCTTCCGTTATGAAGCTCATTTTAGAATCCTTAGGGCGATGGAAAGATTTAATCCGTTTAGGACTCGTCCAACACGTCCACGACGCTAATCACAGTACCTTGTAATAGAATTGCGGGAGTTCAATGTAAAATTATGATGATGTGTAGGTGATATTGTTATGAATTTCAAAATATTTATGAAAATCGGAAGTTTTAATTGTTGATCTAACTACCGATTATACTCCAACGGCTAGTTCGTTCAAAATAAACTAGCCGTGCCTCGAAAACCACACACAATCGGTTGATAATACATATTGATAAACCTCCGATTATACTACTCTAATGAAACTGAGAACTCTGTTGACAAAACATCCTATAATCGGAAGTATATAACAATAAATATTTACCGATTACTCATAATCGGGTGATTCGTTCAAACATTTCCTAACGATTGTGTGTAATAATTGTACGTAATTTCAGTACAGTCTTGTAAAAGTACGCATCAACGGCCATATTTTTAAAAAAAAAGAGACGATGGGACTCTCATCTATATAAGGAGGGTAAACTCTTCTTATTTATTCACCAAACAACACATATACAACATCGTGTAATCTACAAATAGATTTTCCATCGTCTACTCTTGTGAATTCATTCTATATCTCAACTTACAAGCATGGCAACGTTTTACGCAGCTGAAGATTTGGTCATTGTGAAAACATGGTATCGTGAAACAAGACGTGAAGATGTCATAGCAGGAAGGTTAACACCCGAAGTCTTTTGGGCGAGGGTATATAGCCAATTTGTGCGAGAGTGTGGAAATCCAAAGCAAAGATCACTCCAACAAGTTCATGATCGTTTCCGACTTGTCCAAAAAGGGGTAAATGATTACATAACGATACAAAAGAGGATGTTTAACACTAGCCACTTAAGCTTGTCGATCCAACAATTTGTAAGTATAACGCTCGGTTATTCTTTTTAAATAACAGGGTGTTTAATCTTTCTTACTAAAACGAAGTTGACATTATTTTATATTTGATTATGTAGGAGACACTCCAAAAAAAGACAAGATTTAGTGGAAAAGGGTGAAGAATTCACTTATGATGGAAGTTATGAATTCTTGAAGTCCGTCGCAACAATATAAATGTTGATTGATGGTTACAATCGGAAGTTATTATTTTATATTGTCTACCGATTCTGGGAAGATTTTCAGCTTTTTTGTCAGACTTTGGTGACAATCGTAAGTTTATGCAATATGTTGTCTACCGATTCTGAAAACAATTTTCAGTTTTTTTTTTTCAGAGTTTGGTGACAATCGGATGTTTATGTAATATGTAATCTACCGATTCTGGGAAAAATTTACAGTTTATCTTTTGTTAGAGTTTGGTGACAATCGGATGTTTATGTAATATGTAATCTACCGATTCTGGGAAAAAAATTCAGTTGTTTTGTCAGCCTTTTAATCGGAATATAAATTCAAAAAGTTAATAACCGATTATAATATTGATTGAGTCTGTTTACAAAATCTTGTATAATCGGTAGATATATTAAAAATATAACTACCGATTATAGCTTTATACTTCACAGTATTTTCCACAAAATTCCAAAAAAAAAACATGTACAAATAGGGCTTTCCAAAATACATCTTTCAAACATAACGATCATTGATCTTCATCATCTGAGGGAACCAATTCCATTAGGCCTTCCGGGAAATCCTCCTTCATGACGCGATCTCAATCCAACATGTTGGTCTCATATTGTTTCAATCAATCGTTACAATGATTCGTTGGGAAGTAATCACTCAAACCACCCAACGGAGGTAATGGGCCATCCCTCTTTACTCTTAAACCGATAAAATGCATCTTCTCTTTTGCCTTGTTCATAATCCATTCCTTTGCTTCCTTCTTACTTCCAAATATCTAAATGCGCATATAACAAACCAAAAAAAATAAGCATAACCATCTAACATACATGATTGGAAAAAGAAAAGATAATTCATGAACATACCAAATCGTTTGCATAGTGTAGGGAAGTATCAGGCCTCAAATAATAATCATCATCAACCGCTGCAATAGCCTACGCACAACAACAATAAGTTATGCATTAGCAATCGGAAGGAAGTTTAGATAATAATAACCGATTGTAAAACAATAGGTAATTTAATAATATACAAGATAACCGATTATGAGAAATCGGTAGTCATGTACGAATATTGTCTACCGATTAACGACATACACAAATGAACAATTCTTCTGTATAAAAAGCTTCAATAATCGGAGGGACTATAAATTCATAAACCAACCGATTATTAAATATCAAGATTTACGAATATTTCATTTTTTGAGAAATTTGTATTTGGGGCGCGTTATATAATCTAAGTTTATTTATGTATACAACTTCCGATTGGGAGAAATTGAATCTTTCAATTTGGGGATTTTTTTCATATTCGGCAGATAAATACATCAAAATATATCCGATTCTGGATAATCGGTAGATTTTGTACTAATTTAACTACCGAATATATGTCGTTCATGTCATTCAATGCATGCAGATATCGAATTTTCACGTTCAAAAACACACACAAACGCACATAACATGGGTATTAGAGTTTGTTAACAACATACATGTATGTTTGATGAATCGTTAGCTTCGATATCGGGTGATTCTCCATTTTCTTCCATGAAAGCGTCGTGTAGGGTTTCATCTCCATCAAAGTTTGGATCATTCAACATATACCCCAAATCGTCATCTCTAAACGGTAGTGAACCTTGAACTTCAACAACTTCACGTCCTTCTTCGTAC
Organism: Papaver armeniacum; assembly: GCA_023531295.1. Lineage (NCBI taxonomy): Eukaryota > Viridiplantae > Streptophyta > Magnoliopsida > Ranunculales > Papaveraceae > Papaver > Papaver armeniacum. The sequence continues at coordinate 16,443 of JAJJWW010014286.1, forward strand.
CCATCCATGTTTATGGAAGTTGGCCAAAATCGGAAGTTGGCAACATATACCCACTTCTTCTTCTCTCACTCAATGAGTTATCTCACAATGCGTCAATTTTTTTTCCAAACACGTATATATAGACCCCAGCCTACCGATTACAAAGTTTTCTTCCGATTATTTTGTGAAACTACCGATTATTGTTTTGGCTACCGAATATTTTAGTTTTTGGCAAAGGTTGAATCCAGGGCCACTTATAATCGGTAGGGTTATAAGTTGTAAACTCTACCAATTATGGTAGATTTCAAAATTCATCACACGAAGGATTTTAGAAAAAACTAAATTTGGGGCAACTGTATAATCGGTAGGTTGTGGAACCTATTTGGCTTACGATTATGGCTACATCCAAATAACGAACCACATGGTTATGCCTGGCTCTGTACACTCAGAACCTATGGAATTTGGCAGGGGTTCGATCTGGGGATCCGTATAATCGGACGGTAAGAAGTAATAAACTCTACCGATTATGGTACATTTCAAAATTCATCACAAGAAGGATTTTAGAAAAAACTCATTTTGGGGCAACCTATAATCGGTAGGTTGTGGAACCTATTTGGCTTACGATTATGGCTACATCCAAATCACGAACCACATGGTTATGCCTGGCTCTGTACCCTGTAACCTATGGAATTTGGGGGGTTCGACCGGGGCTCCTTACAATCGGTAGGTTGTTCAGTTGGATATACTACCGATTATGTTAGATTTCAAAATTCATCACAAGAAGGATTTTAGAAAAAACTAAAGTTGGGGCAACTGTATAATCGGTAGGTTGTGGAACCTTTTTGGCTTACGATTATGGCTACATCCAACTTAACAAACCACATGGTTATGCCCGGCTCTGTACACTCAAAACCTTTGGAATTTGGCAAGGGTTCGATCTGGGGCTCCTTATAATCGGTAGGTTGTCAAGTTGTTAACTCTACCGATTGTGGTATATTTCAAATTCCCTTACATGAAGGATTTTAGGAAAAACTCATTTTCGGGCAACCCATAATCAGATGGTTTGGTAATATATTTAACTCTCGATTAACGTTGCATCCAAAACGCGAACCAAGTGGTTATGGCTGGCTGTGTACACTCAAAACCTATGAAATATGGCAAAGGTTGGATCCGGGGCTCGTTATAATCGGTGGGTTACATAATTATATACCCTACCGATTATGGTAGATTTCAAAATTCATTACGTGAAGGATTTTAGAAAAAACTCATTTTGGGGCAACTTATAATCGGTAGTGTATGTAACCTATTAGGCTTCCGAAGGGCTACATCCACAGCTCAAGCCATGTGGTTATGGTTGGCTCTGCACCACTCAAAACCTATGGAATTTGGCCAAGGCTGAATATGGGGCTCCTTATAATCGGTAGTCTTACAAGTTGGATAAGCTACCGATTATAAAAGGGATTATTAGCCGAAGTATCTACACAACAATCGGTAGGTATATTTTCAATTTAACCTACCGATTCACCTTTAACCTACCGATTATTGTGTTGGCTACCGATTATATAAGGGCATATTGGCCATTTCGAAAAATCGAAGATAAGGGGTAGCTTAGATTTACGTTTGGGTGACCTTTTTTGTCTTTTAATGTCGCCCCTAATTCGTTTGGGGTCGCCCCTAAAAATGGGAGGATAAAAAAGATACTGCATGAACCAAAAATTGTTTCTTGGGTTCATGCACATTCTATCAACTACCATGTCCACCTCATTGTAGACGCCAATAAATTCATTTAATAGCAATTCAGAAAAAATAAAATCATTGATGCGAAAGGGACACATCAATAAATAAAATTCTATATGATGGCCTCATCAGTCATCATGTATTCTTTTGGCCTCTACACTCCAACAAGAGAATGTGAATAGTGAACTAGGGAATAAAGATGGTAGGTATAGGAATCTGCTCGACATGAATGCGAAATTGGGAGGATTTGCTGCCTCACTAGTCGATTACCCACTGTGGGTAATGAATGTTGTACCTCCAGAGGCAAAGATCGATACGTTGTGAGTCATTTATGAGCTGGATTGATCGATACGTTGGGAGTCTAAAATTCTATACTTTTAGAGATGGATAGAATTTTACGGCCGGAAGGGACAGTAATTTTCCGAGACGATGTTGATATTTTATTGAAGATGAAATCCCCACAATTTTCCAGAAAATTTTCATGTTATACCTTTGGCAGCTT